>CM046029.1:17427132-17763294 GCA_025215565.1 Flaveria ramosissima | reverse complement strand
TCATTCATATGATGGACTTGTGCTGGGAAGATTGGAAACTGTCATCTGGCAGATGAAGACTACGAGCAGGTAGATGAAATGGAGCTTGAAAGAATGGATATAATGTGGGCCTTAGCTAGCGCTGTCCGAAGGGCGAAGAAGTTTGTTAAGAAGACAGGACAAAATTTGATAGCTACTAAGGATACCACATTTGGTTTTGACAAGAGCAAAGTGACCTGCTTCAACTGTGGAGAGAAAGGGCACTTCAAGAGAGAATGTGTCAAGCCAAAGAAGACGGGTAATGGGAACCCGTTCTCATCCTTTACTCGCCAAGACAAGCAAGCTTCCAGTTCTACTTCATCAAACAAGGACCCAAAAGCCTTGACTGCTCATGATGATGAAGGACAGGACTGGAGTTTTAGATTTGTCTCACCAGAATCTAACATTGCCAGTGTTGAAGATATTGATGATGATTCTGCGAGTGAAGGTGATTTAGCAGTTGAAATAGCGATGTCACACAGTGAAGAAACAACTGCAGCTGAGGTCAGTTACAAACCAAAGGAGGAGACTTCCACGTCAGAAACAGAAAAGTCAGAATCACCAGAACCAGAGACGTCTGATGCTGCGTTGATGGCTAACTCTTCTGAACAACACAGGTAAGTACAACTGACCAAATGTTTAATAATCATGCTTGTTCTAACTGTGATATGTTTAGGAATAGCATTGATGAAAAATTTGCTAGGTTATTAGATCACAATGATAACTTAGTAAAGATTTACAACTATGCACTGAGGCCAATAGAGTTCTAAAACAAAATGAGCATAGTTATAAAGAAAAGATAGACCTATTGACTAAACAACTTAGGGAAACCGAAGTAGTTGCCTTTAATCAAGCAAATGACATTAGGTACTATCTAAACTCCCTAGAGGACACTAAGAACAAAGGCAGTTCTAGAAGTAGAAGTTAATTCCTTAAAACAGAAACTGCATAGTTGGACTAGTTCTTCACACATAGTTCAACACTTAGTGAGAGAAAGGAATAATGGGGAGGGATTAGGCTACAAAGTGGTTCCACCACCACCTGAGACCTTGATGAACACCAAGTCTAAACCAGTAAACAACAACCCATCAAGGATCATGTGGTGACCACTCCTCTTGTTACTGATCCAGACACATCATGTTCATCTACTGAATCTGGACAGAAACAAAGGAGGCCACTTCAAAGGCAAAGGGTAAATTGCCTTGTGTTAATCTGGAAAATGAATTTGAAAAAGTTAACTTAAAGTCAGGGTCAAACAGAGTCAAATCAGAACCCAAAAAGACTTCAAACGTTAATTTTTCACATGCTACAAGTCAAAAACCAGTTAACCAAAAAGTGGAACAAGTTAAACAGGTTAAAACAGTTAAATTTGTTAAACCAGAGAAAACATCAAACATGCAAGAGTCAAAACCTAAAGTGATTGATGTTACTAAAGTGTCACGCATTTCTCCACAAAGAAAGTCTACTCATAAAGTTGATAGCAGATTGTGCTACAACTGTGGAGAATGTGGACATATTGCTTCCTATTGTCCTTTCTATCAGACACCTAGGAAGAAGATTGATCTTCAGGACTCTAGACCTAGGTCTTCTAAGAGGAGTTCTCTAACTCCACCTAGAAGATCTAGTGAACCTAAAGTCCAACCTGTAAGCCAGACGACTGTTTATCATAAACAGGCATTGCACAAATCTGGCTTATGGAAAGAGAAGTCATCCTGTGTGTCTGATACTGATGACAAGAAGGAATCTGAGTTACCCTCACCTTCTAAAGGTCAATGGGTAGAGTTTATGATGTGTGATGCCTCTGGGAAACCCAAGACAGTAAAGGCTTGGGTTCCTAACCTAAACTAATACATTTACTTGATATGTGCAGGGTGTTCGGTATAGCGCTGAGACTAACACGTGGATTATAGACAGCGGAGCATCCAGGCACATGACAGGAAATAGAGCCCTTTTATCAAACGTCAAACAAATAAAAGGAGGGCATGTTTCCTTTGCAGGAAACAAGGGAGGATACATCACAGCACAGGGAGAAGTGGGAAATCAGAAAGTTAAGTTTGATAAGGTGAACTACGTTCAACAACTTCAGAATAACTTACTTTCTGTTTCCCAAATCTGCGATAAAGGATTTAAAGTCATCTTCGACAACAAGAAGTGTTACGTGCTGAAGAAAGACTATATGATTCCAGAGGACCAAGTTCTGATGACTGCTTCAAGATATAAGGACCTTATGTCTTGGATCTGTCAACAGCTGCTCCAACGGATCATGAGGTGCAGTGCTTTCTATCTAAAGCTACTGAGAAGGACTCAATCTCCTGGCATAGGAGAATGGGACACATTAGTCAAAGGAAGATGAATCACTTGATTCAGAAGGACTTAGTGAGAGGAGTAAATGTCAAGAACTTCCAACTTCCTGACTTTTGTGTAGCTTGCAAGAAAGGCAAACAGACAAAGAAGTCTCATAAGGAAAAGAAAGTTCATTCAATAGAACTTCCTCTTGAACTTCTTCACATGGATCTGTTTGGTCCAGTCAGTACAAGGAGCATTGCAGGCGATTTGTACTGTTTTGTGGTCACTGATGACTACTCAAGGTTCACTTGGGTAATGTTTCTGAAATCCAAATCAGAAACATTTGAGTCATTCAAGGAATTAGTCACCACTCTGGAATCTCTCTACAAGCTAAAGGTTAGACAAGTACGCTCAGACAACGGGACCGAATTCAAGAATCAATGGATGGAGGCATACTGCAAGGAAAAGGGAATTGTTCATCAATTCACTTCAGCATACACGCCTCAGATGAATGGTGTTGCTGAGAGGAAAAATAGAAGCTTGATAGAGACTGCACGGACTATGCTGGCTGACTCGAAACTGCCTATCCAATTCTGGAATGAGGCAGTAGCAAATGCATGTTATACACTGAATCGAGTCCTAATAGTCAAGCGCCACGGAAAGACATGTTATGAGCTACTACAAAGACGCAAACCGAATTTGGAGTATCTTGAACCCTTTGGCGCGCCGTGTACACTTCTGAAGAAGACACAAGAAGGAAAATTCAGCGAGAAGGCAGATGAAGGAATCTTTCTAGGATACAACATACCGAATAAGCGAGTTTACAATAACTCAACGGGTCTTGTAGAAGTGTGGTGTAATGTCGACGTTCAGAGATATACCACGCCACCTACAGGCAAAGGACCTGCCTACTTCTTCGATTATGATGGATTCTTCAAATCCTTCAACATACCTCTCTCTCCCTCGGATGATGAGTTAGCTACTAGGATGATGTATGATATTCTGAATACACCATCTAGCACACAGGGAGAATCATCTACTCAGTCAGGGGGAGTAGTCGACGACAGTGACTCCTCCTCTGAAGATGAAGCTGAAGCAGATGACCAGAACAGTCAGGAGGAACAGGTTCCAGTTCCTGAAAGTCCACAAGCATCTACGAGTGATGCACCTTCGACTTCAGAACCTCAAACTCCAACTACCTCAGATGCAGAACCAAATGTTCATAATCTCGGTTCTGAGGTGGCTGTTCCTACTACTCCAGGATCACGACTAAACGTCTATCATCCCCTTGACAATGTTATTGGGGATGTCAGATCAGGAGTACAAACCCGAAATCAGTTATACTCAGCTGATTACGCCTCGGTTATGGAGAAAGGATACATTCATGATGGTGCTTATCGATGTTTTGTCTCGCAGGTTGAGCCAAAATATGTCAGTGAGGCACTAAATGATGAGGCGTGGGTGAGTGCCATGCAAGAAGAACTTCTGCAGTTTAAGAAGTTAGGTGTATGGACTCTGGTTGATAAACCTAAAGGTGCTAAAGTCATTGGCACTAAATGGGTACTAAAATGCAAGAAGGATGACCAAGGGGTCATTATCAGGAACAAAGCTCGACTGGTGGTTCAAGGTTTTCGCCAAGTCGAGGGAATTGACTATAATGAGGTGTTTGCACCCGTGGCAAGGATGGAAGCTATTCGTATCTTCCTTGCCTATGCATCGTACATGAAGATCAAAGTCTACCAATTAGATGTAAAGAGTGCATTCCTTCATGGGGAAATCAGAGAAACAGTCTATGTAAGTCAACCCGAGGGTTTTGAAGATCCTTACCATCGGGATAGAGTTTACAAGCTCGACAAAGCTTTGTATGGGCTTCATCAAGCTCCTCGAGCTTGGTATGAGAAACTCTCAACTCATCTTGTGAAACACGGCTTTCGCAGGGGAGTAATTGACTGTACACTGTTTATTAAGGAAAAGGATGGCGACCTACTGCTTGTACAGATATATGTTGATGACATAATCTTCGGGTCAAAGAACGAAGAGTTATGTAAAGAGTTTGAAGCAGTAATGAAGAAAGAATTTGAGATGAGTGCCATGGGGGAGATGAAGTTCTTTCTCGGGTTACAGGTGGATCAAACACCTAATGGAATCTTTCTACATCAGACCAAGTATGTAGGAGACATTCTCAGTCGCTTTGACATGGAGAATGCTTCTGCTGCTGGGACTCCACTTGCTACGAATCATGATATAGCACCTGATGAGAATGGAGATCTAGTAGATGCCACTATGTACCGAGGAATGATCGGATCCCTCATGTATCTCACTGCCTCAAGACCTGATATTATGTATGCTACATGTCTATGTTCAAGATATCAGGCTAAACCAAAGGTCAACCATCTGATCGGGGTCAAGAGGATTTTTCGTTATCTGAAGGGTACACCCACACTTGGATTGTGGTACCCTCATGATGATGACTTTGAGCTTACCGCGTATAGTGACTCGGATTACGGGGGCTGCAAGATGAACTACAAGTCTACATCAGCAGGGTGTCAATTCTTTGGGAGAAGATTAGTTACCTGGCAGTGTAAGAAGCAGACATCGGTTGCATTGTCAACCTGTGAAGCCGAATATGTTGCTGCTGCAAGTTGCTGTTCACAAATCATCTGGATTCAACAGCAAATGCGGGATTACGGTTTAAAATTCTCATCTACTCCTATTTTTGTTGATAACTCTGCTGCAATTGCAGTAACTAAAAATCCGGTCCAACATCCTAAGACCAAACACATCGGTATTAAATACCATTTCATAAGAGATTGTTTTGAAAAGAACTTAATTGATGTGGTTAAAATTAATACTGATTTTCAACGCGCTGACCTCTATACTAAAGCCTTTGATAAACCACGTTTTCAATATTTATTAGAGGTCAACGGCGTTAAAAAGAAAAGTGAGGTAATTCCTGATGATGAAAATGTGTAGTCCGATGTCGTTTAGTTAAATTTTATTTTATTTAATTTGATTTGTCTATTTGATTTTATTTTTATTTAACTCATGTTATTTTGCTGTTTATTAAAATCCTAAAATAATTAAACCAGAAATGATTTTAGTATTTTAGGGGGAGAATATGTCAGCAAGTTAACATTAAAAAAAAAAAAAAAAAAAAAAAAAAAAGAGGGAGAAGGAGTAGCTAGCTGAAATAAGGTAGATTGTGTCTGTGATACCGATTCAATACCTTTGGAAAATGATAGTACACAGGAACAAATCAAGAGGGACTTTAAAATTTAAGTTTAGAAAGATGCAAAAGTTCAAAGTATAAATCTGTGTAGTCTAAGCAATACTAAAAGGAAAGATGATAGAAAACTGGCAACTCCTAAGGTGACACAAAGAAAGTAGACTTAGAGGCTGCTAGACCATATATGATATGTTGGTAGATTCAACACAATAGACAAATAGACCTGATTGGTGATCTCAAGATAAAACTAAGTTGTTCAACTGACTGTGGGCTTCCATCTTATCACTGGTTAACACAATCAACAATATTCCAATAAGGGGTAATGAGCAAGTAAACGCCACAAATGTGTGCGGATGACCATAATTAGAGCAAAGCAAAAAAAAATGAAAGACAAATGCAATAAAGCTAATGACTTATGTTGTTGGTGCATTTTGTGCAAAATAAAATAAGCTGCTCTAACAAGGAGATAGGTTGTGTGCCTCTCTGCTGTGCGATGGCACTGACCTGAGGATAAGCATAACCTAGATATTCTAGAATTCATTGTTGTTTGCCGCCTCTCTGCTGTGCGATGGCACTGACCTGAGGACAGGCTTCTCTTTGAAAGCTCTAAGAATAGTCTCTTCTTGTAATAATACCCGTAGACCGCTCAAAAGCTCCTGAGGAATGTTGATTACCATATAAGTGTGGGATCCACAAATGTTAGTTGAAATAATTAAACCTAAATAAGTCACCAGTCTGTGTCAAAAGTCTGTGTATGGATTTAAGTGGACAAACATACTGACAATCATTGTGGCTACATTCTCAAAGGTTCAAATCAATGTGAAAATCTAAGAGTTTCAGTATGATTTCCTTATGTTGCTAACGACTCTGGATGAACACCGAGAACTTGAGCATCAAAAGGTTTAATAACTAGTCCCAAATGATTTGAATTGCCTGTATGATTCCAAAAATTGAATTGGTCCAGATGTGATCAATCTAAGTTGAAGCTATCTACTCCCGAACCAAATCCCGTAGATATCAATCTCTGGATTTATCTCTCACAAAAAGCCAAAAATATGTCTGATTATGTAATTAGTTTAAATTCTTAAATTAGTTAGTCGTTTTAAGTTTTAATTTGAGTCAAGTGTCGGGCTACATCAGGAAAATCAGAAGGAATAAACTCACTAAAAGGGTCATGTCTGAGATGACCATATGTGCTTTGAAAGGTTATATCAGTCACGTCTGAGGTGACAAAGTGTTTTTTAAAAGGGTCACGTCTGAGGTGACCAAAGTGGTTAAAAGGATCACGTCTGAGGTGATCAAAGTGTTTTCAAGATAAAAGGATCATGTATGAGATGATCAAAAGTTCATAACGTTAACTTTAATTAATATAAAAGAGTTTAAAGGTAAATTGGTAAAAATAGCAGAAAATTAACTAAGTATGACCCATTCGCACGAATGGACCATACGTATGGACTAACCATACGAATGAAGTCCATTCGCACGAATGAACTATGAGTATGGACCATCCAACCGAATGGATCATACGATTAGTCCAATCGGAGGCTTAAGTGCGAACGAGTGAGTCAGTCGCACGACTGAACTTCAGTCGGACGACTGGAGAAGGGCGACTGACCCAATCGCACGACTGAGTCCCACTCGCACGACTGAAAGGTGCGAATGAACTCAGTCGCACGATTGGATCTAGGGTTGATATAAATAGAGGTGGAGTCGGTCGCAGAGACTCATCACCCTCAAATCGCCCCTAAATCGCACATCCTACCGTTACTCTGCCAAAATTTGATTTGCCTTAGTTTTCTCTTTGATTGTGTGTTACTGACGTTCGCTAATCATCGTACAGGTATTTTGAAGTCTTCTTCCATCAAAAACAGAAAGATTGGAACCCTAATGGGCTAACCCGACTGTGAAATGCGAACCGAGACTTGCAAACCCTAATAACCTATTAAAACTAAGCAATATGTTAAAATTAAGTAAAATAGGTTGTTAGTAAAGAGAATGCGACACTAAAGAACCAGTTAATTGAGTTATAAGACTTAGTTTGCGTAGATTCGAACGTTGGACGACTGAACACCTGAGACAGACGACTGGTCGTCCGGATGAACTTCAGTCGCACGACTGAAGGGAGCGATTCACTTAACCGCACGACTGAACCATGCGAATGAGACTCAGTCGCACGACTGGTGTAACCGCATAAGAGTACATGCGCATGAGTCCAGTCGCACACTCAGTCGTGCGCATGAGGTCAATCGCACGTCTGAACCTCAATCGCCGATCAGTCGCACGACTGTCTTCAGTCGTACAACCTCAATCGCATGACAGATAGTTTTATTCAAAGTCTAAGTGTTTCATTATACTCTTAGCCAACGGAACTAACGTTTATATTGTTATGTGTTACAGATGGCGAGTCGATGGAACATGAGCACCAAGCACAACATATGTGCTCACCTGGATTGACATCCAGGAACGCAGCTGACTTCACAGGCATTATTACTTTTCTGCTGAGATCCAGGATCGCTCATGCTATATCTACTCCATGCACACCATACAGATCAGTGCAGCAGGCCTTTGGGAAGGCGCGTCGGTTGATAGATCCACTGAGCCTCATTGCATCAGAAGTTCGATTTTTGGTGAGGCTATCACTGTATCTGAGGAGGATCTGAGGATTGTTCTACAGTTTGGGGACGATGCTGATTGTCCCACTCGTCTACACCCCCTCACTGTCAGAGGATGTTTCATGAGAGCCAAGTACTCTGGGGACATCAATGCTGGGGTACTCAACAAGAGTAACCTCTGTCCCCAGTTTAAGTACCTTGCGCACGTGCTGCTGAAGTGTATAGCATCCAGGAAGGGAGGTTTTGATGAGCTCTCCGACCAGATTCAGAACGCATATGCTGCGTTGGTGCTGAACCACCCGTTCAGCTTCTCCAAGATGATATTCACCTACTTGGTGGAGAACCTCGAGGGGAAAGGGAAGGAAGGCTTCTGTATGTACCCCAGATTTCTACAGATGATCATTGACCAGAAGCTTCCCTCCCTGCCGAAGGAGAAGGAGGACGCTGTTGTTCTTGAGGTTATGGACGACACTACACTCGGCAGGATGAAGGTATACAGGGGGAAGCAGGTGAAGCCCCCTGTCAGGAGGTTGTTTGGGCATCTGGCCCGTGCTGATTATGTGGCGCCAGCCAAGAGAAAGTGGCGCCACGATGACAGTGATTCGGATGTCGAGCATATTGCTATACCAGAGACTGACTCTGATGATGATGATAGCGGCGACGCCGGGGATGATATGCCTGCCCCATCTAGAGGCACTGATTCAGACGTTATTCCCCCAGGGTCAGCCACTGCCGGAGAGGTCGCAGAGATGGCCGGTTTCCATCAAGAGTTTGTTACTGGTGATATAGAGGAGGAGGAGTCAGATGAGGAGCCCCTCACCAGGACTGTGGGAAGTAAAGTAGTTCCCACAGACCACGGGCTTAGGGTGGTTGGTGAACACCCTAGGGACTCCTCGGAGAGAGACACTGACCCGAACTACGTTCCGGGGTCAGTAAGCAGAGCTGCAGGGGGAGCATCTACTTCCACCGGGACTAGGAGGAAGCGGATGGCTCAACCCCATGGATTGAAGAAGAAGAAGCGTCGCTTGACCTTCGTGACTACTACTTCCAGTACCACAGCCACCACTACCACCACTACTGACATACCACCCATCACCACAGCCACCACAGCCACTACTCCCACTACCACATCCACCACCTTACCTACCACTACCGTATCCTTCCCATCCATCACCAGACCATTCACCCCTACTTCACCAGCATCAGCCCACCGACCCATATTCACCACTGCCACTGCCACCACCACCACACATCATGCTGGACCTTCAGCCCAGCCTTCACATGCTTATGGATTCACTCTACCTCACATCGGGGTAGAGGAGCAGCTCTCAGCGCTAAACCGTATGGTGATGCGTCTGCTTGCTGCGGATGAGGAGAAGGCGGCGCAGATCCGCCAGCTGACCGACCTGACTGCTGCCCAGTCTCAGCAACTGGCAGAGCAGGCTCGGGTGATAGACCAGCAGAGAGTCGAGGTGTCCCAACTCCAGGACATGCAGGCTCAGTCCGTCAAACGTATAGAGGAGTTGGAGACGACCAACAAGACATTATGCTGAGGTTGAAGGGGTCGAAGGATGAGCCCCTGAAGCTAAAGGAAGGTGACGGGGATGATGGAGATGACGATGATGAAGATGAGGATGATGATGAGGAAGATGATGATGATGAGGAGACTGAAGAAGACAGGACAGAAGGACATGATGATGATGATGAGGCAGAAGGAGGGGATGCGGCTGCATCGGCCTCTGCTTCAGGTCAAGAGCGGAGATCTAAGCATCGACAAGACCAGTCATCCACTACTTCTGCTCCTCCGAGCGACACGCCCCAGATTCAAGACAAAAGTACTGATTAGATGTTTTATGTATTTATTTTGTACTTGAATCATGTAATGGAAAACAAGTGTATTAAATGTTTATATATATTAAGTTTATATAAAGTTGTTTGATTAATTACTAATGGTTTATGTGTTGAATGTTTATATCAAACAGATCCAAACTTTCAAAGGGATGAGTTTGATTTGCTCCCCTTCAAATGGTCAAGACTCAATTAACCATGATTCTTGACCTACAAGGGATAGTAAGACGGTCTGTGAGTTATACCCCTGAAGAAGGGGAGATAATTCATGACCTGTCTGATGAGCAACTGGCAGAGATGTTCAGACTCAATCCCGATGAAATAGTGAAGGACGCTCCAACAGTTGATTCAACCAGTGATGAGGAACTGAATGACATTGATGAAGTTGAGGTTGAAGACATTACTGCAGAAGAGTATCCTCAGTATGCTGACGCCGAGGGAAATGTGGTCCCCAATCTGGGTGAATCCCTAGTCAGTGATACCTTTGAGGTACTAGACCAGATGGAGCAGGAAACGGAAAAGACTGAAGAAACAGCCCAAGCCTCCAATGCAAACGTAGATATTCGCAAGGCTGAGTGGGCTGCCTGTTTTGAAGAAGTAAGAGCCCAGCGTGCTGCACCAAAGAGAGATGCCTACACCAAGCTCTACAGAGTCAAGAAACACCATAAGGTGTCAGGCAGGATTATCTCATGGGCTTATTTTGAAGACCTTAACGCTTATGCAGTTAAGAGGGAGCAGGGCATAGAGTACTTCAGGTTCCCACATGATCTGAAGACTCTACCTGGTTTTGAGCTCAACCAGCTGGCTAAGCTAAAGCTGCTGTATGCTGACCCGAGAAAGATGTCAGGCTGGTTTGAGGCTGCCCTGAGGAAAGAGTACCACACCAGGTGGGTCAACTTCAAACCTCAACAACCTACGAGGTATATCAGACGTTCTGAAGTTGATGCCATAACTGGTACGCACAAGATAGTGCTGAAGTGGAGTCTCCCAAGAACAATGTCGAGAATCCCTCTCAGGGAAATGCCACAGGACTTCACTCCCCACTTCAAATGGTGGTACTATGATTGGAGAACCACTGAAGCTGTCATAGTGTTGAATAAAGAGGGACAAATGGATACTATCAGGGTATTCGACCCAATGTGGCTAACCAACTTGTCTGCTAATGATGTATACACATTATACAAGTGGCCACTATTCTATGACACGCAAGATATTGTACAAGCCCTCCAATTCCAAAATGTCATAAGACTCTGCTTTGCGTTTGAGATACACGCAGGAGTCACTAAAGAGGAGAAGTACAAAAAGTATAAGGAGGTGATGCAGAAGACAAGAGAATAGATAGATCTAGGTCCAAGGGGGAGTTTGTTGATGCATGTATGTCCCTAGATCATGAGCTGTAATGTAATAAATCTTGTCTGTCTGATTATGATGTAATTGTATCAATTAATGAAATGATATGAATTGATTGTTACTTGTGATGTTTAATATTTTATTAATAAGTTGTGATTGAATTGATTAGGTTTATGAATGTTTGAATGATTGCACATTATGTTATATTAATTAAAACATTCAAATTTAACTTAATGAAGTTCTCATGCGGATGGCCCATGCGAATGGACCACACGCATGAATAACTTCATACAATTGACTCAATCGCACGACTGAACCAGGAGACTGGATCAGTCGTATGATTGACACATAAGATTGACTCAATCGCATGACTGAACACTCAGTTGTGCGGATGAATCAACCGCATGGTTCAATCGCACGACTGAACCATACTTATGGCCCAGTCGCACGATTGAACAATACTAACCTATAAATAGACCCAATTCGTGGGAAAACGTAAGCATTAATCCCATTACGATTCCAGACGTACCCTAGCCGTCCAGAAGCCTCCCAAATCGTTCTCCAAGTTCATAGAACACATCAGATCGGTTCCTAATCGATTTCTGACGTTGATTTCAATTCTTGATTGATTCATCGCGTGTTCTCACTGATTGGATCGCCAATCAAATAGATCTAGGTCCAAGGGGGAGTTTGTTGATGCATGTATGTCCCTAGATCATGAGCTGTAATGTAATAAATCTTGTCTGTCTGATTATGATGTAATTGTATCAATTAATGAAATGATATGAATTGATTGTTACTTGTGATGTTTAATATTTCATTAATAAGTTGTGATTGAATTGATTGGGTTTATGAATGTTTGAATGATTGCACATTATGTTATATTAATTAAAACATTCAAATTTAACTTAATGAAGTTCTCATGCGGATGGCCCATGCGAATGGACCACACGCATGAATAACTTCATACAATTGACTCAATCGCACGACTGAACCAGGAGACTGGATCAGTCGTATGATTGACACATAAGATTGACTCAATCGCACGACTGAACACTCAGTCGTGCGGATGAATCAACCGCATGGTTCAATCGCACGACTGAACCATACTTATGGCCCAGTCGCACGATTGAACAATACTAACCTATAAATAGACCCAATTCGTGGGAAAACGTAAGCATTAATCCCATTACGATTCCAGACGTACCCTAGCCGTCCAGAAGCCTCCCAAATCGTTCTCCAAGTTCATAGAACACATCAGATCGGTTCCTAATCGATTTCTGACGTTGATTCAATTCTTGATTGATTCATCGTGTGTTCTCACTGATTGGATCGCCAATCAAATAGGATTCCGCACTATTTGAGTTGGTTTAACACGCAATCACTCGGTATTTCGTTCAAATACCAGGTCCTAACAGTCCAATCACACGTCTGGTCCAAACATGTGGTTTAGTCGTGCGATTGGGCTCATACGTATGGTCCAATCGTACGACTGGTCCAAACTCATTGTCCAGTCGTGCTAATGGCTCATACTTATGAGTTTGACCTTATGACCATTCATACACTTAGTCCTTTTACTTATTTATAAGACATTTTGACCATTGATCATCTCAGACATGACCATTTTAACTTAGAAAACTATTGATCACCTCAGACGTGATCCTTTTACATTTGAAAACCCCATTGGTCACCTCAGACGTGACCCTTTTAGTGAGTGAAACCCAGATTACGACGAGTTGTTGAGTCCGACTCTTACATTACAATTTACTAAAACTAAACAGAACAACTTTGAAATTAAGAACAATAACAAGACATATTATTGTATTTTTGATTAGAGATGAAATACGACCTATTAGAATAATTCTAATTGATTTTACTTCATGGACATCACAGCTTCAATTCCAGTTAATCATTTCTGGTACGATTCATTTTGGAATCATACAGGTATTCCAGAATCATTTAGGACATGTTACCAAAACCTTTTGATGCTAGATTCTTGTTTTTATCGAGAGTCATTAGCAAGTTTAGGAAATCATACTAGAGCTATAAGATGCACACGTTGATTTGGACTTTCAAGAATTGCAGCCACGATGATTGTCGGTATACTTGTCCTCTTAAATCCATACACTGATTTTTGACACACATTGGTGATGAATTAAGGTTTAATTATTTCAACAAGCATTTGTGGATCCCACGCTTATATGGTAATCAACATTCCTCAGGAGATTTTTGAGCGGTCTACGGGTATTTTGACAATAAGAAACTATTCTAAGAGCTTTCAAAGAGATGCCAAGCCTCAGGACAGTGCCATCGCACAGCAGAGTGGCGCAAACAACAATGAATTCTAGAATATTTAGGTTATGCTTATCCTCAGGTCAGTGTCATCGCACAGCAGAGAGGCACACAACCTATCTTCTTGTGAGAGCATTTTCTTTTCTTTTTGCACGTAACGCACCAACAACATTTGTTATCAGCTTGATAGCGCTTACACATTTTTTTCGTGCTTTGCTCTTTTTATGGTCATCGGCACACATTTGTGGCGTTTATTTGCTCGTCACCCCTTATTGGAACTACGTTGATTGTGTTAACCAGGGATAAGATGGGAACCCATAGCAAGTTGAACAATTTAGTTTGAATTTAAGTCACCAATGAGGTCTACTCATCTATTGTGTTGAATCTACCGACACATCATATAATGAACTTGCAACCTCTAGGTCTACTTTCTCTATGTTACCTTAGTAGCATACTAGTTTTACTATCATTTTTCCTTTTATTTTGCTTAGACTTCTCAGATTTATACTTTGAATTTTGCATCTTTATCATTTAAATTTTTGAAGTCCCAAATAATTTGTTTCCCGTGTACTATCATTTTCCAAATACGTTGAATCAGTATCACAGATTTGATTTCTATCCTTTTAGCTACGCTGTCCTTCTCCCTCGTTTTTTTAAATACTAAAATTATTACACCTAATTAATACTACTCTAACCTATTCTCCCCTTAAAATTCTAAAACCGAAAATATTTTTTGAGTTTTTGGATTTTATAGAAACAGGAAATTTAAAATACGAAAAATAAAAGAAAATAAAAATTTAAAAATAAAACATAACTCTACTCGTTGGACTAAGTACTGTCATCTTCTGGAATCACTTCACATTTCTTTTTCACGCCGTTGACTTCTAACAGATATAAAAATCTTGGTTTATCAAACGCTTTTGTGTAGAGGTCAGCGCGTTAAAAGTCCGTATTAATTTTAACAACATAGATTAAATTCTTTTCAAAACAATCACGTATAAAGTGATATTAAATTCCGATGTGTTTGGTTTTAGGATGTTGGACAGGATTTTTAGTTACGGCTATAGCAGCAGAATTATCAACAAATATAGGAGTGTTAGAGAATTTCAAACCGTAGTCCCGCATTTGCTGTTGAATCCAGATGATTTGTGAACAGCAACTTACAGCAGCAACATATTCAGCTTCACAAGTTGACAGAGCAACTGATGTCTGCTTCTTACACTGCCACGTGACTAATCTTCTCCCAAAGAATTGACATCCTGCTGAAGTTGACTTGTAGTTCATTTTGCAGCCGCCATAATCCGAATCGCTATACACTGTAAGCTCAAAGTCATCGTCATGAGGATACCACAACCCAAGTGTTGGAGTACCCTTTAGATAACGAAATATCCTTTTGACGCCTATGAGATGGTTGATTTTCGGTTTCGCCTGATATCTGGAGCAAAGACACGTCGCGTACATGATATCAGGTCGTGAGGCCGTTAGGTACATGAGGGATCCGATCATTCCTCGGTACATGGTGGCATCCACCAGATCACCATTTTCGTCGGGTGCCACATCGTGGTTTGTAGCAAGTGGAGTTCCAGCTGCCGAAGCATTTTCCATATCGAATCGACTTAGGATATCACCAACATACCTGGTCTGATGTAGAAATATTCCATTTGGTGTCTGTTGTAACCCGAGAAAGAATTTCATCTCTCCCATGGCACTCATCTCAAATTCAGCTTTCATTACTGCTTCAAATTCTTTACATAGATCTTCGTTTTTGGAACCGAAGATTATGTCATCAACATAGATCTGAACTAGCAGTAAGTCACCATCCTTTTCTTTGATGAACAGTGTACAGTCAGTCACTCCTCTGCGAAAGCCGTGTTTCACAAGATGAGTTGAGAGTTTTTCATACCATGCTCTTGAGGCTTGGTGGAGCCCGTAGAGAGCCTTATCTAGCTTGTAAACTCTGTCCCGATGGTATGGATCCTCAAATCCTTCGGGTTGATTGATGTACACTGTCTCCCGGATTTCACCACGAAGGAATGCACTCTTTACATCTAATTGATAAACTTTGATCTTCATGTAAGAGGCATAGGCTAGGAAGATACGGATTGCTTCCATCCTTGCCACAGGTGCAAACACTTCATTATAATCGATTCCTTCGACTTGTCTAAAACCTTGAACGACAAGTCGAGCCTTGTTGCGAATTATGACCCCTTGATCGTCTTTCTTGCATTTCAAGACCCATTTAGTTCCAATGACTTTGGCACCTTTTGGTTTGTCCACAAGGGTCCATACTCCTAGCTTCTTGAACTGTAGGAGTTCTTCTTGCATCGCACTTACCCATGCCTCATCGTTTAATGCTTCACTAACATATTTTGGCTCAAATTGAGACACAAAACATCAATAAGCACCGTCGTGAAGATATCCCTTTTCCATGACTAAGGCATAATCAGCTGAGTATAGCTGATTTCAGGTCTGTACTCCTGATCGAACATCTCTAATAACATTGTCCAAAGGATGATAAACATTTAGCCGTGATCCAGGAGTGGTGGGAATAACTACCTCATTATCCAGATTGTGAACACCAGTTTTAGTATCTGAGGCAGTTGGAGTTTGAGATTCCGAAGAGTCAGAGGCATTAGGGTTTGATGCTTGTGTACTTGTTGTAGCAGGAACCTGTTCCTCCTGGTTCACCTGTTCAGTCTCCACTTCTTCATCGTCAGAGGAGGAGTCACTTACATCAAGTGCTCCCCCTAAAGAACTAGAAGACTCCCCGTGTGGAACTGAGGTTGACGAGTCTAGAGACGGTGTGTTTAAGACATCATAAATCATTCTGGTCGCTAACTCATCATCAGAAGGGGAGAGATGGATGTTGAAGGACTTAAAGAATCCATCATAATCGAAGAAGAATGCGGGTCCTTTACCGGCAGAGGGGGTGGTGTATCTCTGAACGTCGACGTTGCACCACACTTCTACTTGACCCGTTGAGTTGTTTTAAACTCTCTTATTCAGTATGTTGTATCCTAGGAAAATTCCTTCTTCAGCCTTTTCACTGAACTTCCCTGACTGATTTTTCTTCAGTAGCGTACATGGTGCGCCAAACGGTTCGAGGTACTCTAGATTAGGTTTACGTCGTTGGAGCAACTCGTAACACGTTTTACCATGATGTTTGACCACCAGGACTCGATTTAGGGTGTAACATGCATTAGCTACTGCCTCGTTCCAAACTTAGATAGGCAGTTTTGAGTCTGCTAGCATTGTTCGGGCTGTCTCTATCAAGCTTCGATTCTTTCTCTCAGCAAATCCGTTCATTTTAGGAGTGTAGGCAGATGTGAACAGGTGCACAATTCATTTTTCTTTGCAGAATGCCTCCATCCATTGGTTCTTGAACTCAGTGTCGTTGTCTGAGCGAACTTGCCTTACCTTCAACTTGTAGAGTGACTCCAGTGTAGTTACCAGCTCCTTGAATGATTCAAATGTCTCTAATTTGGATTTCAGAAACATCACCCAAGAAAATCTTGAGTAATCATTCGTAGCAACATAGCAATACAAATCGCCGGCAATGCTCTTTGTACTAACTAGCCCAAACAGATTGTTGATACATATGTACCTAGATCCTGATATGAATGTAATGTCTTGTTTGTCTTACACTTATGTAATGGTTGGGATATTAATGAAATGAGAATGTTTGGTTGTGATTTATAATGTTTAATATTTCATTAATGAGTTGATATTGAATTGGTTATATAGGTTAGTGATTGTTTGAATTGATACACATAATGTTATATAAATGAATACATTCAAACTTAGCAACATGAAGTTCTCATGCGAATGGCCCATGCGAATGGACCATACGCATGAACAACTTCAGGCGAATGACTCAGTCGCACGACTGAACCAGGAGACTGGATCAGTCGTATGATTGTAACATGAGATTGGCTCAGTCGCACGACTGAACACTCAGTCGTGCGAATGGATCAACCGCATGGCTCAATCGCACGACTGAACCATACTAATGGTTCAGTCGCCCGAATGAGAAACCCAAACCTATAAATAGCACAAAATTCGTGGAAAAACAGAAGCATTCATTCCAATTCGACTCCAGACGTACCCTAGCCGTCCAGAAGCCTCCAAGTTCATACTCCAAGTTCATAGAACGCTGTAGATCGATTCCTAATCGATTCTTAACGTTAGATTCAATACCTTATTGTTTCTATGTGTGTTCTCACTGATTGGATCGCCAATCAAATAGGATTCCACACTATTTGGTTTGGTTAACACGTTAATCAGTTGGTGTTTCGTTCAAATTACAGATCCTAACAAGTGGTATCTGGGCATTGGCTCTTGATTACGTGTGATTCAATCAATTTTGATACATTATTGTCTCTAAAAACGCAATCTTTTTGTGTAAAGAGTTGTCTTGGACGTCCCCTGCTCATCAAGTTTTCGTTTCTCCGTCATAAGGCGATTAGGGTTGGTGAAAATTCAGGTTTTTACGGCCAAAACACGTTAAACCTAGAAATTTTCGAAAAACAGCAACTTCAGTCGCACGATTGACCTAATCGCACGACTGGACTTCATTCGCATTCCCCAGACGTACGATTGGACTCAGTCGCATCTTCATTCGTACGACTAAGCCTACCATTCGCATTGTAGATCCGCATCAGTTTCATTCGCACGACTGGACCAATCGCTTAGTTCATGTGACATCCGTCACCTTAAGGTCCGTCAATTAACGTGATTTTCCGTTAACTATTCCTTGATCGATCATTCCTCATCTTTATTTAACTCTTTATGTGGATATCATGTGTGCTTATCATCGTTGTGCTTGTGTATTCGTTATAATCATATGTTAACCTTAAAAACTTTTAAAACTCTCATCTTCGTAACCGCCAAATATATCATTTTTATATATATTAAATGTCACAAAATAAAACCATTTCTTAAGTCATAATATCATTAAATGCATTTTATAACTAATGTGATTAACCTAATAAAGTCGTTTTTCAACCGAACCAAATTTGGGAAACTCGGGGGTTAAGTGCAGGGACTAAACTTGTAATTTTGCAAACTTGGGCTGGGTATATAAACCCATTACCAGCCCTAATCCCTCATTTTCATCATCTTCTTCATCTTCATCCTCTCTACACACACATCTTCTTCATTCTAGCACCAAAACCGACCCGCTTTGGCTCGTTTCGTCGTCTAGACTTCATCTACAGCCTAGTCTACTCATTTCTAGCAGGTAGACGACTTTGGTTGTCTCTTTTCTTGCCTTTTTACGGCTGTCCAAACTAGGGTTTCGGGTGTTCGGGTTCAACCCGAACACACAAGGTCGTATGGGTGCGTGTGAGGTCTTTCTGCTTGTGTTTCATGTTTGTGTATGTTTGTTGAGTGTTTCTGAGAGTCCTTGTGGTGTAAAACTCGCATTTAGAGCAGCTCGAGGGCTGCTCAGCCCGACCACAGTCGCGATTCTGCTGTCCAGGCGACTGGGTCTGTCATGCGATTGAGTCGTGCGACTGGGTGAGTCGTGCGACTGAACCATGCGTTTGAGTCAATCGTGCGACTGAGTTGTGCGACTGGGCATGTCGTGCGACTGTGTGTTTGTATGCGATTGAGTCATGCGTGCGACTGTGTGTTTGTATGCGATTGAGTCATGCGTATGAATGATGGTGTGCGATTGAGTCAGGTGACCGACTGAGTGTATGCGATTGTGCGTGATTCGCACGACTGGAGTCCAATCGCACGAATGAAGGTTCAATCGTACGAAAGTAGCTAATTCGCACGATTGAAGGTTGATTCGTGCGTATGGAGGTTGAGTCGTGCGATTGGGTGTGGTGTGGTACGACTGAATGCCAGTCATACGAATGAAGGCTCAATCGTACGAATGAAGCTGATTCGCACGATTGAGGGTTGATTCGTACGTATGGAGGTTGAGTCGTGCGTCTGGTCTTGTCGTGCGACTGTAATTGTTGTGTTTGATTTTCTTTTGTGCGTGGTGTGAGTATGACGTGTGATGTTGAGGTAACATTAACACAGTAGCCATTGTTCGGCCACAAATATTAAAGTCAACGCTAAAAAGGGCACAAATACTATTCTAAACAAATTAAACTAACGTTTGCAATTATCAACCGACTTATAACTATTGACGCTTATTCAATACTTCTTCAATAACAATGAAACTTTTACTCAAACATCATCTACAATGGCGACAATGTCTAGTATTTGGATCTACATAAGATCTAGTACGTGTGTCTGTTTGTGTGTGTTACACGCGACCCAGCCGATACAACCCGAACCGACCGAACATTATTATGCGCTTATTTCATATCATTAATGCTTATCAATAACTGTTAATAGGTGTTTGACTGTTCTTTTGCATTCAACGTTTGGGATTACATTGATCATACATACTTACCATTTAACAAGTGAGTTTTGTGGCCCCTTTAACATTTATACAATATTTCAATCATTTACAACTTGGGGGAAAAGTATGCTTACTCATTTTCAATGCTGTACAACTTACTTACATTTTACATACAAGGAATCAACGTGATACTGTGTTACAAGTACTTATCTGATACATGTTTGGGTCTGCTGTGTGGTTCTATCTTTGCAACTATTTAGTTCTAGTATGGGAACCGACGATTAGGTATTGGTAGTACTACTAGGTTGACACCCCCACCCTTGTTCGATGGTATACTAGTTGGTACCATCAGTGGCCCCAGGAACGGACCCTTGGGTGAATATATGCCGACAATTTCTTTGTGTACGTCGCTAGGTTTGGTTGCAAAGCTTATGTCATGTGATTTTACTTGTGTATATAACTGTATTCACGGTATTCCATTACGCTTACTTTATAGAGCATCACTTACATTTTTATTACTTAAACCTGCGAGCTCACCAACAATTATGTTGACCGTTTTGAGCATATCTTTTCAGATGATCATGCAAATTCAGGAATCTAGGTGTGCTACCTTAGTGGAGACCCTAGGATGCATTTTTGGGACTTAATATGTTTTGACAAACAATTATTTTGAACAATGTTGATATGTGTAAACAATTATAATCTTTTGAAACTTGTTCCCGGGTTATGGGAATTTACATTACAATTTCATCTTATTTGGTTATGTGAATCATTATCATGTTTATGCTTATGGCTATGTTGTCGTGAACATTGACTAAACACGACACAAGTCCCCTTGTTGTCGGGTGTCGTCATGACACGCTTGTCATCATTTATAATATTGCATCTCTATCGCTCACCATGTGTTATGACGATCCCGGTCTCGTTACATCCCCGTGTTTCCGCTTTTAGCGGGGGTGTGACAGATTGGTATCAGAGCCATTGGTTATAGAGAATTAGGCAATACGCTTGACCTAGACTATAACCTAGGAACCTTCATGTAGATTTGAATGCTAGGAATCTGTATGCATATTATATCTCGTGTATGTGTTCCTCGCTGCTTGATTTGTTCATTTATCTGTTATGTGATCTTTCCACCCTATGAGAGTGCCCTTGTGTTCACTCTTTTATGGGATGCTTCTATTGGATCTTCCGTTCCCTCTGCGCGCCGAGTTGGTTTATCAAATCCGGGTATTAAACCCGAAGAGATCTTCACAGATCATGCTATTGCGCTTGACCTTGGAAACTGAGATTAACCTTGAAGAGGCTATGTCTGAAACCTCGAAAGAGGAGGAAATAGACAACCTCCGCTAGACTAAACGTGATTGTATACATGGATTTACAACTGTTGTGATGGATTATTATTAAGACATTACCTATTCATGGTGTGAGAACTACACGAATTGCATGGGATGTGTGATGACAATAAGTGTGATATTGACATGGAATACTGGACTTGATGAGTGTTATGGACATACACTTTGAAATGATTTAAGCTTATGTGTTTACTTTTCTATGATTAGAAAATGCCGCCTCGAAGAGTTACCCGCAGTAATAGTGGCGGGAGTGAAGCCCCAAGGGGCAGAGGCAGAGGCAGAGGCAGAGCACCAAGAACAAGTGATGCTCCTGCCAGTAACAATCAGGGAACAGGGAATGCTGATATGGCAGCCCTGATCGCTCAACAGTTAGCCGCGCTGATTCCTACTATCGTGGCCCAAGTGAGCGACGCACTCGAGCAACACCACCCTCACGGGGATGGTGGCAACGATGATGGAGATAATGGAGAAAGAGCTCACGGTGGAATCAAAACTGAGGTGGGAAATGGAAACCCGATCGGAAACGAAAGCAACCAGGAGACCAGAAAATGGTGTTACAGCCGGTATTGAGACTGGGGTTGTTAATGCCAGACGGGGGTGTTCATACAAAGAGTTTGTGGCTTGCAAACCAAGGGAATTCGATGGGAAAGGTGGGGCGGTAGCCCTAACCAGATGGCTGGAAAAGATGGAGGCGGTAATTGACATCAGTGAGTGCCTCGCCAGCCAGAGAATCAAGTATGCCACTTGCTCACTGCA
Organism: Flaveria ramosissima; assembly: GCA_025215565.1. Lineage (NCBI taxonomy): Eukaryota > Viridiplantae > Streptophyta > Magnoliopsida > Asterales > Asteraceae > Flaveria > Flaveria ramosissima. Next base: position 17,741,190 of record CM046029.1, on the reverse strand, counting down.
GGGCAAGGCTCTAACCTGGTGGAACACCCAGGTTCAAGCTAGAGGAAGAGAATCTGCGATGCAGATGTCATGGGATGAGTTTAAAGCGTTGATCACTGAGGAATACTGCCCCCTTAACGAGATGCAGAAATTAGAGCATGAGTTCTGGAATCATGCCTTGGTGGGGGCCGGGCATGCAGCTTATACTGATCGTTTTCATGAGCTGGCAAGGTTGGTTCTGCATCTGGTTACGCCGGAATCAAAGAGGATTGAGAGGTACATTTGGGGACTTGCGCCTCAAATTAGAGCAATGGTTACAGCGGCTGCACCTCCTACTATTCAGAGCGCAATTCTGAAAGCTGGCGCTTTGACTGATGAGATGGTAAGAACAGGGGTTTTGGGCAGAGGAGCAGAAAAGAGAAAGGATGTTAGGGAAACGAGCCGGTCGAGTGCCGGGAGGTTTGATAAGAGGGCCAAGACGACCAGGAATTTTGTGGCGTGACTCAAGCCAAAAGAGAGTATGTGGGGCCGCACCCCAAATGTGGCAGGTGCAACTATCATCATCCCCCAGGAACGCAGTGCCGGGTGTGCACGAATTGTAGGCGCCCGGGACATTTGGCGAGAGACTGTAGAACTGGCCGAATCTTGTGGCACCGGTCAACGCGGTTAACCCTGCCGGGAATGCTAGGGCTTGTTATGAGTGTGGAAGCCCTGATCTTTACAGAAACATGTGCCCTAGGCTGAATCGAGCACCGGGTCAACAAGGAAACAACCAGCAGCAACTGATGGCTATCGCTGGAAATCAGGGCCCGACTACTCAAGGGAATGCAGCTCGGGGACGTGCATTTGTCATTGGAGCCAACGATGCTCGTCAGGACCCGAATGTTGTCACGGGTACGCACTTACTCAATCATCACTTCGCATCTATATTATTTGATACTGGAGCAGACAATAGCTTTATATCTTCTGAGTTTGTGCAATTGCTTGATTTGAGTCCTAGTAGGCTAGAAACTAGCTACGCTGTAGAAATGGCCAATGGTAGGGTTGTTCAGGCCGATTAGATTATTAGGAAGTGCTCGTTAATGTTGGAGGATCATGCCTTCGATATAGATTTGATACCCTTCGAGCTAGAAAGTTTTGATGTGATTGTGGGTATGGATTGGTTGTCGCAAAACGGAGCAGAGATTGTCTGTCGAGACAAAGTAGTACGTATCCCTATGCCAAACGGAGAAGTACTCAAGATTCAGGGAGAACGACCGGGAAAGAACTTAAAGCTTATTTCCTGCATGAAAGCACGCCAGAGTCTACGAAAGCAGTGCTACGCTTTTCTGGCTCATGTGGTTGAAAAGAAAGACGAAGAGAGGAAACTAGTAGATATTCCAGTGGTACGGGATTACCCAGATGTATTTCCAGATGACTTGTCTGGTTTGCCTCCTCCACGACAGGTGTAATTCCGTATTGAGTTGGTTCCTGGAGCTACACCGGTAGCAAAGACGCCATATCGACTAGCGCCGTCCGAAATGCAAGAGTTGTCTAGTCAGTTACAGGAACTACTGGAGAAGGGTTTTATTCGACCTAGTCATTCACCGTGGGGAGCACCGGTACTATTCGTCAAAAAGAAGGATGGATCGTTCCGCATGTGCATCGATTAGCGTGAACTGAACAAGTTAACCGTGAAGAATCGATATCCTCTCCCCAGGATCGACGACCTGTTTGATCAGCTACAAGGAGCCTCGTATTTCTCAAAGATCGATCTTCGTTCTGGTATCATCAGCTAAGGGTTTTCGAGGATGACATACCGAAGACAGCGTTTAGGACTCGTTATGGGCACTATGAGTTCTTGGTCATGCCGTTTGGGCTGACTAACGCACCAGCTGTGTTTATGGATCTAATGAATCGGGTGTGCAAACCTTACTTGGATAAGTTTGTGATTGTGTTCATAGATGATATACTTATCTACTCTCGATCAAAGAGGATCATGAAGAACACCTTCGGGCAATTCTGGAGCTGCTACGGAAGAGAAACTTTTCGCCAAGTTCTCGAAGTGTGAATTTTGGTTGCGGGAAGTGAAGTTTTTGGGTCATGTGGTTAATGAGGACGGGATTCATGTAGATCCCGGCAAGATCGAAGCGGTGAAGAAATGGGATACGCCCCAGACACCATCAGAGATACGGCAATTTTTAGGATTGGCCGTTATTATCGTCGCTTCATCGCGAATTTTTCAAAGATCGCGCAACCATTAACACTGCTTACTCAGAAAGACAAGAAGTTTGATTGGGGACATGCACAAGAACAAGCGTTCCAAACGTTGAAAGAAAAGTTGTGTGCAACGCGCCTACATTGTCTCTCCCAGACGGAACTGATGATTTTATGGTATACTGCGATGCGTCACATCAAGGATTGGGGTGTGTACTAATGCAGAAGGATAAGGTGATTGCCTACGCTTCGCGACAGCTTAAAGTGCACGAAAAGAACTACACAACTCATGATCTTGAGTTGGGCGCTGTAGTATTTGCACTCAAGATTTGAAGGCATTACCTGTATGGAACCAAATGCATCATCTTCACTGATCATAAGAGCCTCCAACATATTCTGGATCAGAAGGAACTTAATATGCGCCAACGACGTTGGGTAGAGCTTCTTAGTGACTACGATTGTGAAATCCGGTATCATCCGGGGAAAGCTAACGTGGTGGCTGATGCTTTAAGCCGTAAGGACGTGTGAAACCACTACGTGCTCGAGCGTTGGGATTGACCATTCAAACGAACTTGAAAGCTCAGATCCAAATTGCACAAAGTAAAGCATTGAAAGAAGAAAACCTTGCGGGAGAAGAATTCCGAGGGTTAGATAAACATATGATTTGCAAGGATGACGGTATACAGTACTTCATGGATCGCATATGGGTACCCAGATGGGGAGGTGTTCGACCTTAGTCATGGATGAAGCCCACAAGACGCGATATTCTATTCATCCTGGTGCAGACAAGATGTATCACGATCTCAAGGATTCGTACTGGTGGCCAGGCATGAAGAAAGACATTGCCTTATACGTCAGCAGATGCTTGACGTGTTCGAAAGTTAAGGCTGAACATCAGAAACCATCGGGATTATTACAGCAACCTGAAATTCCCGAGTGGAAATGGGAGAACATAGCTATGGATTTCATTACCAAACTCCCTAGAACAAGCAGCTGTCATGACTCGATTTGGGTCATAGTGGATCGAATGACGAAGTCAGCACATTTCTTGCCTATCCGAGAAGACTACAAAATGGATAAGTTGGCGAGATTGTACATCAAAGAGGTCGTGACACGGCACGGGGTGCCGGTGTCAATCATATCCGACCGTGATAGCAGATTCACTTCACGTTTTTGGCAGACACTACAGAAAGCGATGGGCACTCGATTAGACATGAGTACCGCCTATCACCCTCAGACAGATGGCCAAAGTGAACGAACTATACAGACGCTAGAAGACATGTTGAGAGCGTGTGTAATCGATTTTGGTGGTAGTTGGGATGCTCATCTACCGTTGATTGAGTTCTCTTACAACAACAGCTACCATACAAGCATTGGATGTGCTCCGTTTGAAGCGTTGTATGGAAGGAAATGCAGATCTCCCGTTTGTTGGGCCGAGATTGGTGAAAGTCAGCTAACAGGCCCAGAGATCATTCAAGAAACAACTGACAAGATTTTCAAATCAAAGACCGACTTAAAGCCGCACGAGATCGCCAAAAGAGCTATGCCGACAACCGTCGGAAGCCTCTAGAATTCAACGTTGGGGATCGTGTCTTACTCAAAGTCTCCCCTTGGAAAGGAGTCGTTCGATTTGGAAAGAAAGGGAAGTTAGCCCCAAGATACGTTGGACCATTTGAGATTACAGAAAGAATTGGTCCAGTGGCTTACCGATTAAGGTTGCCACAAGAACTCAGCGGTGTGCATGATACTTTTCACGTGTCAAACCTCAAGAAGTGTTTGGCCGACGAATCCCTTCACGTACCAATTGGGGAAATCAAGATTGACGAAAAGCTTCATTTTGTTGAGGAACCCATTGAGATCATGGATCGAAAGGTCAAGCAACTGAAGCGCAGTAGGATACCTATTGTTCGCGTAAGGTGGAATTCAAAACGAGGGCCAGAGTTTACATGGGAACGAGAAGATCAGATGAAACTCAAATATCCACATCTATTCGAGGATGACACTCTTGGACCTAACTCCAGCTGAATTTCGGGACGAAATTCTCTCAACTGGGGGATACTGTGACATCCGTCACCTTAAGGTCCGTCAATTAACGTGATTTTCCGTTAACTATTCCTTGATCGATCATTCCTCATCTTTATTTAACTCTTTATGTGGATATCATGTGTGCTTATCATCGTTGTGCTTGTGTATTCGTTATAATCATATGTTAACCTTAAAAACTTTTAAACTCTCATCTTCGTAACCGCCAAATATATCATTTTTATATATAGTAAATGTCACAAAATAAAACCATTTCTTAAGTCATAATATCATTAAATGCATTTTATAACTAATATAATTAACCTAATAAAGTCGTTTTTCAACCGAACCAAATTTGGGAAACTCGGGGGTTAAGTGCAGGGACTAAACTTGTAATTTTGCAAACTTGGGTTGGGTATATAAACCCATTACCAGCCCTAATCCCTCATTTTCATCATCTTCTTCATCTTCATCCTCTCTACACACACATCTTCTTCATTCTAGCACCAAAACCGACCCGCTTAGGCTCGTTTTCGTCGTCTAGACTTCATCTACAGCCTAGTCTACTCATTTCTAGCAGGTAGACGACTTTGGTTGTCTCTTTTCTTGCCTTTTTACGGCTGTCCAAACTAGGGTTTCGGGTGTTCGGGTTCAACCCGAACACACAAGGTCGTATGGGTGCGTGTGAGGTCTTTCTGCTTGTGTTTCATGTTTGTGTATGTTTGTTGAGTGTTTCTGGAAGTCCTTGTGGTGTAAAACTCACGTTTAGAGCAGCTCGGGGGCTGCTCAGCCCGACCACAATCGCGATTCTGCTGTCCAGGCGACTGGGTCTGTCATGCGATTGAGCCGTGCGACTGGGAGTCGTGCGACTGAACCATGCGTCTGAGTCAATTGTGCGACTGAGTTGTGCGACTGGTATGTCATGCGACTGAGTCGTGCGACTGTGTGTTGTATGCGATTGAGTCATGCGTGCGATTGTGTGTTGTATGCGATTGAGTCATGCGTATGAATGATGGTGTGCGATTGAGTCAGGTGACCGACTGAGTGTATGCGATTGTGCGTGATTCGCACGACTGGAGTCCAATCGCACGAATGAAGGTTCAATCGTACGAAAGTAGCTAATTCGCACGATTGAAGGTTGATTCGTGCGTATGGAGGTTGAGTCGTGCGATTGGGTGTTGTGTGGTACGACTGAATGCCAGTCATACGAATGAAGGCTCAATCGTACGAATGAAGCTGATTCGCACGATTGAGGGTTGATTCGTACGTATGGAGGTTGAGTCGTGCGTCTGGTCTTGTCGTGCGACTGTAATTGTTGTGTTTGATTTTCTTTTGTGCGTGGTGTGAGTATGATGTGTGATGTTGAGGTAACATTAACACAGTAGCCATTGTTCGGCCACAAATATTAAAGTCAACGCTAAAAAGGGCACAAATACTATTCTAAACAAATTAAACTAACGTTTGCAATTATCAACCGACTTATAACTATTGACGCTTATTCAATACTTCTTCAATAACAATGAAACTTTTACTCAAACATCATCAACAATGGCGACAATGTCTAGTATTTGGATCTACATAAGGTCTAGTACGTGTGTCTGTTTATGTGTGTTACACGCGACCCAGCCGATACAACCCGAACCGACCGAACATTATTATGCGCTTATTTCATATCATTAATGCTTATCAATAACTGTCAATAGGTGTTTGACTGTTCTTTTGCATTCAACGTTTGGGATTACATTGATCATACATACTTACCACTTAACAAGTGAGTTTCGTGGCCCCTTTTACATTTATACAATATTTCAATCATTTACAACTTGGGGAAAAGTATGCTTACTTATTTTCATGTTGTACAACTTACTTACATTTTACATACAAGGAATCAACGTGATACTGTGTTACAAGTACTTATCTGATACATGCTTGGGTCTGCTGTGTGGTTCTATCTTTGCAACTATTTAATTCCAGTGTGGGAACCGACGGTTAGGTATTGGTAGTACTACTGGGTTGACACCCCCACCCTTGTTCGATGGTATACTAGTTGGTACCATCAGTGGCCCCAGGAACGGACCCTTGGGTGAATATATGCCGACAATTTCTTTGTGTACGTCGCTAGGTTTGGTTGCAAAGCTCATGTCATGTGATTTTACTTGTGTATATAACTGTATTCACGGTATTTCATTACGCTTACTTTATACAGCATCACTTACATTTTTATTACTTAAACCTGCGAGCTCACCAACAATTATGTTGACCGTTTTGAGCATATCTTTTCAGGTGATCATGCAAATTCAGGAATCTAGGTGTGCTGCCTTAGTGGAGACCCTAGGATGCATTTTTGGGACTTAAACATGTTTGACAAACAATTTTTCAACAATGTTGATATGTGTAAAAAATTATAATCTTTTGAAACTTGTTCCCGGTTTGGGGAATTTACATTACAATTTCATCTTATTTGGTTATGTGAATCATTATCATGTTTATGCTTATGGCTATGTTGTCGTGAACATTGACTAAACACGACACAAGTCCCCTTGTTGTCGGGTTTCGTCATGACACGCTTGTCATCATTTATAATATTGCATCTCTATCGCTCACCATGTGTTATGACGATCCCGGTCTCGTTACATCCCCGTGTTTCCTCTTTTAGCGGGGGTGTGACAGTTCAGCCGCACGATTGAACCAGTCGCATAGTTCATTCGCACGGGTAGCCCATTCGCATCACTCCATTCGCACCAGTTAACAGATTGTTTAAGAGACTTAAAGTTAATCGAGATGGAGGTTCAGTTTTCAGCGTTTACAGCCGGGAAGGACTCACGAATTCAGAACTTACTGCTATTAGAGAGTGAGGTGGGGAATCATAATAAACCCCCGAAGCTTATAACATTAGATGAGTTTCCCCACTGGAAACAACGTTTTGAGATCTACCTCAATGGAGTGGATCCAATATGTGGGAAGCTATTGAGACGGGGTACAGTATGTCGGTGGGAACCTGATGGGGTGAAGCTTAATTTAGGAGGGATGACTGATGCACAGAAAGTTAAATATAATACTGAAAAGAGAGTATATGCATTGCTAACACAGTCTATCCCTAAGGATATTTTTCACCAATTCTCAAAGAATAAGCAAGTCAAGAAGTTATGGGATGAGCTAGAGAAAAGATATGACGGGAATGTGTTGACCAAAAGAACCAATGAGCTAGATCAGAAAAACCTTTAAGTCCCACAGACATCATAACAACTGAAGTGATCTACATCTGCTGAAGACAAAGTCTGAAGACAAATCTGAAGACAAAGTCTGAAGACAATAGCTGAAGACAAAGTCTGAAGATAAAGTCTGAGGACATCTGCTGAAGACAAAGTTTGAAGACCAAGTTCTCAGAAGTTGTCACAATAGCTGAAGTAGTTCTTTTCAGTAGTTATGATGGTTTACTTTTCAGTAGTTTGTTTACTGTAGTTTGTTTTCAGTAGTTTTATTATTGTAAAACATCTAGAGTTCTTACACTTCAGATGTTATAACTTCAATAGTTGTAATTGTAGTTTATACTTAGTTTTTGTGAAGGTGTCCTCAGCTGTTGTTGACATCTTCAGTAGATTAGTTTACTTTCAGTAGTTTGTATAAATCAGTTAGATGTCACTATCAAGTGACATCAGCTGACGTCACATTCCTTTATAAAAAATGTTGACCTAATTGTTTGTAACCGAAGCTTTTACGTGAATGAAAATATTCCATTTGCAGAAAATCCTCTCTCTATAATCGTCACTGTTTGATTGAATATTCATACTCTTCTTGCTTAAATTTGGTCTAATTCGTCTTATATTCCGCTGCAATTTTTAATGTAATTGATCAAAAACTAGATCCGATCCTATCAAATGGTATCAGATCTTGTTAATCATTCACCGATTTAACAATTGATCATTGAAACTGCTATTTTGATATCTAAGTTTGATCGAATTAGAAAATTTGCAAGAATTGGTTATAGAGTTTTATTTTCTGTTTCTTCCAGTCAATTAATTTGAGATTCGACTTGTTTTAAACTGTGTTGTTGAGTTTTTGAGCTAGATTTATTAAAATTTAATTGAACCTGTTTTTGTGAAAATGACTACATCAAGCAATGATCCTCATAATACTGGCTCCTCAACAAAGCCTTCGATGCTTGTTAGGAGTGAGTATAACATATGGCAACGCCGAATGCTCCATCACCTGTCTGTTAACAGTTCAGGTTGTTGGAAGTCTGTGGATCATGGACCATATAAGCCTATGGTGAGTAAATCCGGAAACCAATGAGATGGTTCCGAAGAAGAAGGAGCAATATTCAGATGAAGATCTGAAACTGTTTGTAATTGATGCTAAAGCCCATGGAATTCTGGCCATGGCACTGCCTAATGAAATCTACTCTGAACTTATCATCAAACTGCTCATGATCTCTGGGTTGCTCTGAAAGAACAATTTGGAGGAACTGATGAGGTCTTAGCAAACAATAGAGAGATCCTTGCCCAGCAATATGAGACATTCTCTCATAGAAAGGGTGAGTCACTGACTCAACAGTTTGAGCGATTTTCCTGTTTGATATCTGAGCTAAAAAAGGTTCAACATGAATATACAAACAGTCAGATGAACAACAGATTCCTCCAGTCCCTGCCTGAGAGATGGGACACATATACTATTGTCCTACGCTCCAGTGCAAATCTGGACACTCTATCTCTTACACAACTTCATGGGAAACTATTAACATTTGAAAGAGAGATAGAACAGAAAAGGAAACCGGCTTCATCTGGGAAGCTCACTGATGACTTTGTACCAGGAAATACTACTCTGGTTGGTCATGAGTCAGAATATGCTGCATCAGAAAGTTCTTATGATGAGCATACAGATTTCTCTTCAAACTGTGGAGATCATGCTTTTGTTGGTGTTGATGGTAATTCAGGGTCTAGTATTGATAATTTGTGCTTTTTGATGGATGACTTGAAAGGAATTGCTGATGATGATCTGGAAGAGATGGATATTTTGAGTCAAATGGCATTAATCAATATCAGATCTCAAAGTTTTACAAAAGGACAGGTAGAAAATTCCCTGGTCTCTTTGGGGAAAACCAAAGTTGGTTTTGACAAGAGCAAGTTGAGGTGTCACAAGTGCCATAGACTTGGACATTTTGCAAGAGAGTGTAGATCATCTGGATCTAACTCATCTGCACCCTTTGTGACCTTTCCAAGCAATAGCTCACAAACCAAAGGGCAACATTCTACCAGTTCTGATCATCATTCACAAATTCAATCATCTCCTGCATTTTTTGTTCCTTAAGGTCCAATGCCATATCCTTATCCATGTTTTTACATGCCTCAGTCTAGTCAGGTTCCTGTACCCATAGCTCAACAACCACATGCCCTACCTGATCCTCAACCATCTCAATCAAATCAACAATCTCAATCTCAATCACATCAAAGCTTTTTCACACCTGAGGTTGTTGACTGGAGCAGCTTACCAGATGATATTTCTGGTTATTCTGAACAATTGTTCTCTGGTGCTGGTCAACATGGTGGTGAAAATCCTTTTGGAAATCTTGCTCTTATGGCCCTGGAGTCTACTGATGGAAATGCTTCATCATCACAAGTACCACAGGTATCTTCTGAGGCTAAGGCTAAGTTGTGTTCTGAGTCATGCATAGCTGCTTTTGTCTCAATTAGGGAAGAAATGTAGCCTTAATTAATCAAAATCTTGACCTAGAGAAAGTGATTTCCAAAAGAAAAGCTGAGTTTGAGTCTGTTTTAAAAGAAAAAGATGAGGAGATTTACAAATTAAAATGCCAAATCACTGATGAAAAGGCAAAGGTAGATGTCATTTTGGAGAATCATAAGAATCTCAAAGAAACACTTGCAGCTACTCAAGAAAATTGTGAACGTTGGGTAACATCATGCAAGGGGTTTGAAATGCTTCTCAGCAAGCAAACAGCTTCAAATGTGAAGTTTGGGATTGGGTATAATCACACTATACCTCCTACAGATTTTACTCCCAGGTAGAAGTAAAATCTGAAGGTGAAAGCTATTCCCAAACCACATCATCATGTGTCTCATCCTCAAGTGATAATTCAAAATCAGAGGATGAAGTCAGTATTATTACCTCAGCTAATCAATCTGCTGATGGTCTCACTTCTACTAAACACATGATCAAAGAGAAACTGAGCAATTCAGGTGTTGTCCCACAAAGTATTCAAAGTACTGAAGGGCAAGTCACAACACCTGAAGAGCATTTCAAACCAAATAAAAACAAGCATGGTTTGACAACTGCTGAAAAGTCTATCAGAAGTCCAAAAGTACTAATAGAAAACTTCTAAAGAACAAATCTTCAGTTGTTACAAATCCTTCAGTACTTACCATAAGTACTGAGAGGAAGAAAGTACTTAAGAACACATCTTCAGTAGTTTTATCATCTTCAGCAGTTGATCAACAAAAGATGAAGAAAAAGCCATGTGAAATATGTGGTCTATTTAATCATCTCACTGATGAATGTTGGTATAACAAGGGTTTAAAATTCAACAAAGATAAAATCATTAAAGAAAATGAATAAAATGAAAGATGAATTTCAAACCAAGTTTGTACCACAAACATCTCAATCTGATAACCCAAAGTTTTTCCAAAAATCTAAAAGGAAGGAAGGGGTTTATCATAAAACAGCTGAAAATATTCCTCATGGAATATCAAAACAACAGACTAAGTCTGTGTCTTTCAAAAAGGAGGATATGGTGAGTCACTAGAACAAATCAAAAACAAGTACTGATATGTCAGCTGAGTTGAAGGCCTTGACAACCAATCAGACACAACTTGTTAAGATGGTTCAACATCTGTTGGGAGAGTTAACCAATTAGATGTATTTGTGATTAAACCACTGAAAAGGAAAACTAAGCCAAAATCAAAGGAATCCTTTTCAGCACCATCTCCACCTTCAAAGGCTGTCAATCATGAAAAATCAGTTAGTCTAAATCTGTTAATGAAAACAACCCAAAACCAAAATGGTTTGGGTCTCAAAGGCTAACTAATTTCTTGTGACAAATGCAGGGTTCTTCAGCATGCCAAAGAAGCATCTGGTATGTGGACAGTGGAGGATCTATGCATATGACAGGGAGCAGTTCTCTTCTTCATGATTACTCTCAAGGAAAGAAGGGATTTGTTTCTTTTGGTAATGATGCTAAGGGTTACATCATCGGCAAAGGCTTTGTGTCAAATGGTGAGATAAGGTTTGATGATGTTAACCATGTGGAGAACCTCAAGTACAACTTGTTGAGTGTCAGTCAAATGTGTGATAAAGGGCATGTTGCACTTTTCACTAGTCAGAACTGTCGGATTCTGTCTTCCAAAGTTCTGAAATGATTGACAAGATATTGGATGAATATACTCTCCTGAAGGCCAACAGGATTGGAAGAGTATATGCCTTATATTTATCAAAGAAAATTGATCTAAAAGGCCATCCATGTCTGTTCTCTAAGGCCTCTCCTCAGGAATCTGAACTATGGCATAGAAGGCTTGGTCATGTGAATCTTAAAAACATGAACCAGCTTATTCATCATGGTTTAGTGAGAGGTCTGCCATTAAAGGAGTTCAAATGTGATGACAACTGTTCTGCTTGTTTAAAAGGAAAGCAACACAAAGTATCATTCCCTCCAATAGAAGAATTGAAGTCCACTGCATGCTTGCAATTACTGCATATGGATCTTTTTGGTCCAGTAAGAGTGATGAGCATGGCAAAGAAAAAATACTGTCTGGTAATTGTGGATGATTATTCCAGATTTGTATGGACTTTCTTCTTACATTCAAAAGATGAGGCTGCTCAAATCATCATCTACTTTGTGTTGTATGTGGAAAAGCAGTATTCACTTCCAGTCAGGTGTGTGAGAAGTGATAATGGCACAGAATTTAGAAACCACACTCTTGATGAATTCTATTTCTAAGGGAATCAAGAGGCAATATAGCATTCAAAGAACTCCGAACAAAATGGAGTGGTGGAGAGAAAGAACAGGACCCTTATTGAAGCCGCAAGGACAATGTTGGCTGATTCTGGTTTGCCACTAACCTTTTGGGCTGAAGCTATCAACACAGCCTGCTATGTACAAAATAGAGTGTTAGTAAATCAGAGGTTGATGAAGACTCCTTATGAGTTGTTACATCATTTGGCCCCTTTGATTTCATTCTTTAGAGCATTTGGGTGTCCCTGTTATATTCTTAACACAAAGAATCCACTTCAGAAGTTTGAATCAAAGGTGGATGCAGGGTACTTTGTTGGGTATTCATCTACTTGCAAGGCATATAGAGTTTTTAATTTCAGAACAAAGATAGTTGAAGAAGCTTTGCATGTCAAGTTCAATGAATCTCCAAAGACAAAATTCCACAAAACCCTGTGGAGTTATTTGATTTGGACATACTGCAATATGTTCCATATCAGTCTCCATCTGTTGCAGTTTCTGAGGATCCATCATCTCCATCTGGTGGTATAAATGCAAGTTGTAGTGATCACCTGCCTGTGTCTACTACACTTGATGTTCCTGTAGCTTCAGCAGTTCCATCCACAACAATTGATGAAATCTCTGAATCCTCTACTTCATTTGAACTGCCATCTCATTCTAGGTTTCAAGAGTCTGAATCAACATCTGTTGCTGCTGAATCTCCTACAAACACTTGCACAGATATTATTGATTATCAAGAACTTAAGAATCATCCCATGTCTCAGATCATTGGTGACATTAATGCTGGTGTTTCAACTAGAAGTCAATTGTCCAATTTCTCCTTATGCTCTCTTCATCAGTCAGCAAGAGCCAAAGAACTATCATGTTGCATTAAGAGACAATGGATGGGTTTGAAGCCATGCAACTTGAGCTTCTTCAGTTTCAAAAGCAGCAAGTGTGGGAACTGGTTCCTCTACCCCAAGGTAAGTGTGCAATAGGCACTAAATGGGTGTTTAGGAATAAAACTGATGAAAAAGGCCAAATTGTCAAGAACAAGGCCAGACTGGTTGTACAGGGGTTTTCACAAGAAGAAGGTATTGATTATGATGAAACCTTTGCCCCTGTAGCCAGACTGGAGGCAATCAGATTGTTCTTAGCTTATGCTGCTTTCCATAATCTTAAAGTTTTTCAAATGGATGTCAAAAGTGCATTTCATTTTGTATGGTAAAATAAAAGAAGAAGTTTATGTGTGTCAACCACTAGGTTTTGAAGATCATAAACATCAAGATTGGGTGTATAAGCTTGATAAGGCTCTTTATGGGTTAAAACAAGCTCCCAGAGCCTGGTATGAAACACTATCTAACTTTCTTCTTCAAAATAATTTCACTAGAGGCTCCATAGATAAAACTTTGTTCATTAAGAAAGTAGGCATGCATAAGCTCCTTGTTCAAATTTATGTAGATGATATTATTTTGCATCTTCTGATCCACAGTTGTGTGATGCCTTTACTAAGTTGATGCAACAAAAGTTTGAAATGAGTGCCATGGGAGAATTACAGTTCTTTCTGGGTTTGCAAATCAAACAAATGGCTGATGGAACTTTCATTCATCAGTCAAAATACACAAATGATTTGTTGAACAAGTTTGATTTACAAAACTGTAAGCCCTGTTCTACTCCCATGTGCAGCACCCACCACTGGATGCTGATCAGAAAGGTAAAGCAGTTGATAAAATCTTTACAGATGTATGATTGGTTCCTTAATGTACCTTACAGCTTCTAGACCAGACATTAGGTTTGCAACTTGTGTCTGTGCTAGATTCAGGCTGCACCTAAAGAATCCCATATGATTGCAGTCAAAAGGATCTTTTGATACTTGCAAGGAACTCAATCTCTAGGACCATGGTATTCCACTGGGCACTCTTGCAAATTAGTTGCTTTCTCTGATAGTGACTATGCAGGGTGTAATTAACTAGAAAATCAACCTCTGGTGGATGCCAATTTCTAGGCAATTGTTTAGTTTCTTGGCAGAGTAAGAAACAAACTTCAGTTGCTACATCTACTGCTGAAGCAGAGTACATTGCTGCTGCAAGTTGTACATCTCAGGTACTCTGGCTTCAAATCATTTATTGGATTATGACATTACAGAGACTAAGACTCCTTTACTGATGGACAGTGCTTCAGCTCTTTGTATTGTTAAGAATCCTGTCCAGCATTCTAGGACCAAACATATTGAGATCAGACATCATTTTATCAGGGATTGTTATGAAAAAGGTCTGATTGATCCAAAGTTTGTGCCTAGTGCTGATGAGCTTGCAGAGATATTTACTAAGGCCTTTGGACAGTGCAACTTTTCCAAAATCTTGTGCTCAGGCTTGGTATGCTGCAGCTAGAATGATTTGACACACTATGATGCTCTTAGTAACAAGTACTGATGAGCAATGAGTATACAGCTGTCAAAAATAAGTACTGATAAGTTTATTTTTAATCTTCAGTAGTTTCCCTAACTACTGAAGAGACTAAGTTACTTAAAAGTACTGAAGTATTTTATTTGTTGAAAAGTACTAATGTAGTTACAACTACTGATGACTGTTCTAATAGATAAGAACTGATGACCAATGAAACATCTGAAAATCAGATAATCTGCTGAGTAAGTGTTAAGGTCATTGAAACAACTGAACTCTGTGAATTGACGACAACAACTGTTGTCTCATTTCAAAACAACTGAAGCCAAAACCAAGTCTTCAGTAGTTTAAACTACTGATGACTAACACCAAGTCTTCAATGAAAGTTAAAACCATGTCTTCAGTTGTTTTCTAACAACTGATGACTCACACCAAAACTTTCAGTTTTTTCTTCCAGCCGCTTCATAACCTATAAATACCTAACCCTAACTTCAACCTTTCATAAGTCGTTTTCCAAACGTTCATCTTCCATTAATGGCGACCATGCAAATCAAACCTCGACACAACTGTGTTGCCTACCTCACAAAATCAGCCTTTGGACTAATTTTGATGCTGCCACTGATCTGATGGTTGATTCCCAGTATCACACCGCTTTCCTTCTGAATCCAACCATCTATCTCGATACCCTTCGCCAATTCTGGACAAATGTCACTGTCCATACTAATGAGAATGATGACTCGATCATTCTCCAGTCGTTTGTGAACCAGAAGAAGGTGGTCATCACTTCTGATATCATTCACAAACCCTAGACCTGAATGATGCCACCTATGTCACCAAATACTCCAAAGGCACCATTGATTTATCATTCATTAACCATGGATATGAGGGCGACCTAAGTGCTACCACCATTATGAAGAAGCACTTCCATGATGCTGAACGCCTCATCTTTCATATGATCAATGTCTGCCTTGCCCCCAAAACATCTTCATGGGATCAAATGTCATCCAGGTGGCAGCAGGTATTGTATTCTATCCTTGAACGCCAAAGCTTAAATTTTTCTGAAATAATATTTTTGGAATTAAAAGATCTGGCAATGAAAGCTGTGGCTAACAGATGGATATTATATCCAAGGTTTCTTATGGCCATAATTATTAATCAATTAAAATCTGATGGCCTTGTTGGCCTTGGAGTCCCTGCTATGGTAGTTTTGCCTGAGGTATACTCCAGGCACAACTCAAACCCACAACTCAAAGAGGCTTCCAAACTGCTAAAACCCAAGCAGAGGGAACCCACAGCCTCCACCTCCAGATCTAAAGTCCCCTCCAAACCAAAATCCAGACAAACCAAAAGGCTACTCAGGGAGTTGAGTCCCCTGATGATGCCCCTGCAACACAAACGCAGGATGAAACTACTGGTTGTAATCCCCTTGTAGTTTCCAAGACTCTACCAGCTGAAACCGCTCACTTGAGAAGATTGCCATTGAAGAGCACCATTCACCCCAGGTGCAATCTTTTTCACCCTTATCTCCCACTAAAACCACCCCTACAAGCCCAACTGCAGTTATTGCACCAGTGCTGACTCAACTACATTCCTCTACCCCTCCCCAGAAACCTATTACCACTGGGAAAACCTCAATAGTTGAGGGAGAGGATTAGAATGTGGTTGACAACCCACAACACAGGGATTACAAGGTTCAATCTCCTGGTGTAGAGGAGGAGATTCGAACATCTGGTGAGGCTACCTTTTCTCCTGTCTCAGCATATGAACTGGATGAAGGTGGTATCATCTCTAAGACCTCACCAAAGGCAACTGCCAATGAAGGACAAAATCCTGAGGCAGGAAGTCCCCAGTTCCAAGAAATAGGGGCACATGTGAATACTGATCTACACTCAGCACATGTTCATCCTGATTTACTCAGGAGGTCAGCTGATTCAGCAAAGACTGATGATGACCTAGGCTTTTTCTTTGATGTTCTAGCCCAAAACACCATTCTTGAGGCTGAGGTATGCAGACTACAAGAACTGCTTGACAAATTGTCTCAAGAATTAAGTCCATCTGCCCCAATTCACCCACAGATGGCAGCTTCTTTTGAAGCTTTCCCAAACACTGAGCCACTCTCAACAACTATGCCACCAGCCTCTGTTTCAGGCACCATTTCTCAGGGACAAAACCCCTCTGAGCAAATGGTTGATGCCTTTCAATCCTCCTTACCTCTCATCACTCCAATCATCACTAACATTGTGCATCAAACCATTGATGAGAGGCTTTTCTCAAATCTTCAAAACCTAGTTGATGATGCTGTTTCTAAGAGACTTTCTAAAATTCAAACCCCTAAACCCAATGCAACCAAAAAGGGGGAGTCTAAGTAACTGAAAGAAGACAAAAGAAAGAGAGTTGAAGAGGAAGAATCAAAAGAGAAGAAAGAAAAGGAGATGATCACTTACAAGAGAAAGAAAAGTGTTGAACAGACTGAAGATGAGAAAAAGTTAGAAGAACTGATCAAAGAAGCTGATGAGCAACATAGTAGATCTATGGATAAGATCATTGATCAACTCTTCAGACATGGTTTTGACACAGCCAAACTTGACTCTGAGATCAGACGGCTAGAGATTCAAGAGATTGACATTTCAATATCAGAAAGAGAGAGTGAGAATTTGGCCTGACCCCAGAGTAAGTGACAGAATTCATAGAAAGAATATTCCAAGTCAAGACAATGGCCAAGTAAAGAAGATTGTAGATGCTGTGATAATGCTGGCCATTGTAGTGTCACCCTGGGAAATCCTTGATGACTTCAAGAGAGCTTACAAGACTAAGATGACTCCACAAACTTTAGTAGAAAACAAAATGGTGAAGAAGGGGTTGATCTATAAGAAGCTTGAAGAAATAAGAAGAAATGAGCTCCAGTTGTTACTTGAAGGTACTCATCCTGATGAGTTTGCATACAGAGAAATAACTACTGTGGAGCTAAAGAATGGAAAGAATGTTAGATACTTATCAGAGTATTATGGGCCTGAGTTCTTCTTTGAAAGTGAAGCTGAAGAACTCACAATGGAAGAAAAAGTTGTTCTACTTCAGGCCTATGTTAGAGAGTCTTACAGACTCATCATTGGGAAGTAGGTTTCATGAATGGGGTAACAGCTCTGTGTCCAATTCCCCAATACAGAGTTCCCATTCATCCTTTGCCAATCAAACTTTTTGAAACCTCTTCCTTGCCTGAGCTTATTTTGGAAATTTTTGAGCTGATCCAATAAGTGGGACCTCAATAAACTTAAAGGTTTTGGCTTCATTGGTTCAGGGGGAGTTTGTTGGACCAAAAGAACCAATGAGCCAGATCAGAAAAACCTTTAAGTCTCACAGACATCATAACAACTGAAGTGATCTACATCTGCTAAAGACAAAGTCTGAAGAGAAAGTCTGAAGACAAAGTCTGAAGATAAAGTCTGAGGAAATCTGCTGAAGACAAAGTCTGAAGACCAAGTTCTCAGAAGTTGTCACAACAGCTGAAGTAGTTCTTTTCAGTAGTTGTGATGGTTTACTTTTCAGTAGTTTGTTTTCAGTAGTTTTATTATTGTAAAACATCTGAAGTTCTTACACTTCAGATGTTATAACTTCAGTAGTTGTAATTGTAGTTTATACTTAGCTTTTTGTGAAGGTGTCCTCAACTGTTGTGGACATATTCAGTAGATTAGTTTACTTTCAGTAGTTTGTATAAATCAGTTAGATGTCACTATCAAGTGACATCAGCTGACGTCACATTCCTTAATAAAAGGAATGTTGACCTAATTGTTTTGTAATCGAAGCTTTTGCGTGAATGAAAATATTCCATTTGCAGAAAATCCTCTCTCTATAATCGTCACTGTTTGATTGAATATTCATACTCTTCTTGCTTAAATTTGGTCTAATTCACGTTATATTCCGCTGCAATTTTTAATCTAATTGATCAAACTAGATCCGATCCTATCAGAATGCTTCGTTGAAGGCCATTAAAGCTAAGGAGTTGAAGAAAGAATTTGAAAAATTCTCATCGATGGGAAATGAGAGTTTAGACGATGTCATTGATAGATTCTACCATTTGATGAGCGAGCTGCACACACATGGTGTCACAACTACCATGGAAGATAAAGTGTCAAATTTTACAGACGGGTTGCCAGAAAGTTGGGCTTCTTTTGTTTCAAATCTGAGATAGAATGGATTGCTAGCAAGGTTGGACATCAATGATTTCATTCTAAAGCTGCGAGAAGAAGCACTTAGGATGAAGTACCGAGCTCAGAAGTCTTCATACACTCAGAATCCAGCTTTGTACAATGCCACTCCTCAAGTTAAGACGTCTGGAGCACCTCTTCAGACCGCCTTTGGGTCAAGCTCATCTGGTCCTTCACAAGCCTCTCCTTCAGGATCAGAAACGTCAGGGTCTTCTAGTACCCAATATATTGGATCTAAAGCAAATGCTACAAGACTGAAGACCGAGAATCTCGGAAACATGACAGTAGAAGTAGCTCGAGAGCACATGGATCTCTTGGCAGCAGTGGTCCATTCCTATGATGGACTTGTTGCTGGGAAAATTGGAAACTGCCATCTGGCAGATGAGGACTACGAGCAGGTAGATGAGACTGAACTAGAGAGGATGGATATTATGTGGGCCTTCGCAAGTGTTGTCCGGAGGGCGAAGAAGTTTGTGAAGAAAACCGGACAAAACTTGGTTGCTACTAAGGACACTACTTTTGGATTTGACAAGAGCAAGGTGACCTGCTTCAACTGTGGAGAAAGGGGCACTTCAAAAGAGAGTGTGTGAAGCCAAAGAAGACTGGAAACAGGAATCCATTCTCTTCCTTCACTCGTCAAGACAAGCAAACTAGCAGTTCTACTTCATCAAGCAAAGATCCAAAAGCCTTGACTGCCCATGATGATGAAGGACAGGACTGGAGCTTTCGATTTGTCTCTCCGGGCGAATCCAATATTGCAAGCGTGGAAGACTTAGATGATGATTCCTATTGCATTGAGCTAGCGATGTCAAACAGTGAAGAGACTGCAACTGAGGTCAGCTACAAGCCTGAAGAAGGGACGTTTACAACAAAGACAGAATCACCAGAACCAGAGACATCAGATGCTGCGTTGATGGCTGATTCATCAGAACCTCCTTAGGTAAGTACTACTGGCCAACTTTTCAAAAATCATGCTTGTTCTGATTGTAATAAATTTAGAGAAAGCATAGATCAGAAATTTGCTAGGTTATTAGATCATAATGATAGCTTAGTAAAGGATTTGCAACTGTTCACTGAGGCAAATAGAGTTTTAAAACAAAATGAGCATAGTTACAAAGAAAGATAGACCTTTTGAATAAACAGCTTAGGGAAACTAAAGTAGTAGCCTTTAACCAAGCTAATGACATTAGGTACTATCTTAAATCCCTAGAAGACACTAAGAAACAAAAGCAGTTTTAGAAGTAGAAGTCAACTCATTATAGCAAAAACTGCACAGTTGGACAAGTTCATCTCATATTGTCCAACACTAAGTGAGAGAGCGTAACAATGGGGAGGGTTTGGGTTATAAAGTGGTACCACCACCACCTGAGACCTTGATGAACATTAAGAGTAGACCAATAAATAACAATCCCATCAAGGATCATGTGGTGTCTACTCCTCTTGTATATGATCCAGATTCCTCATGTTCTTCAATTGAATCTAGAACAAAACAAAAGGAGGCCACTTCAAAGGCAAAGGGTAAAATGCCTTGTGTTAATCTGGAAAAAGAATTTGAAAGGTTAATATAAAGTCAAGGTCAAACAAAGTCAAATCTGAACCTAAAAAGACTATTAATGTTAATCTTTCACGAGTCTCATGTAAAGTCCAGTTAACCAAAAAGGAAACGATGTTAAAATGTTAAAACAATTAAGTTTGTTAAACAAGAGAAAACATCAAAAGAAGCAGAGTCAAACCCAAACATAATGATGTCACTAGGGTGTCACACACATCTCCACATAGACAGTTCAATCATAAAGTTGATAGCAGGTCATGCTACAACTGTGGAGAGTGTGGACACATTGCTTCTTTTGTCCTTACTATCAGACACCTAGGAGAAAATTGAACTTCAGGATTCAAAGCCTAGGTCTTCTAAGAGAAGTTCTTTAACTCCACCTAGAAGAACTAGTGAACTTAAAGTTCAACCCTTTAGCCAGTCGTCTGTTTATCACAAACAGGCCTTGCATCTGGCTTATGGAAAGAAAAGTCATCCTCTGTGTCTGATAATGATGACAAGAAGGCACCTGAGCTACCCTCACCTTCTAAGGGTCAATGGGTTGAATTCATGATGTGTGATGCCTCTGGGAAACCCAAGCCAGTAAAGGCTTGGGTTCCTAACCTAAACTAATGTTTTAAATTGTATGTGCAGGTGTTCGCTACAGTGCTGAAACCACACGTGGATTGTAGATAGCGGAGCATCCAGGCACATGACAGGAAACAGGGCTCTTTTATCAAACGTCAAACAAATAAAAGGAGGGCATGTTTTGTTTGCTGGTAACAAAGGAGGTTATATCACAGCTCAGGGAGAGGTTGGAAATCAGAAAGTTAAGTTTGATAAAGTGAACTACGTTCAACAACTTCAAAACAACTTACTTTCTGTTTCCCAAAATGTGACAAAGGATTTAAAGTAATTTTCGACAACAAGAAGTGTTACGTCCTAAAGAAAGACTATGTGATTCCGAAGGACCAAGTTTTGATGACAGCTTCAAGATATAAAGACCTTTATGTTTTGGATCTCTCAACGGCTTCTACAACGGATCATGAAGTTCAGTGCTTCATATCAAAAGCTACTGAGAAGGACTCCATTTCCGGGCATAGGAGAATGGGACACATTAATCAACGGAAGATGAATCACTTGATCCAGAAGGATCTCGTGAGAGGAGTTAACGTCAAAAATTTCCAACTTCAAGATTTCTGTGTAGCATGCAAGAAAGGCAAACAGACGAAGAAGTCTCATAAGGAAAAGAAGTTCATTCAGTCGAGCTTCCTCTTGAACTTCTTCACATGGATCTGTTTGGTCCAGTCAGTACAAAAAACATTGCAGGTGACTTGTACTATTATGTGGTTACTGATGACTACTCAAGATTGTCTTGGGTAATGTTTCTAAGTCCAAATCAGAAAAATTTGAGTCATTCAAGGAATTAGTAACCACACTGGAATCTCTCTACAAGCTGAAGGTGAGACAGGTATGCTCAGACAACAGGACCGAATTCAAGAATCAGTGGATGGAGGCTTACTGCAAGAAAAAGGGAATTGTGCACCAGTTCACTTCTGCCTACACCCTCAGATGAATGGTGTTGCTGAGAGAAAGAATCGAAGCTTGATAGAGACAGCACGAACAATGCTAGCAGACTCGAAACTGCCTATCCAATTCTGGAATGAGGCAGTGGCAAATGCATGTTACACATTAATCGAGTTCTGGTAGTCAAGCGCCATGGCAAGACATGTTACGAGTTACTATAACGACGTAAACCTAATCTGAGTATCTCGAACCATTTGGCGCGCCGTGCACAACTTCTGAAGAAGACTCAAAAAAGGAAAATTCAGCGAGAAGGCTGATGAAGGGATCTTCCTAGGATACACAGTACCGAACAAGAGGGTTTACAACACTAACTCAACGGGTTTAGTAGAAGTGTGGTGTAATGTTGATGTTCAGAGATATACCACACCACCTACTGGAAAAGGACCCGCTTACTTTTTCGACTATGATGGATTCTTCAAGTCCTTCAACATACCTATCTCTCCTTCTGATGACGAGTTAGCTACACGGATGATGTATGATATCTTGAATACACCATCACTTGATTCAACATCATCGAGCTCACAGGGAGAATCATCTCACCACTCAGGGGGAGCACTCGAAGACAGTGACTCCTCCTCAGAAGATGAAGCTGAAGAAGATGACCAGAACAATCAGGAGGGACAGGTTCCAATTCCTGCAAGTCCACAAGCATCTAACAGTGATGCCCCTTCGACTTCGGAACCTCAAACTCCATCTACCTCAGATGCAGAACCAAATGTTCATAATCTTGCTCTGAGGTAGTTGTTCCTACCACTCCAGGATCACGTCTAAATGTCTATCATCCCCTAGACAATGTCATTGGGGATGTCAGATCAGGAGTGCAGACCAGAAATCAGCTGTACTCAGCTGATTATGCCTCGGTAATGGAAAAAGGATACATTCACGATGGTGCTTATCGGTGTTTTGTCTCGCAGTTTGAGCCAAAATACGTCAGTGAAGCACTGAATGATGAGGCATGGGTGAGTGCCATGCAAGAAGAACTTCTTCAGTTCAAGAAGTTAGGTGTATGGACTCTGGTAGATAGACCTAAAGGTGCTAAGGTCATTGGCACCAAATGGGTCTTGAAATGCAAGAAGGATGACCAAGGCGTCATTATCAGGAACAAGGCTCGACTGGTAGTTCAGGGATTTCGACAAGTCGAGGGGATTGATTACAATGAAGTGTTTGCACCCGTGGCAAGGATGGAAGCCATCCGCATCTTCCTTGCCTATGCATCGTATATGAAGATCAAAGTCTATCAATTAGATGTGAAGAGTGCATTCCTTCATGGGGAAATCCAGACGAGAGTTTATGTCAGTCAACCCGAGGGATTTGAAGATCCTTATCATCGGGACAGAGTTTACAAACTCGACAAGGCCTTATACGGGCTTCATCAAGCTCCAAGGGCCTGGTATGAGAAACTCTCGACTCATCTTGTGAAACACGGCTTTCGCAGGGGAGTCATTGACTGCACACTGTTTATCAAAGAAAAAGATGGAGACTTACTGCTAGTACAGATCTATGTCGATGACATAATCTTCGGTTCAAAGAACGAAGAATTATGCAAAGAATTTGAAGCAGTAATGAAGGCGGAGTTTGAGATGAGTGCCATGGGGGAGATGAAATTCTTTCTCGGGTTACAGGTGGATCAGACATCCAAAGGAATTTTCCTACATCAGACCAAGTATGTGGGAGACATTCTCAGTCGGTTTGACATGGAGAATGCTTCTGCAGCTGGGACTCCACTTGCTACAAACCATGATATAGCACCCGATGAAAATGGAGATCTGGTAGATGCAACAATGTACCGAGGAATGATTGGATCTCTCATGTACCTCACTGCCTCAAGACCTGACATCATGTATGCTACATGTCTATGTTCTAGATATCAGGCTAAGCCAAAGGTTAACCATCTGATCGGGGTCAAAAGGATATTTTGTTATCTGAAGGGCACACCCACACTTGGGTTGTGGTATCCTCATGATGATGACTTTGAGCTCACGGCGTATAGTGACTCGGATTACGGGGGCTGCAAGATGAATTACAAGTCTACATCAGCAGGGTGTCAATTCTTTGGGAGGAGATTAGTGACCTGGCAGTGTAAGAAGCAGACCTCGGTTGCATTGTCAACCTGTGAAGCCGAATACGTTGCTGCTGCAAGTTGCTGTTCACAAATCATTTGGATTCAACAGCAAATGCGGGACTACGGTTTAAATTTCTCTTCTACTCCTATTTTTGTTGATAACTCTGCTGCAATTGCAGTAACTAAAAATCCAGTACAACATCCTAAGACCAAACACATCGGTATAAAATATCATTTTATACGGGACTGTTTTGAAAAGAATTTAATCGATGTGGTAAAAATAAATACTGATTTTCAACGCGCTGACCTCTATACAAAAGCTTTTGACAAACCACGTTTTCTATATCTGTTAGAGGTCAACGGCGTTAAAAAGAAAAGTGATGTCATTCCAGATGATGACCATGTGTAGTCCGATGCAGTTTAGTTTTTTTAATTTTTTCTTTTATTTCTTTATTTATTCTATTTTCTGTTTAAATTAAATTCATGTTATTTAGCTGTCTATTAAAATCCTAAAATACGTAAATCGGTTATGATTTTAGAATTTTAGGGGGAGAATAGGTCAGCCAGTAACATTTAAAAAAACGAGGGAGAAGGAGAGGCTAGCTGATAGAAGGTAGATCGTATCTGTGATACCGATTCAAATACTTTGGAAAATGATAGTACACAGGAACAAATCAAGAGGGACTTTAAAATTTTAATTTAGACAAGATGCAAAATTCAAAGTATAAGTCTGTGTAGTCTGAGCAATATAAAAGGAAATATGATAGAAAAACTGGTAACTACTAAGGTAACACAACGAAAGTAGACCTAGAGGTTGCTAGACCACAGATGATATGTCGGTAGATTCAACACAATAGATGATCAGACCTGATTGGTGATCTCAAGATCAAATTAAGTTGTTCAACTGACTGTGGGCTCCCATCTTATCACTGGTTAACACAATCAACAATATTCCAATAAGGGGTAATGAGCATGTAAACGCCACAAATGTGTGCGGATGACCATAAATAGAGCAAAGCACGAAAAAAATGAAAAGCAAATGCTATCAAGCTAATAACTTATGTTGTTGGTGCATTATGTGCAAAAGAAAATTAAAGATGCTCTAACAAGAAGATAGGTTGTGTGCCTCTCTGCTGTGCGATGGCACTGACCTGAGGATAAGCATAACCTAGATATTCTAGAATTCATTGTTGTTTGCCGCCTCTCTGCTGTGCGATGGCACTGACCTGAGGATTGGCTTCTCTTTGAAAGCTCTAAGAATAGTCTCTTCTTGTCAAAATACCCGTAGACCGCTCAAAAGCTCCGAGGAATGTTGATTACCATATAAGTGTGGGATCCACAAATGTTGGTTGAAATAATTAAACCTTAAACTATCACCAATCTGTGTCAAAAGTCTGTGTATGGATTTAAGAGGACAAATATACTGACAATCATCGTGGCTACAATTCTTGAAAGTCCAAATCAATGTGGGAATCTAATAGTACCAGTATGATTTCCTAATTTGCTAACGACTCTGGATGAAAACAAGAAGTGAGCATCAAAAGTTTTGATAACAAGTCCCAAATGATTTGACTTGCCTGTATGATTCCAAAATTGATTGGTCCAGGTATGGTCAAACTAAATAGAAGCTGCCTATTCCGGAACCGAATCCAGTAGATTTCTATCTTAGGATTTACCTCTCACAAAAAGTCAAAAACAAGTTTATTTTTGTACTTCAGTTTAATTTTTTATTTATTTAGTCATTTCAGTTTGTTTGTTGTCGGACTACATCATGGAATTCAGTAAGGGATTAAATCACCTAAAAGGGTCATGTCTGAGATGACCACATGTGTTTTCAAAAGATAAATGGGTCACGTCTGAGGTGACAAAGTGTGTTAAAAGGATCACGTCTGAGGTGATCAAAAGTTTTTCAAGTTAAAATGATCATGTCTGAGATGATCAAATGCGTATAATGTTGATTCTACAGTTTAAAAAGGTTTTAAATGTCAAATGGTAAGAAATGCAGAAAATTTCATAAGTATGACCAGTCGCACGACTGGACCATGAGTGGGCAATCGTGCGAATGGACAATCTTATGCCTTCTATAGCGAATGGACATGAGTATGGACCATTCAACCGAATGGCCCATACGAATGACCCAGTCGGATGATTAAGAGCGAACGAATGAGTAAGTCGCACGACTGAACTCCAGTCGGACGACTGAAGGGGGCGACTGAACCAATCGCACGACTGAGGCCCATTCGCCCGAATGAAATGTGCGTATGAGCCCAGTCGTACGATTGAATTCAGGTTTAGTATAAATAGAGGGGGAGTCGGTCGCAGAGACTCACCACTCCCAAATTTGCCCTAATTCGCACGACTAGTGTTACTCTGCCCAATTTTCGTTTGATCACCATAAACCCTTGATTCTCGTGTACTGACTATTTGCACTGACTCTACAGGTAATTTGCGGTGCAGAACCATCGTTATATCATTCAATTTGATGCATAATCTGGACAATCGGACTCATTAGAAAAACCGCAACATTTGTGGCCAAATAACCTAACTAAACAACGTAAACAAATGAAATTAAAGTTGTTAGGTGTTAAACTAATGGATTGCGAGTCTAATGAACCAGAACACGAAGTCTAAACCTCAAAATTGGTGAAAAATTGAATTTGAATTGAACAGTCAGAAAAACATGCGAATGGACAGGTTGATGAACTTCAGTCGCACGACTGAGGTGTGCGAATAGCTAAAACGCACGACTGAACCATGCGTATGAGTTCAGTCGCACGACTGGTGTAACGCATGAGTTTACATACGTATGAGTTCAATCGCACACTCAGTCGTACGTATGGGGTCATTCGCACGACTGGATCTCAGTCGCACTGCTCATTCGCACGACTTGATCTCAGTCGCACAACCTCATTCGCATGACAGAAAAGAATGTTTTCAAGTCCAAGTGATTCAAGACATTTTTAGCCAACGGATACTAATGTTTACTTTCTTTGTGTAACAGATGGCGAGTCGCTGGACCATGAGTACGAAGCACAACATTTGTGCTCATCTGGATCTGACATCCAGAAATGCTTCAGACTTTTCTGGCATTATCACCTTTCTAAGGAGATCGAGGATTGCACATGCTATATCTGCTCCATGTACTCCGTATCGTTCTATACAGCAGGCCTTCTGGGAAGGTGCAGTAGTTGACAGATCTTCTGAGCCTCATTGTATCAGGAGTACTATCTTTGGAGAGGCTATTGAGATCACTGAGGAGGATCTCAGGATTGTGCTACAGTTTGGGGACAATGCTGACTGTCCTACTAGACTACACCCCCTTACTATCAGAGGATGTTTCCTACGAGCTAAGTACTCTGGGGACATCAAAGCAGGGGTGCTCAACAAGAGCAACCTGTGTCCCTAGCTCAAGTACCTTGCTCACGTTCTGCTGAAGTGCATAGCATCCACGAAGGGAGGATTTGATGAGCTGTCGGATCAGATCCAGAACGCATATGTAGCGTTGGTGCTGAACCATCCGTTCAGCTTCTCCAGGATGATCTTCACCTACTTGGTGGAGAACATTGAGGGGAAAGGGAAGGAGGGCTTCTGCATGTACCCTCGATTCATGCAGATGATTATTGACCAGAAGCTCCCTTCCCTGCCGAAGGAGAAGGATGATGCTGTAGTGCTTGAGGTGATGGATGATACCACCTTAGGCCGGATGAAGGTGTACAGGGGGAAGCAGGTGAAACCCCCTGTCAGGAGACTGTTTGGGCATCTGGCCCGTGAGGAGTATGTGGCGCCGCTCGGAGGAAGTGGCGCCACGACGACAGTGACTCGACGTTGAGCAGATTGCTCTACCCTCCGATGACTCTGATGATGATGATAGCGGGGATGCTGGAGATACCATGCCCACTCAACCGAGGGGCACAACTACTGATAGTACACCTCCAGTATCTGCCCCCACTGGAGATATAGCAGAGTCAGCTGGGTTCCACCAGGATTTTATACCTGGTGAGGAAGATGAAGAGTCAGATGAGGAGCCACTAACTAGGACTGTGGGAAGTAAAGTCGTTCCCACAGAACATGGGCTCCGGGCGGTTGGTGAACGCCCCAGTGGATCGGGAGAGACTGCTGCTGACCCGACCTATGCTCCAGAGCCGTCAAGCCGTGTTCTAGGGGGAGCATCCTCCTCGACAGGATCGAGGAAGAAAAGGATGGCTCAGCCCACGACATGAAGAAAAAGAAGCGCAGACTCACCTACATCACCACCACAGCCACCACCTCAACCACAACCACTACCACCTCTACAGCCACACATACCACAACCACCACCACAGCCACCACACAGCTACCACTACCACTACCACATCCCCTACTACTGTCACCACACCACCTACCACTACATACATCCCATCCACCACCATATCATTCACACCTACATCACCACCACTATCATCTAGACCTAACCCAATCTTCACCACTGCCACCACCACTACCACTAGCCACCAAGCCGGGCCATCATCACATCCCACCCATCTATATGGATCACCTCTACCTCCCATTGGGGTAGAGGAACAGCTATCAGCGCTGAACCGTATGGTGATGCGTCTGTTAGCAGCCGATGACGAGAAGACTGCACAGATTCGTCAGCTGGCAGATCTCACAGCTGCACAGTCCCAGCAGATCTCTCAGCAGGCTCAGCTGATTGAGCAGCAGGCCCAGCAAATGGCTGCTCAGAGCCAAGAGATTGCCCAACTCCAAGAGCATAAAGTCATATCAGCAAAGAAGATTGAGGAGTTGGAGGATGCCAAAAAGACTATCATGCTCAAGCTCAAAGGAACTAAAGATGAGCCTCTGAAGATAAAGGAAGGAGATGGTGATGATGGTGATGATGATGATGAGGATGAGGATGAGGATGAAGATGAGATGAAGAGAGTGATGATGATGAAGGAATGAGGAAGAAAAGACAGAGGACAGGCAGGAGGATGATGATGATGAAGGAGGAGATGCAGCTGCATCTGCCTCAGCTCAGGGTCAAGAAAGACGATCAAAGAGAAATCAAGACCAACGAGCTTCTTCTTCTGCCTCACCTAGTGATGATCCAGCTATTCAAGATAAAAGTAATGATTAGATGTTTATGTATTTGATAGCTTTTGTACTTGAATCATGTATTAAACTTATGTATTTGATGTTTATATTAAGATTAATGTATTTCTGTCTTGATTATTAACTAATGTTTGATGTGTTACATGTTTAAATCAAGCAGATCCAAACTTTCAAAGGGACGAATTGATGTTGCTCCCCTTCAGCAGGTCAAGACTCAATTGACTATGATTCTTGATCTGCAAGGGATCGTCAGAAGATCAGTGAGTTATACCCCTGAAGAAGGGGAAATAATTCATGATCTTACAAATGAGCAACTGGCTGAGATGTTCAAGCTGAATCCAGATGAGATCATTAAGGATGCTCCAACTTGTGAGTCTACCAGTGACGAAGAGCTGAACGACATTGATGAGATAGAAATCGAAGACGTCACAGCAGAGCATTATCCTCAGTACGCTGACAACGAGGGAAATGTGGTTCCCAATCTGGGTGAATCCCTAGTCAGTGATACATTTGAGGTATTGGATCAGATGGAGCAAGAGTCTGAGAAGACTGAAGGAAAAGCCCAAGCCTCAAACGACGATGTTGATATCAGAAAGGCAGAATGGGCTGCATGTTTCGAGGAAATCCGAGCCCAACGCGCCGCTCCTAAACAGAATGTCTACACCAAACTCTACAAAGTGAAGAAACATCATAAGGTGTCAGGCAGGATTATTGCGTGGGCACATTTTGAGGATCTTAATGTTTATGCCATAAAGAGGGAGAAGGGCATAGAGTACTTTAGATTTCCACATGATCTAAAGACTCTACCTGGTTTTGAGCTCAACCAGCTGGCTAAATTGAAGCTACTATATGCTGACCCGAGGAAAATGTCAGGCTGGTTTGAGGCTGCCCTGAAGAAAGAGTACCACACCAGGTGGGTCAACTTCAAACCTCAACAACCTACGAGGTATATCAGACGTTCTGAAGTTGATCCCATAACTGGTAAGCCCAAGATAGTGCTGAAGTGGAGTCCCCCAAGAACAATGTCAAGAATCCCTCTCAGGGAAATGCCACAGGACTTCACTCCACACTTTAAGTGGTGGTACTATGATTGGAGAACCGGGGAGGCGGTCATAGTTCTAAATAAAGAGGGACAAATGGATACCATCAGGGTGTTTGACCCGATGTGGCTCACTAACTTGTCTGCTAATGATGTATACACATTATACAAGTGGCCACTATTTTATGACACGCAAGATATTGTACAAGCCCTCCAATTCCAAAATGTCATAAGACTCTGCTTTGCGTTTGAGATACACGCAGGAGTCACAAGAGAGGAAAAGTACAAGAAGTATGAAGAGGTGATGCAGAAGGTAAGACATTAGATAGATCTAGGTCCAAGGGGGAGTTTGTTGATACATATGTACCTAGATCCTGATATGAATGTAATATGTCTTGTTTGTCTTACACTTATGTAATGGTTGGGATATTAATGAAATGAGAATGTTTGGTTGTGATTTATAATGTTTAATATTTCATTAATGAGTTGATATTGAATTGGTTATATAGGTTTGTGATTGTTTGAATTGATACACATAATGTTATATAAATGAATACATTCAAACTTAGCAACATGAAGTTCTCATGCGAATGGCCCATTCGAATGGAACATACGCATGAACAACTTCAGGCGAATGACTCAGTCGCACGACTGAACCAGGAGACTGGATCAGTCGTATGATTGTAACATGAGATTGGCTCAGTCGCACGACTGAACACTCAGTCGTGCGAATGGATCAACCGCATGGCTCAATCGCACGACTGAACCATACTAATGGTTCAGTCGCCCGAATGAGCAACCCTAACCTATAAATACCACCTAATTCGTGGAAAAACAGAAGCATTCATTCCAATTCGACTCCAGACGTACCCTAGCCGTCCAGAAGCCTCCAAGTTCATACTCCAAGTTCATAGAACGCTGTAGATCGATTCCTAATCGATTCTTAACGTTAGATTCAATACCTTATTGTTTCTACGTGTGTTTTCACTGATTGGATTGCCAATCAAATAGGATTCTACACTATTTGGTTTGGTTAACACGTTAATCAGTTGGTGTTTCGTTCAAATACCAGATCCTAACACAGATCCATGTGAAGAAGCTCAAGAGGTAGGTCAATTGAGTGAACTTTCTTTTCCTTATGAGACTTCTTCGTCTGTTTCCCTTTCTTACACGCGACACAAAAAATCCAGTAATTGGAAGTTCTTAAACATTACTCCACGCATAGATCATTTGGATCAAGTGGAAGTGATTCATCTTCCGTGGATTAATGTGTCCATTCTCCTATGTCAGGAAATGGGTTTTTCTCTGTGCTTTGACAAGAAGCATTGAACTGATGATCGGTTGTGGAGGCCTTTGATAGGTCCAAGACATATAAATAATTATATCTTGAAGCTGACATTAAGACTTGGTCCTCCAGGATGACATACTCCTTCTTCAACACATAGCACTTCTTGTTGTCAAAGACTACCTGGAATACTTTATCACAAACCTGGGATACAGAAAGCAAGTTATTTTGTAGTTGTTGAACGTAGTTGACCTTGTCAAACTTGACTTTCTGGTTTCCCACTTCGCCTTGAGCCGTGATGTATCCTCCTTTGTTTCCAGCAAATGATACATGTCCCCCTTTAATTTGTTTGACATTGAAAAGGAGAGACAAGTTCCCTCATATGCCTTGATGCCCCACTATCAACAATCCAGATATTTGTAGAAGCACTATAGCGGACACCCTGCACATTTAAAGGAAATGATTAGTTTAGGTTAGGTACCTAAGCCTTAACTAGCTTGGGTGACCCAGAGGCATCACACATCATAAATTCTACCCACTGTCCATTTGAAGGTGAGGGCATATCATGCTTCTTAGTGTTCTCAGTATCAGACTATGAACTTGACTTTTCTTTCCATAAGCCAGTTTTGTGTAAGGCCTGTTTGTGATAAATAGACGACTGGCTTACGGTTTGAACTTTAGGTTCATTACTTCTTTTTGGTGGAGTAATAGAACTCCTTTTTGGAGAAATTGGTTTAGTATCATAAAGTTCAGTTTTTTTTCTTGGTGTCTGATAATGAGGACAATTAGAAGCGATGTGTCCTCTCTTTCCACAATTATAGCATGATCTACCTTCTACATATTGGGAAAATTGTCTCTGTGGGGAAGTGTGTGACACAGGTGTGACTTTAATCTGGTTGGGTTGGACACTTCTTGTTTAGATGTTTTTGTTCTTTACCAAAATTTATTGTTTGAACGTTTTTAACATCTTTAGCCTTTTGTTTATTTGGACTTTGACATGAAGCACGTGTTTGGTTTACTGGTTTCGTTAGTTTGGATTCTGAAGAAGACATGTTTGAACCTGACTTTACATTAACCTTTTCAAATTGTTCTTCCAAATTCACAATGGGCATCTTACCTTTAGACTTCAAAGTAGCCTCCTTCTGTTTAGTGATAGATTCCATCGGTTTAAACATGGAATCTGGATCACTAACTAGAGGGGTGGACACCACATGATCCTTAATAGGATTGTTATTTCTGGTCTACATTTAGCATTTAACAATATCTCATGTGGTGGTGAACCACTTCGTAACCCAACCCTTCCCCGTTGTTCCGTTCTTTCACTAAGTTTTGAACTATGTGAGAAGAACTGGTCCAACTGTGCAGTTTTTGTTTTAATGAGTTGACTTCGACTTCCAAAACTGCTTTTTCTTTCTTAGTTTCTTCCAAAGAGTTCAAATAAAACTTTATATCATTTGCTTGATTAAAAGCAACAACCTTGGTTTCCCTTAGTTGTTTATTTAAAAGTTCTATTTTCTCTTTGTAACTGCACTCATTTTGTTTTAAAATCCGATTAGCTTCTGTGCATAGTTGTAAGTCATTTACTAAGCTATCATTGTGATCTAATAACCTAGCAAATTTAAGATCAATGCTTTCTTTAAACTTATTACATTCATTACAAGCATGACTTTCAAAATGTTGGTCTTTGTTACTTACCTGTGAAGATTCGGTTGAATCAGCCATCAGCGCAGAGTTTGATTCCTCGGATGCTGGAGATTATGAACTTGCCATTCTAAGATATTCTTCAATCAGGGGATTAACCACATTAGTAGTATCTTCATGATCTGACATCACTAGTTCAACTGCTATTTCACCTTCACTTGCAGTGTCATCATCCAAACCCTCGACATTAGCAATGTTCGATTCACCCGGAGACACAAACTTGAAGGTCCAGTCTTGTCCTTCATCATCTTGAGCAGTCAAGGCCTTTGTATCTTTGCTTGACGATGCACCTCCACTCGTAGGTTTGTCTTGACGGTTGAAAGACGAGAATGGATTCCTGTTACATGTTTTCTTGGGCTTCACACATTCATGTTTGAAGTGCCCCTTTTCTCCACAATTAAAGCAGGTAACTTTGGTTTTGTCAAAACCAAAGGTTGTATCCTTTGTGGCTATCAAGTTTTGTCCTGTCTTCTTCACAAACTTTTTCGCTTGCCTGACAGCACTTGCTAAAGCCCACATAATGTCCATTCTTTCTAATTCATTCTCATCCACCTGCTCGTAATCCTCATCAGCCAGATGGCAATTCCCGATCTTTCCTGCAACTAGACCTTCATAAGAATGAATGACCGCAGCTAAAAGGTCCATATGCTCCCTTGCAACCTCCACAGTGATATTCCCGAGATTCTCGGTCTTCACCTTAGTAGCATTTGCTTCAGGCACTATATATTGGGTGCAAGACGACCCTGACGATTCAGATCCTGAAGCAGTGGATTGAGAAGGAGCGGTTGAACTAGACACAAATGTCGTTTGAAGCGGTGCTCCTGAACTTGTTGAAGTGGAAGAGGATCTATAAAGAGAAGGATTCTGGTCATAGGATCCTTTCTGTGACCTGTATTTCATCCTCAGTTCCTCCTCTCTCAATTTCAGGATGAAGTTTTATGTCTAATTTTTCCAGTTACTTGTTCTGTCTTAAATTTGACACAAACGAGTCCCACTTCTCTGGCAGACCATCGGCAAAGCTTGAGACTTTATCTTCCATTGACGTTGTGACTCCATGAGTGTGCAGCTCACTCATTAAATGGTAGAATCTGTCTATGACATCATCCAAGCTCTCTTTACCCATTGAAGAGAAGTTATCAAACTCCTTCTTCAAAGCCTTTGCCTTTTGAGCTTTCAACGATGCATTCCCGTCGTAACGTTTCTCCAAGGCTTCCCATAGCTTCTTTGCTTGTGTGTTCTCAGAAAACTGGTGGAATATATCCATAGGTATCGACTGAATCAACAGAGCATACACTTTCTTCTCAGCATTGTACTTCACCTTCTTGCTATCAGTCATGCCACCCAAGGTAAGTTTAACACCATCAGCACCAACCGGCATGCTATAACCTATCTTGAGTGCTTCCCACAGATTGGGATCAACTCCATTTAGATAAATCTCAAACCTTTGCTTCCATTGTGGGTACTCATCTAACGTAATAAGTTTAGGGGGCTTATTGTGATTTCCAACATCATTCTCCAGAAGCAGAAGGTTCTGGATTCGAGAGTCTCTACCGGCAGTAAATGCGGAATACTGATCTTCTATTTTTTAAACTTTGAGAGTTAGAACAAAACTGTTTCACTGGTGCGAATGGAGAGATGCGATTGGGTCAATCGTGCGGATGGACTAATGCGGATGAATCAATCGTGCGATTGAACCAATGCGGATGAGTCAATCGTGCGATTGAACGAGTGCGGATGGACAATGCGAATGGGGTGTTCAGTCGTACGAATTAATGGGCGACTGAGTTCAATCGTGCGTATGGGAGGTGCGACTGAGGCTGCTGGATTTGAAAATTCGAAGGTTTTTGGTACTTTGACACAAAAATACGATTTTTCACGAACCCTAATCTGCTGTATGCCGAAAAACTTAAACTTTTAGATCTTGAGACACTGAAAACACTGTTTTTACTTAAGAAGTGACCCTTTTGAATGAAAAACGTGATATTTGCACCAAAACTAATCGAATCAACACGCAAAATCAAGAGTCAAAGCTTTGATACCACTTGTTAGGACTGTGTACGGACGGAGTACTAACTGATAATGCGTGTATACCTAATCAAATAGTGCGGAATCCTATTTGATTGACAATCCAATCAGTGAGAAAGCAGTTTCGATCAATCTAGATATTAAAGAAATGTTATGAACGATTAGAACACGATCAACTGTGATCTATGAAGTTAGAATAGGTTCTCTAGGGTCTCTGGATGGTTAGGGTAAGTATGTGAGTCGAAATTCTTCAAGTGTTACGTTTTTCCACGAATTAAGTGGTATATATAGGTTAGGGTTTGTCAATCATGCGACTGAACCATTAGTATGGTTCAGTCGTGCGACTGAATCATGCGATTTGTCCATACGCACGACTTAAGGTTCAGTCATGCGACTGAGCCAATCTTATGTCTCAATCGTGCGACTGATCCAGTCTCCTGGTTCAGTCGTGCGACTGGTCCATTAGCATGAAGTGTTCATGCGCATGGTCCATTAGCATGGTCCATTCGCATGAATACTTCATACGATTAAGTTTAAACACATTTCTCAACCATTCTTGACTAAGAACTATGTAAACAACCACAAACCTATATAGTTAGTTCAATATGTGTTATGACACAATAAACAATGAAACATTAAACAATATAAGCATCAAACACATATTTCATTTCATTCAACTCATTCATTACATATATGTAAGGCATGAAAGACATTTTACATTAAGCTCCTAAACTAGGTACATATGTATCAACACAACAAAAGCTGGAAAGGATGCAAGGGCAACTGATGTTGATCAAGAAGATCAAGAAGGTGAGGTCCAACCTAAAGGGAGTATTGAAGATCTAGATTAGGTTGGACTCACCTTAGTTAGTGATTATTTTATGTTTAATGTAATAGACTTTATGTTAGATTACTTAATTTGTTATTTGTATTTTGTGTATTTTTGTAGTCCAGCGAAACTATAGTTGCGCTCATAGTCAGCAGACCTTGTTCACCTGGCAGATCTATGTTTCGTCGTTGGGCGAAACTGGTCATGGACTAGA
This sequence comes from Flaveria ramosissima, assembly GCA_025215565.1. NCBI lineage: Eukaryota > Viridiplantae > Streptophyta > Magnoliopsida > Asterales > Asteraceae > Flaveria > Flaveria ramosissima. The sequence goes on along the minus strand of CM046029.1, from coordinate 17,705,086 downwards.
CAATTTCGCTGTCCAGCGAAAAGCCCAACTGTCAGCGAAATTAGGGCTGCCTATATATTGTTTTGAGTCTATCATTGTAGGTTAAGTTTTGCAAAACCCTAATTCGAAATATCTTTGTTGGAAATCTGTATTTGGTGGCTGGAAGTTAATGATATTCACATTGAGCCTTTAATATTGTTATTGGTTGTTTTGTTTTGATCATTATTGATAACCATTGAATCTAGACCATTGTTTTTTTGTTGTTATGGATGATTGATCAGTGGATTTTGAACGTTTTGTGAATCATTTGCACTGAATATCGATCAATCGGACCAATAACATTTACTGGACTTATATGAGAACTTATATAAAATCAGGGAACATGTAAACTTATATTTGTCGTAAAGACTTAGCATGTAGGAATCTAAAGTCAAAATATTTAAAAAAGAAAGAAAAGGAAAAAATCCAAAAATCCAAAAATAAAAATACAATGAACATTCATAGTAACTTAATAATATAGTTTATATAGAAAATAAATATTATGGTTTTCATCATAAATAAATATGTTAAATCAAATTTCTTTCGGATCAAAAGAAAAATAGATAAATAGATAAATAATATAAAAATTAATGGTTGATTTAAAGAGTAACTAATAAATCGAAATATAGGTAAAAGTAAACAACTCGTATTGGTATTATTCGCACTATAGTAAATAATTATAATATTTATAAAAATTTTAAAGACATGTCATACTCACTCACACCACGAGGTTTGGCCGCGAGTTGCGGGGCTGATTTTTAAATTTAATATATATTGAAACGTACATAGAGATAATCACGTAACAATAGTGCATTCGGAATTTTTTAATACGTTAAGTTTTTCTTAAAGAATTAATATATAATAATTAACCTAAGCCGGTGTTGAACGAAATTTGCGCCTAAACGTAAAATAAAAATAAGCACGTTGTAATTATGTATTTAGAATTTTTAGTATACATTATATTTTTAAAGTTACAAAGAAAAAATAAAATAAGATATATATTAATTATATTTGTAAAATAATAATTGAACTTTAAAATCAGTGGGCTCAAATCAAACTCAGAAATTTAACATGTGAGGCATTTAAGCTGTACCTCATGCATTAAGTATGTGTTGTTTGGCGTTTATAGTTATAGTAATAATGGTGATGTATGTTTCCTTTGATTAATTCGCTTCAACATATGCAACGTGTTTTTCTTTCCACTATCCGAAACCATGAGTGTGTGATAAACCATAATAAGTGAACCATTACTGAAAAAACCAACGATAACGAACTAAAAAAAGCAAAACCAACAAGAAACCGACGGTTTGAATGGCTTTTTGAAAATAAATTTTTCAGTTTTGTTTCGGTTTTGCTTGTAACAAAAACCGAGAAAACCGAACCGAAACCATAGATACCGAACTTGTAAATTTGAGGCGTATTTATACACTTATAAACATGATTAGTTTTAGTTACTTATTTAACTTATATTATATAAAATTTTATTGAATATTTAGGTTTTAAGAATAACCTTTGAACTTATTAGTTTTGTATTGGTAGATAAAAACATTTTATTGATTTTTTGTTATTATATTATATAAATTGCAATTTATTTAGTGTTAAGTAATTTAAACAAATATGTAGATTATACTTGTTTTTCAACAAACTAATGTAAGACCAAAGTTTTTAGTTTCAATACATTACCTTGAACCAGTTTTTTCTTTTAAAACTTGAAGCACGAATGGTAAAACCAGAAACTTAAACCAAAACCGAACTTAAACCAAAGTGAAAAACGAAAACCAAAAATCGAAAAAACTGAAACCGGACGGTTTTAAGAACCTAGAAACTGAAATATTGGTTTTGGTTTCGGTTTTAGGCTAAACCGAACCAAATTGACCAGGGCGGGTCCTGAGAGTGCTTAAAACATTTTGGGCCCTAGGCGGGTAGAAAAAAAATGAACCCATATAATAGATAGTTAATAACCCGTATGTATAAAATCTATAATACGACAACAATTGTTTTACCAAACAAAGTTTTATATTAAAATAATATTATTTACTTACTTAAATGAATCTTAAGACTCTCCTAGCGGTTTTGAGTTGAGTTTGGATTGGATAATGATAGTGCATTAAACTAATTAAAATGTTAACGGACCCTAAGTTTCGATAGGTCAAAATAATTAATCTGCTATTGTGTTTGTTAATTAGTTTACTAATAGCATGTAATTGTTTTTAGAAAGTATATATTCATACATATATAATATACATTTCTTTTTTTAAATTTCGGGCAAAACTAAAAATAGTGATTTCAAGGCAAAAAGAAAAGTATGAGTAACACCCTACCACAGCGTGATGCGTGCTTGCTTAAAATTGTGTAATAAAACTCAAACAATAACATATAAATTAAAGAAACGGATGACAGAAAATGACAAACATCTACGTGTTTTGTAATTGTTATATTTAAAATGAGGCGTGTAAAAAATGTATTTGTTTAAAAAAATCTAATAAGTAATCTTAGCCATTAATTTCATTAATCAATCGGGAGATTAATTTTAAAACCGAAAGTAGTAAATTAAAACCTTTCTTGGCGTCCTATATTTGTTAGTGTTTATTTGATTAAGGGTTTTTTAATATAAAAACGAACAAATGAATGATGATTAACACCTGAGTTAGTTTTGATTTTACTAAGTTCCTTGCTTTTTCTTCAAGCCCAGAGTTGTGTACTAGATGAAACTTATGGAAAAATTCAGAAAAGATCTAAGCGGAAAAATGCTATTTTTTTATTGTCTTTTACCTTATTTTTTAAGTGTATCACATATTTTTTATTAGGCTTTTTAAGAAAATTAAAATTCTTATTTGATCCTCTCACTGTATAAAATAAGCTCAAATTTACATCTTAAAAGAAAATAAGTATGATTTTCATCTTAAATAAAAGCATCTTAGCATCAACAAATTTGAATTTCCAATATAAAAACATTAGAGATATGTCAGTTTTAAGAACAAAATGAACTCGCGCAGTAAAAACATTAAGTGTATGTTACTTTTAATATGTAGCAAACTTATGTTGCATTTCTAGATTAGGTTATTAATTTATTTTTTATTTCACCTATAAAAGAGGATAAAATTATTTGACAGAATAATACCGAAGTAATAAAAGTTAGTTATCATTGATGAAAATTTGAAATCGGTCTTATTTGTTTGTATTTTCTTTTCTAAATTTTTCTTCCAAATTTATTAATATATTAAACTTCACAGCTAACTTGAAATGATGTAGTGCTTTGGTTGAACATGAAATACAAACCATACTCGAAGAAAAGCTTGACTCCTAAAATTACACATTAGCTTGACCAAGCTCCATTGACTGTTGAGAAGAACGTGTTTTATCTTTCAGCTTTTTCGTATACTTGTATTCTCCGTAGAAGTAAGAAGCAAATCCCCATAGAGATAAAACAAGTGCCACTCCTTTTTCGGCTTGAAATTTTTCTTTATAAAAAAGAACTGCTAATAACTCTATTACTGGAAGAAGAACGGCAATTATAATCCCTGATAGTAGTGAAGATGCACAAAAAATCACTCCAATGGCTCCCAAAAAGAAGCATTGCCAGATCAAAGTGCTAGCACATAATATTATGTAATATTTTGTTTTCCCTAATTCGAACTCTGTTGCCTCTCTGGGAATCACCTACAAAAACCACGATTCCACTTTAATAAATGTATTGTTATCACATGCACGCATGCCCGCACAGACGCACGTCGCCCGCCCGCAGGCATACATATAGCAAATTTAAGTGTTAAGAGATTCATGTATGTACCAATTGAACAAAGATAAAGGAGCTAGAAAGAGTTTAACATGAAACAATTATAGCTTTTGATCTACTTAGAGTTGCAAGTCCATAAAATTTGGACAAAATCGTTATAGCAAGCAGGATGTTAAGATAAAAATCAAATGTTTGATAGAATCTTGAACCAACAAATTTCGACACCTAGAGCTTCAATTTGACTTTCAACATTCTGAGTTTCTTAATTTTGTTTGATTGGTTTTAATTTCATAAAAATATAAACTTGTAGATTTATTAATTTATATGTTTATTTAGTTGTATTTATTTACTATTTCTAGATAGTTTACATAATTTACAATTTATCTTTGTTTTATAAAGAGGATTTGATGTATTTTTTTTTCTCTAAGATCATCTTCTCAATTTTATGTGTTATGGTCGTTTACATGGTTTTAGTTTATTGTATATATAACAAATATAAAACAAAAATATTCAATAATAAATGGAATTCAAATTGCACTCTTAACAGCGCACTAAAAGCTTTTAGTATAAACAAAAATTCGTACTAATCACTAGAAACGTGGTAGATCTTACTAATTATAAGTGTTGATTTTATGAGGTATTATAAATTTATTTTTTTGTAAAATATATGTGGAATTATAATAGTTTATGAGGATATAAAAGGCCTAATCCCCTTTACATGAAAATTTTGGCATCTACTTTACGTGGTGGGAATTGGTCAGTGTCACTTCTTATTGGAGGGACTAGTTGGAATCGAAAGACATGCTTGTGGGGTCGAATAAGAAAAAGAGGAACATTGAGATGCCGGCTACAAGCATTATTGACATAGTCAACTGTACCATCAAATATATAACCTACCAATCAAATAATATCATATCACATATTAAAATATTCATATTACCATATAACCATAAAATTTATTATTAAGATGGAGGGACACTCGTATCACATTTTTCATCATACATTACAAATCTACCAATCAAATATTATTATATCATATTATATCACACACTAAAATGAAATACGGTGATATTGTCATACCATGCCACCCACGCTACTCCCACATACAACAGGTAGTGCGTATACATCGTTCGAACACACCACTGTGGCCTCATGTGGCCAACAAATTCGTCGCCCGTAAAATAAAGGCATGTGACTCTTAAAAATAGCCGGCCGCCTCTAACAATTTCAATTGCTTTTGATTTGAAATATAATATTAATATAAATAATGTTACTTATATTTCGTTTTTCTTTTACAACTTTTAAAATATAACGTTTTATAAAATTTCAAATATACCATTGGGATGTGCTTATTTTTATCTATGTACCGACGTAAATTTTATTCAAAATGGATTCGTGTCAAATTTACATCGAATGTTGTATAAAGAAACACATCGCAATGGTAGAAATGGAATTTTAAAATACGTTATATTTTAAAGTTATAAAAAAAATAATATATGAGTAAAATTTATTATATTCATATTAAATTCATTAAAACACAAATCAATTGTATGGAGATATGGGTGAACAGAGGCGAACACCTTTTCTTTGGAGTTGGACGACTCCATTTTACGGGCAGACGACTTCGTTTTGTGTGCGGGTGATGCTAGTGTTAATTACGTGTCTGATTTTTGTGTACCCAGAGTCTCGCGCCTGTCATTAGAGGCGGAGGGGACATTTTAAGAAAAATTTGTTGGAGGGGACATTCATAGGAAAGTGTTGGGGAAAATAGACATCTTGAGAATTTTTCCATAATGATAATAATAATAACTATGTTTTTTACCTGCACGTTTTGAAATTTTGATATAAATTTTTTTATATGTTTATAATGAAGATTTTAATCGTATCTTATCTTAAAATATCGATTTGTAATTATTAAAATTTCATTCCATTTATATTTATATTTATTTAACTCGTTTAATACACGGGTATTACTAAACCTAGTTTAATAATAAAGAATTTATCTAATGTAACCAACATGTGGGAAAAAAGTTATATAAATATGAAGATTAATTTAAGAGAGTGAAAGTAGGTTATGTATGTAAAGCTTGAAAAGCATGAAAAAAATTCTTATGGGATCGACACGAGTGAAATGATTGAAAAATGTTCATGTGCATACCGACCATTGATTTTAGGGGCATTTATATATTTCATTTTTTTAAATTCATTAATTACATATTTCCTCAAATTAAAATATTAATTACATATTTCTTTTTTTAAAAGATATATACTACATATTAATCCATATTATTAAAATTAGTTATTGAATTATTATTGTATCCATATCTTTACTAGGTTATTTTCAGAAATTTCCATTTCTACAAACATCGGTCACATATTTTCTCAAGTTCGATATATATATATATATATATATATATATATATATATATATATATATATATATATATATAGATCTATATATATATATATGTATATATATGTAATATATATGTATCTATATATACTATATGTATATATATATATGTCTCTCTATATATCCCTATGTATATATTCTATATATATATATATATCTATCTATACCTACATATATCTATAGACATACATATATACATATATACTATATACATATATACATATATACATATATACAGACATATAAACATATATTCATATCTATCATAGATCTCTATATATATATATATCTATATATATCTCTCTCTATCTCTCTCTCTATATATTAGATACATATATATATCTATACATATATATATATATACACTATATCTCTATCTATATGTATATCTCTCTATATATCTATATCCTCTCTTCTCTCTCTCTCTCTCTCTCTCTCTGTGTCTCTCTCTCTCTCTCTGTGTCTCTCTCTCTCTGTCATCTCTCTCTGTGTCTCTCTCTCTCTCTGTGTCTCCTCTCTCTGTCTCTCCTCTCTGTCTCTCTGTCTCTCTCTCTATGTCTCTCTGTCTCTCTTCTCTCTCCTGTATCTCTGTCCCTCTACTCTCTCCCCTCTCTCTCTCTCTCTGTCCCCCCCCTCTCTCTCTCTCTGTTCTCTCTCTATCTCTATATATATATATATATATATATATATATATATAGATATATATATATATATGTACATATGTATTATGTATATATATATATATACATATGTATATATATATATATATATATATATATATATATACATATATACATATAGGGTAGAGTTATCTTGAGAACCACCCTTTTTAGTGGAACTCTAGGAACTCATATCAACCACACAATTTAGTCACATGCAAGTCACATGCCACTTCCACCTTTTTTTTAAAACGTTCATAACTTTTTTTCATGACATTATTTTTCATAAAAAATTTCACCATTAATTTTATTATTTTTTATCTTTCCAACGCCTACTATATTGATATTTTTTTTAAAAAAATCCGTCCACCCGTTATTTACACATGTGTAAATTAGTCATTACATATGTGTAAATTCTGTTTTACACATGTGTATTTCCAAGAATTACATATGTGTAAAATGACGTTCGTAAAAAAACGAGATTTTTTTTTATTTTTTATAATTTTTTTTAATGGTAGAGGGAAACGAGAGAAACACTTCTGTGTTTTTACTTTTTTTATTTTTTATTAATTTTTATTTTATGATTTTTTGATGATGTTGTTGTTAATTACAATTTGCCATTGAAAACTAGTGGTTCACATTGGTTCCTAGAGTTCTCACAAAAAAAGGAGTTCTCATTTGATCTCTCCCCTATACATATATACATATATATACATATATGTATATATGTATATACATAGATGTATATAGGAGAGAGATGGAGAGAGAGATATAGAGAGAGATATAGAGGAGATAGATATATATGTAGAGAGAGAGAGAGAGATATATACACAGAGACAGAGGACAGATATATACAGACTAGAGAGATAGAGATAGAGATAGATGGAGAGAGGGGGAGAGAGAGAGATAGATAGAGAGAGAGAGAGAGAGAGAGAGAGAGAGAGACACACAGAGGACAGGAGACAGAGAGAGAGAGAGAGAGAGAGACAGAGAGAATAGAGAGAGAGAGAGAGAGACAGAGAGACAAGAGACAGACAGAGAGAGATAGAGAAGAGATAGAGAGAGATAGAGAGATACAGAGAGACATAGAGAGATATAGAGATATAGATACAGATGGAGGTATACAGACATAGAGAGATAGATATATATAGATAGAGATAGATATATATAGAGAGATATATATATATATATATGTATCTATGATATATAGAGATATATACTATATACTATATACATACATATATATATATATATATATATATATATATATATATATATATATATATATATATATATATAAACAATAACATCACAACTCCAAATACAAAAAGTTTAAATTTCATGGCTAAAACATAATCACCGATAATAAAAGTTATTTCTTCAAATACAAAACACAATTCTCAAAGTTTTAAAACATTATACTAACAAAACATAAATACGTAAAAATCTCTTAGTAAGAACAAGTTAAAATAGTCATTTGATAGGTTAATGATAATTAAATAGATAAATATGTAATACATATGTATTAGGAAGATTAAATATTTAATTGGTTTTATTACTTGGGAAAATATGTAATTTATGCCTTTAAAAAAGGGAAATATGTGAAAATCCCTTGATTTTACGTACTTGTAGATTTTGTTCGCGTATTGAAATGGCTCGATTTTAAAATAAACTTTTATCGAGAAAAATTAGAAACAATGAAAAAAAATTTATATTTATCCTGTGGCATTTGGTCGCACGTTACGGCGGTTTTGCTTTAAATAAAATTTATATTCAAACATAGATAAAAATAAACACTAAAAAAAACTTTTAGTTCAGCCTATTCAGTTTCAAGTAAAATACATACCCAATATTAGATAAAAACATGTTATAACCATGTATTTAGAGTTTTATAAAATATTATATTTTAATTTTATGAGATAGACAATAAAAAAACAAACTTCAACCCAACTTGTGGCTGGACCAAAAATGATGCAAAACAATGGACCTACGGTTTGGAGGGGCAGATCAGTTACAATGATGCGCGTTGCTTTTCTTATGGTTGTCAACGGATTTTTGTAGTCATACCTGAGTAGCGGAAAGTTACTGTACATGGTCTTGACGTTAATACGATTAATAAATTTTGTATGGTATCTATCTATTCTAAAATCACATGTATTGGTTATTTATTTAAAATGACAACTAAATTTCATGTTATTAAAACTATTTTATTGAAAATTCTTTTAAATTAAGTGTAGTGGGTTAAATAGTGTTTGAAACCCATATTAATACAATAATATAGAAAATTTTGCGTTTGGCGTCTGAGTTTTGAGTCATTTTTAATTATCTTGTAATGTTATTTTGAGCTCCGCTAATGCACATGTCATCATGTTTGGAGATCTTAAATTGTTCACTACGTCTAGTCTAATAAACCAAGGTTTTTGAGGACAAATGGCGCGATTTCGTGCATTCTGAGGTTGGTTTTCCGGCCTAAAACTAATATACACGTTTTAATTAAAATGATTTTGAACACTTAATAAAATCATATTCTTCTTTCCTGTTATAAACTTCTCATTTCCATTCATACATTTATCTCTTTCATTTTAGAGCAATAATTTTCTAATGTCTCTATACAATTAATCGACCTAAAAATTTTCAATAATAATTTTGAATCTTTGCTTGATTTTGTTTGAGTGATTTAATTACTAGTAGGTAATTATCTTCCTTTAAGATATTAAATGATAAGAATTATAAGTAAATAAACTAAACAACTATATATCTAAAATGTAACTCTTCTTATGCTAATTAACTATTAAGAATTACTAGATTATAAAATTTTAATTATATCATATTTTAAAATATAATATTATAATTTTTAATCTTTTTTTATTTGTCATTCATAAATTTTCGAAATATTAATTGTTTCTTATTTTACCGATAACTAATAACATCAAACATATAAAATTTTCATAAAATCTAATGTTTAAAGAAGTTAGATGTATTTCACCTATGTAATACATGGTTTCTAAACTAGTTTAAACTTATGTATAATCTATAACTTATAATAAAAGAATAACTCTTTGTCCACATGGCCTCTTACTAGCATGTCCACGTAGATGCCACATAGATCTTGCCACATGTCATCACCTCCTTCACTCTTGAATTATTCACTTACTTTCCATACTTTTAATATTCTTACCTTTTTTTAACATATTCCAATAATATTTATTATTACTAATAGATACTTGACATTTACTTTTAAATACTTTCCATATTTCCATAAATTTATTAAAATTACATCGATTTTGAAATAAGTTTTCAGAAACAAGAAAACTACATTTCATATTAAAATTGACTTGCATAATTTAAGGTTTTAATTATAAATATGTGATGTTTGTAACTTTAATTAATTATTACAACAAATTTAAATATTAATATTATTATCATTACACATATTAAGAACTTTATTTATATTAATAGCATAATTCTATCTTATTATCAACCAATTTAGCAAAAGGATACAATTTAGACTCATTCATCTATAATTGACTAATTAACTCTCAGATTAGGTTTTTTTTATATTTATATATTTTCATGAAAGATATATAAATATAAATTAAAAACTAATATGAGAGTTAATTAGTCAATTATAGATGAATGAGTTTAAATTGTCCCCCTTTGCTACCTTAATTTTGATAAGCAAAATAAAATTTTAAATTGCATATATGTTAATTAGTGTCTTACATTGCTTAATTTTGATCAAATAGATAGTTTATGTAATGAAACAAGACTAAATGTGATAGCATTGCTTAATTATGTTATTTAAGCGGTCATATCATATGCGGAAGTAATATAGGAAATCAGACTTATGTTCCAAACCTTAGTTGACACTTTCGGATAATAGGATTTTTTTCAAGTTTAAAGAAGCCAGTTTCTATACGCTCTCTTTTTGCAATGATGATAAACAAAAGTAAAGAACCAATAACAAAGTTGATTTATTTTTTAGACAATCTATTTCCACACATGGTTGATTTTATGTTGTATTATCTAAAGTTAAAAGTAGATAGAGACTAAAATTACTAATATTAGACGAGAATAAAAAAAACTTAAGTACCAAACATCAAATGTTATATATAAAAAAGTTTATGAATATTTTATGATTAATATTATCGTTTCCTTCGTATATTATTGTTTATAACTTAAATATGTCTGTTATATATAATAATTCATTGATGTCTTATCTATAACATATATTAGATTATATATATAATATCTATTACATAGTTTTTTTTTCAACCTAGTGTATAAAATTTCCAAAAGCATACGTTTGATATCAATTTCAGGATTATGATATCTTATAAAATGCTTGCAAACGTATCTCTTATGCGATGTTATCAAATATGTAGAGTTTAGGTTAAATATAAAATAAAACATATAAGTTTAAAAATAGATGTTCGACCATGAAATATCATATGATATAAAAATTTATATGTAGTCAAAACATACTCCCATGAATAAAATTTAGATTCGAATGAAGAGAATCCAAATTTTAGTTATCGGTATATTTACCGTTGTCTCTTCCCTGGTAAATAATTCTTTTATTCTAAAGATTTGATAATTGTATCTGCAGATGAATATGTACATTTATGATTTGATAATTACTAAATATATATTCAATGGTTCTCATTTTAATTCACTATATTAAATAATTAAATAATATTATATATAGTATACAATTCACATCTTTATGTACAAGAAACTTTCTAGCTATTTAGTTTGACCACAAAAGTTTGATTATTTACAAGAAAATCCACCTACTTACTTTAAGCAATATTATTAAGTTCTTTTATAATATTTTGATTAATAGTATTATTTTAAAATGATTTGAATATCATCATAAATTTAATAATATTGTAACAAAAGATTTCAACATTATAAAAAAAGATATTTTAAAATATAATTTACCGTTTTGGTATGATTCTAAGTTTTTATTCAGTTTTATTCAAAACGGATCATATCCACATCCCTCCGTAATTCTCCAGATTCAACGTACTTATCTTAATCAAACAATTAATGAATTGACGTCACTTTTATTCACGTGACGTTGTCGCCGCAACGCGCGGGTCTTTTTAACTAGTTAATAAACAAAAACCACTCGATCAGTTCTATGCCTTTTTAACTTTATAATCACCATCATTTCTTTCTTTTAAGAGTCCAACAATAAAAAAGATTATGTTTGGATTCTCATCTCTTTCTCTCACATATATATCATATGAGAACCAGTGATTATAGGAAATGGGAACACCAATAAATATAGGAAATAATTATCTTGAAAATTATATAAGAACTATAAAAACTTTTTTACATGTCTAAAATAGGTCTTACGCTTCTTATCAAATTAAATAATAACTTTTAGTTTGATTAGAAACGTGAAAACTTTTCTTTAATATATGTTTACATGAGAGTGTAAACATATGTAAAAAAAATTTCATAGAAATCTCATGAAAACTAAGAATTCTTCTAGGACCCCTCATTATACATGTGGTTACTTTTTTTACATCAATTTTTGGTCTAAAACCACGTAACATTGCGTTTGCAATTTAAATACATTTGTTTGAAACAATCATCAATGCTATTAGATTATAAGGTTGCAGACATATTTGTGGTTAATAAGTTAATGAATTAGTAAATTTTCTAGATAATAAAGGCTAATTTTAAGGTAAATGTACGGGTTAGAGAAACATTGCTATTTACCCAAGTAGAAACTACTATATCTGCAACATATATAGTGCATGTATAACTTTTGATGCATAAGATACAAACCTATCTAATACCTTCTTGAAAAGGAGGGAGTTTATATTCTATGAGCAAAGTAGTTCACTTTTTTTAACATGTTTTAAGAATCTTCACAAAGATATTCAATAAATGTTGTTTGAGCAAAAGTATTATCGAATTGCAACGATGACCTTTTTCTTTGAATAAGGGTGATTGGTTCATAAGAGTTTATGCACAAATAAGGTTTAGAGCATCAATAACTTGTTTGGTCGTATTCATATTAGATAAAATACATATTATAAAGGTTTATTCCATCCTCAATTAAGTTATGATATATTTTTATAGGGATAACTTTGTAAAATAGTAATCAAGTTGTAAAATTATTCTAGCTAATCAGATCACTCATAAATTTATTTGTTTCAATCGGGTCACTAATAAATTGTTTCAATCAGTTTATTTATAAAAAACTTTGTCTCAATCAGGTCAAAAATTTTAGAATTGTTCTAATTAGATCACTTATAAAAATATAAAAATAATTTAAAAACAATTAAAATATATAAAATATTAGCAATAGTTATAAAGAATCAAGTCATTTTAAAAAAAATTGTGATTTATTTAAAAGTTTTGAAAAAAATATGAGTGAACTAATTAAAATAGTTCTAAAACTTTAATGACCTAATTAAAATAAATAAAAATATCAGTGACCTGATTGGAACAAAATTAGTGACTTAAATGGAACACTTATAAAACTTGCTTACTATTTTATGAAATTTTCCTATTTTTATGTAGCATATAAATCAAGGATTAGATATTGTATATTATGTACTAATGATCCTTAACCAATTGTTTATGGTAAAAGCATTCACAGTGGAATTTTTAAAAATTTGTGAATGTGTTTCCTATATTATATTAAATGTTTTTTAGTGCTCTTGAGTGAAGTAGAGAGAAAAAGTCATAGTTCATCAGTACATTTGGGGAAACGTTGTTTAATTCTTGTAATTTTTATAATATTTTGGAAAATGGTTGTGAGTGGAGTAGAGAGAAAAAAAGTAATGATAAATGTATAAAAATCATATTTAGTTCAAAAGGAGAGAGACAAGATTGTGATTTTTAATGTAATTATATGGATAGAATGATGAATACATTGTGAATGCTCTAAGTCACTCTAACAACTTATTAAAATAGAAAAATATATTCGCTTTAAGTCTCACATATGACAGAAAAAAGTTTAAGGTGAAGTCAAAGAGTTTTCTTTCATATAACAATGAGTTTTCTTCTGAGCGTTGTATCAGGTTGCATACTCGAGTTTGAATATAATTGGATGGGCAAGTGGTATGGTAGCGATCTAATTAGCCATTAAAATGTATTGTATATTTATGTAGTAAAATAATAGTTCAAATAATTCGACTATTTGAATGTGATGCCGTATTTTTGCCCTATGACACTATTCCTGGGCACGGGTTTCAACATATATTTTAGAATCCACGATAGGAAACATTTATTTAATGTTGTATGACAAAAGCATAATATGTTTTATTTATTTAATCGTGTCAAATATATCGATGTGAACTCGAAAACATTTAATGTTGTATAACCAAAGCATGCTATGTGTAATTTCTTTTATCCGTATGGGTGTAAAGACGTTTCAATAAAATTGTAAAACACATTGATGAAATGTAATGAAAGGATAAATAGAACGTAAATATATTGATCTTCAAATAATCTACTTTTATATATACAACTCTAAACACAATTGAATAAACAAGTTAACCAAAACAAAGCATGCATGTTTTGAAAAGTTAAGTAAATCGTTTTTATAATACCCAGCTAAATGAAGTCATTCAACATAAACCAATTTGAAATAGAGAAATAGATAATCAAATAAAAACATATATTGGGACGTTCTATTAAAAACACACATAAGACGTGTATATTATGCTTCAATAAAAATGATAATAGAAATATATTGTTTAACTATTATATATAGGAGATTAAATTTAAATATGATTCATTACTTTTTCTCAATCAATTTATTTTATTTATCAGCACTACAGAAATTACACTTTTTTTTTGTTTGATTAAATTTCGGTTGGATTATATTTTGGTTCTGTGTTCAACCTGCTCTAACATACGAATGTGGTTTTTCAAATTTCTATTAATTTTTAGTAATTGTTAGCTATAAAATTATCAAACATATTAGTGACATATATCGTGGATTTAAATTATATATAATACTAATTATCAAGTGATTTGTTTATAATGATGTGGCACTTTATGCTTACCAAGTGGTTTGTATTTTAGAGTGTTGTATTATATAATAGTAGATTGTTTCCGTTTTTTACATTTAAAAAAAAAGAATCTTTAACTTTTTTATTATACTCTAATACTTTTACATATTTACAATTTAGCCCCAACAAAATTTTACTTTTAATTTTTGGTCCCTATATTTTTCATATTTTACAAATTTTTATTTTTACGTGTCGGTCAAAATTTTACGGGTTAATACACCATAGCGTGAGTGTGTGGTTCAACGTTTTTACGTTTAATTTTCCCTGTTTAATGGTCCATGGCAACGCGCAGGTCCTAGATTGCTTAACAATTAATTTATATGTTTTACGTTTCACGTGTATTGTTCAATGTTATTACATCTACATTTCGTTTGGTTTTATTTTTTCGTTTTAGACCTATCGTCTGTGTGGTTCAACATTTTTTGTCTAATTTCTGTTCAGTTGTATTTTTTTCAATTTTTATTTCTTTCTTAAAATGAGTTTTTTCGCTATTGATGGGCACTGTCGATGGTATGTTATTGGTGTTACTTTATACAGTTTTACACCTTTGTATACATGGCTTAATACTTGTTTGGTATAATTGTTTGGTACAGTTTATAATTAAGTAAAGTAAATAAATGTATTAATCGTTATTTAAAAAAAAAAAATCATCAAAGTTATTTAACTATAAAATTCTATGGCAGTCTGCCATAGATCGATGCAATTTCGACCGCAGATGGAAGATGCACGTCTCTATTTTATTTTTTTTTCCTTTTTTTAGTGAGTATGAAAAATGATTTTGTGAACCATTAAATTAATCGAATTTAAACATGCTTATGAACTTATTAGTTAGGCCCGCAGTCTGTGTGTCGGTGTAAGTTGTGAAAATTAAAAAAAATAATAAAATGATAAAAGAAGGAAGGTGTACCTTGAAGTCATTGTTGATGATCATCCCGACAGCACAAAATATAGTGGCGAACAAACACATAACCATCTGAATCTCCAAGACCAATGTGTAGGTGATCTCCTGTTGCGCCTTATTGTAGGTCAGCTCAATCAAGGGCAGCACGAAGCCATAGAGCAAGGCGGCGGCCACCGTCATCACAAACCCCATCACATACACCTTCATACTCTCCCCCTCCGGCCGATCACCGTTCGTGTGCAGCGCCAGCACCCCCGCCCCCACCGTCAGCAGCACCACCGCGTTGATCGAGTACGGCGTGAACTTCTGCTTCACCAGGAAGTACGCGAACAACGCCGTGAACCCCAGCTGCGACGCGATGATCAGGGATGAGGTCGACACCGGCAGCCGGGCCACGCCGTAAGCGTACAGGTAGTCGTCGAGGCCCGTGATGATCCCGATGACCGCCACCGCCATGAACAATCGTGGGCGCATGTAGAACAGCTTTGTGGGTTTGTTTTCTCCGGTTAACCTTCGGTGGAAGTAGAGGATTACGAGGACGATGGTGATGAAGGGCCAGCCGGCGGTTTCGAGGAACGACGAGAGCCAGACGCGGTTGCCGCCGTGGAGGAAGTAGAGCCGCATGATGAGCGGCCCACCGCAGTTTCCCACGGAGAGCAAGATGCAGTTCAGGAGCAGAAGGGTGTTTCTCGCCGCCGGGCTCACTTTCGCCGTCGTGGGTGCGGTGGTGCCGGCGGTGGTCGTCGTTTGTTTATGGCTGCTTTCCATCTTGTTAATTTAAATTATTATTAAAATTTGTTTTTTTTTTTTTTGATGGTGAAATTATATGTGTTGTAAGTTTATATGTAAAGTGATGTTCCTAATGGGGTGGGGGGAAAGAGAAGGACAAACAAACAAATGCAATGCACGCGTATTTATATACGTGGATTGGAGGGTGAGGTATGGTAAATGGCTTTTTGGGAATATACACGATTACATATAGTCATATAGATACGGATACGTAAAAGACAAAAAACCCACAACTTTGGAAGGATATTACCGGTATAGGGGTCGTATGAGGGGTGTTTAGTTGTATAATTATCATAGATATACATATTAAAACATATATAATTATTTTGATTTAATGTATCTCAGAGATTATTTACATATATTCCTAAGTATGTTATAGTCTTTCTTAATGCATATAAAGTTATAATGGTTATGCAAGTAGCTAGGGCTGTATTTCACAATAAAAATGAGATTTAAAAGTGTTATCGGTCAATAGATAATATTAATTATAATTGACTAGCAATGGATCAAAATGCATTATAAATTTAAACTAGTATTAAGCCCGCCGCGTTACAGCGCGGGACGTAAAACCGTGTTAAGTAGCACACAAATGACACACCACTGACAGTGACCACCTACACCAAAATAACTCGTATTAAAAAGTAAATAAAAAACGAAAAAATATAACCTGAACGAAAAGTAGACATAAAAACTTTAAACCACATATGTGAAACGTAAAACATATAAAACAAAAAAATCTATCTAGTACCAGTGCATTGCGACACTGCCGTTGAACGCGGAAATATGAGCTTAAAAACGTTGAACCACAAACGCACAATGCGATGTGTTAACTCGCAAATTTTATACCAAAACGTAAAATGAAAAAATTATAAAAATATAAAAAGTATAGGACACAAAAGTTGAAAGTATTGAGATTAAATTGTAAAATATGTAAAAGTATTTGGTTGAAATAAAAAAGTTAAAAAATTTAGGAAATGAAAAAAAAAGACAAAAGATAGGTACAATCCAACTAAGCACAATGTACAACCTATGATGCATAACTAACTTGATAATTAGTATATATTAAATGTATGTTTTTTCATTTATCTTATAATTATTATTGTGATAAAAATCGAGTGAAAATTAAATGTAATGTTATGTAATGATAAGAGGAATATTATACTTGGTGACAAATTAAAAGTTAAAAGCATCTATAAATCATGTTGTAGTATTTTGGTTTATTAATATCTCAGTTTTTTTTTAATTCTAATACAGTTTCATAGTCTATATAGTTCTCTTGTGTGAATCGGGTGTTTAGAGAGAACAATTACTTTTGTTAAAGTGGCGGTGTTACAACCCCTAATCATTTTAGACCATGAGTAATGGTTAATGCTCATTAAGGGGCATTTTCTGTCACATCAGCGCCAAATCATCATTATTTTTTTGTTAAAAACATAAGTAATGGTTGATGCCCCTATAACGCCCCTTCATCATTATGGATTTGGTGATTTGTGACATTATAATAATAATGCCCCTTTAAACATAACGCTCCACCGTAATGGTGATGGGGGCATTATGTGGCGTTATGTCATTTAACGCCCCATTACACAAAGTCTTAAGTAGCATGTCTTCTGTTATCACGTAGAAATCATAGTGTAATGCAATAAATTTTTAGGGGGCTTAGGACCACTCAATTACAAATTATCTAGTGGGGCTAGCTTATTTGGTAAAGCCTTTGTGTCTTATAGGGGAGGTCTTGTGTTCAAACCCAAACAATTGTGTAATTTGATGTAGGATTCCTTTGCCTTTAAAAAAAATCTAGTTTATATAAGGATTGAATTGATTAAGGCACTCAAATTTTTTTCTTTAAAGCACCCAAAGTCTCATAATCTAATTTTAAGTTTGAGACTAATTATTAATTTTGATATTATTTTATGTTTAAACTTTTATGATTTTAGTTTGCTAAAAAAAACTGTCTATATATGCATTTATTAAACTTTGATATTTTCTCATGTTTGAATCTATAAATCATGTTAGTATTTTTACCTTTTGTTGTAGTATTGTTTAAAATTAAAATCTCATATTCGATAAGTTGTTCCATGCAATTGATTGATTCCTATTATTTGTATTTGTTTAGATTATATTTTTTTACATGAATTTGCTAATTAATAGTTATTTTTTGTTGGTGATTAAAAAACAGAAAGCACATGAGCCCGTTTATATCAACTGATCGAGACTTATGAGGTTAAATATTTTGGCATCATAAAATTATGTGTGGTTGGTATACTGTTATTATTGGTTGCTTATAATGTTACTCAAATGTGGTGTTATAATGCGTTAAATTTTATACCAATTTGTATATTTTTTAACCTGACTCATTTCAACAGTTTGCGTGAGTCATTCTAAATTAATATGCATGCATTTGCCTCCCACTGAAAATTTTTTTTGGATCGGTCACTACTAGTGCTAAACAGCAAATTCTTTGAATTCTTCTCACTGGGTTGTGAGAGTTACAATGATTAATAGTAGAGTAGTAATAAAGAAGTATGTAACTCACTCAAGTACTATTAAGTTTCGGGTCTCATTGAGATCTAAAATAGAAAAAGATCATGCTTTGTATAACAATTCCAAATCATAATGATTTAATTGGATTACGTGCTTGATAAAGTATGTAAATATGAAATGACATCACCTTCTTTATTGTTGTTAAAAACTTTTCTTAAGAGGCACGATTAGAAAAAAAGGAATGATGGCTCAAACGAACTTGTTAACGAAGACGAACAACTTTTTATAAACTATTGTCTATTTGTAAAAGATTATTAATTTATAAAGAAATATCCAAATTCTTCACGTGAGAGATCATTTTAGAAGTTCTTTAACTAATTTGTCGGCTCAAACTTATTGCCCTTTCTTGGTTAACAAATCCTTTTAAAATAAAATAATAATTAGGTAGCTTATAATATATAGCATTTTGTTTTCACATTCACACATCGCAATTTCAACTTCCATCGTAATTCTCTCTTGATTTATGATTCCTTAATTAGGTAATTATTTTATCCAATTCATGGTCTTTATCGTTGCCTTTCTTTGCGTCAGGGTTGATCCAATCGCTACGCACGAAAGAATCACAACGATTTACTACGTTGATCTATTTTTTATTCAACATTGTGTCCCATAATATGCATTCAAGACATTTCCTTCAACATGTTAATCATGTCATAAGCATCCTCATTAATTTGTTAAGTTCTTTCGAATCTCTAGACTAGCAACATCAATAATTAATTAACAATGACATATCAAGTGAATCATTCATATATTTATCCTATGCATCCTTGAAATCTTGAGATGCATTTGCACAAGGTCATTTTGACAGGGGAGGTTTAAGAACATAGTTCTTAGTCACATCCTAAGAACAATTCTTCAATTTTGGGATCAACTTACGAAGTTAGTGCCATCTTGTTTTTACTTTCCATAGATGAATCGTGCAAAGTTGATTGAGTAATATGAGTGTAGTAAAAAGACATACAAAATAAAGCATCTAAGGTTAGTATGTCAATATTCTATATGATTAGGATCCAAGTTTTATCATACCAGTGTATGGACCACGTCACCAAACACAAACAAGGCTGTATTGGTAGTGGTTGCAAGTTGCATCTCTATTTAACTCCTATATCCTTGTAAGATCAGTTGGATAATGATGTGCTCCAAATCATAAATAAAAATCCTATCAAAAGCACATCAATTACTCCTTATTATTTCCTTTAAAATGATAAATATGTACTTAAAAAGGTTAAGTTGTGTTTTCAAGTGTTTAAAAAAAAGGGCAAGATGGACAAAAGAAGCATATTTGACAAGGACGCCCCCATGCCTTGCCAGAAACACATCCCCGTGTTAAATCGACACACCCCCGTGTTTGGACATCTGACAGGACAAAAAGTACTGTCCCCTAAAAGTAAGCACGGGGCCGTGCCCATCAAGCACGGGGCCATGCCCCACCTCAAACACGGGACCGTGCCCCATCAAGCACAGGGTCGTGCCCGACACAACCTGCATGTACGAGCCGACCAACTTTCGTAAGCATTGTACTAGCACGGGGCCGTGCTTAAACACTCCAGAAAGCCTATAAATAGAAGCCTAAGTTCACCATTTTGGGAAGATTTGGTGGAAGAGTTACTTTGGAAGTGCATACAACACTTGGAAGAAGCTCGGGATCGTCTAAACGTCATCCATTGTGGATCACCGGTTTGATTGTTCCATTTCACCGATGATTTCATATCTATCTTCTTTGTTATCTATTGTTATGTTCAAGCTCATTATGAGCTAAACTCTTATTATCATCCTAATTGGATGAAACTTATGTAATTTGTGATAAACTAATGGTGTGATATATATTATGTTAATGTTATGGTGGTTTTGGGAAAACTTTTGATGGGTAGCATCTACATTTGAACATGAAGTTATAACTTCATGGTTTGTGATTGTGATTGCCATACACGGATGAAAAACGTGTGATCAACTTTCATTCGCGAAACCGGTCTTCATAATAAATCCATGGCTAATGAACTAATAATGGTTATTAGAAATCATATCACCTTAACTTTCTGAGCATTTGCGGGTTCCCTTTTATTAGTCTGAGAAATCTACAGTAATTGTTATGGTTTTCTAAAATTAATGGTATGTTAGGAAGGAACCTGATCAACTCTCTTTTTAACATTAAGTTATGTTTTAAGAAGTCGTATGTCAAATAGGTCACAAAAGATTCACCTATATTACTAGGGCTTTGATCTAAGCAGTAAAATCAGCCTGACGTGATCCTAGTCACTACGAAGCAGTATAGACGATAAATCGCGCCAGCTCATCTTTATAAACATTAACATAATTACATAAATCAATATCTTTAAATCACATCACCAATTCATCACATTTACATAAGTATAGTCTAATTAGGATGATAACTTTTATTCCCTGGTTTTAAATCCAAACGCTTCAAATCTTAGTTTACTTTATTTTTACTATTGTTGGTAAACCCTAAAAATCTTACCAATGCAACTTGCCTTTTGTGTGTGTGGTTTAGTATTTGTAATAACCAATTAAAACTGAATCTGTGCGAAAAATTTGTATCAAAATATATACTCTCCGCATCGCATCAAGTTTTTGGCGCCGTTGCCGGGGGCACACAGCAGTTCGAAAGACAATCTAAATTTTTGTCTATCTTGTGTATAACTTGTTAATATATTTTTGTTCAAACTTTATTTTATTTTTGTTAGATAGTTTGCCTTAGTTAGTTTAGTTACATTTTCCTGATTCATTCTAAGCCTTAGTTAGTTTATGCTTCCTTTAGTTAGTGTATGTCCGACTCGTCTAGTCCTTATTTCGCCTCTTTCGGAACCTGAACGACTTTTCCGTCAAAGATTGCGCGAAAGACCACAACAAGCAGCACCAATCATTGAAGAAGACATTTTGGAAGGTACACCATCCGTAGAAGAGATGGCTAACCAAGACAAGGAAATGAAGATGACACACTATGCCACACCGTCAATCAATGGTTACGAGTCTAGTGTTGTCCAACCGGCAATAGCGGCCAACAATTTCGAGATTACGTCTAGTATTATCCAACTCGTAGAAAACTCTGTTCAGTTCCATGGATTGCAAGACGAAGATCATAATGCTCACATCTCACGATTCCTTTGTATCTGTGCGACCTTCAAAATCAATAACTGTTCAGACGACGCCATTCGAATAAGACTTTTTCCATTTTCACTTCGAGGCTGAGCCATTTACTGGATTGATTCGCTTCCGCCTGGTTCACCACATGGGCGAAAATGGCTGAACAATTTCTTTTGAAATACTTTCCACCCGATCGCATTGTCAAACTAAGAAGTAGCATCACAAGCTTTCGCCAAGACGACGATGAATCATTACATGCATCATGGGATAGATATAAAAGTCTCCTTCGGAGATGCCCACATCACGGACTTGATCTGTGGCTGTAGTGTCAAACCTTTTACGATGCAATCAGCGGAGCCCATAAACAAGCTGTAGACCAAAGTGCGGGAGGAGATTTTGGAAGTGTCACGCCAACAGAAGCATACTAAGCCCTAGAAAGAGCAGCTAAGAAGAGCTTTGCTTATAATCCCTTAAGAACCAAACCCAGTTCTAAAGGCATTCATCAAGTAGACTCTGAAACCCTAATTGCAGCCCAATTAGAAGCCCTAACCAAACGATTCGAACAATTGCAGAGCGAGCTAAAGAAAACTCCAACACGGTGCAACACATGTGGAAATTCACACAAGACCAACGAATGCCCACAAGGCATTCTGATGGTTGAAGATGTTGACTACGTAGGAGGCCCAAACAACTCATATAACAACAACTCAAATTGGAGAAGCAACTCGAATTACAGAGATGCTGGTAACAACCAATCATCATCTGGATTCAACCGAAGGCCACCTTACCAAAAACAGAAACCACCATACCAAGGTCCAAGCAGTAGTAACCAAGACCGTGGAGCATCATCAATGGAAGACTTATTTCAGCAGCAGTTGTTGTTAACCACACAAGCCACAGATGAGTACATCCGGAAATCTGATCAAAGAAATGAGGAGAGGTTCCAAAGAAACGAAGCTGACATCAAAAGCAACAAAGCATCATTGCAAACCATAGAACACCAAGTATGTCAGATAGCACAACAACTATCTGAAAGACCTCAAGGAGCTTTGCCCAGCAACTATCAGGATCAGTGATCACAAGTTTGATAGTCTTGAGTGTAACGCAGCGGAATAAGATCAAGAATTAGACAAATTGTAGCAAGAATTTGATATTCGTATGCATTAAAAACAAATACGAGAGAATATATTTCTGTGACAAGGAATGTTTCAATTATAACAAATATTTCTGCTCAATCATTCACCAATTACAATAAGGTTGACACTCCTTATATAGAGTGCAATCACTGCTGTTATCACGGGATAGTGACAACTGGCAGATCTATTACAAAAATAACTAACACTTAACAAACTACTGAAATGTTCACAACTACTGAGAACATATCAGAGTGCTAAGTACAAAATATAAAACTACTGAAAGTAAACCGTCACAACTACTGAAGAAGTCCTCTTCAGCTGTTATGACAACGTCTGATACTTGGTCTTCAGCACTTGTGTCTTCAGACTTTGTCTTCAGACTTTGTCTTCAGACTTTGTCTTCAGCATTTGTCTTCAGACTTTGTCTTCAGCACTTGTGTCTTCAGACTTTGTCTTCAGCACTTGTCTTCAGACTTTGTCTTCAGCACTTGTGTCTTCAGACTTTGTCTTCAGCACTTGTCTTCAGACTTTGTCTTCAGCACTTGTCTTCAGACTTTGTAATCAGTTGTTGTCTTCAGCTGTTGTGGACTTCAGCGGTTGTTGTGACGTCTGTGGGACTTAAAGGTTTTTCTGATCCGGCTCATTGGTTCTTTTGGTCCAACAAACTCCCCCTGAACCAATGCAGCCAAAACCTTTAACTTTATTGAGGTCCCACTTATTGTTGGCAGAATGGTTGGTCTTTTTCCTTCTTGATCAGTTGAGAAGATGACCCATATAAGCACTGGCCTGGGAATGAGTCTCTGATGATTTGGTTGGCAATGTATGGATGGGAGCTCTGTATTGGGGAATTGGACACTGAGCTGTTCCCCCATCCATGAGACTCACTTCCCATGTATAAGCCTGTAGGATTCTCTGGTGTATGCTCTGAGAAACATAATTTGTTCTTCCATGGTAAGATTTTCAGCTTCACCATCAAACAATCCTTCACGCCCATACAGCTCTGAAATGTACTTAGCCTGTTTGCCATTTTTGAGCTCAACTGTTGTAATCTGTCTGTATGCAAACTCATCTGGGTGAGTACCTTCAAGTAACAGACTGAGCTCATTTTGTTTGAAGTTCTCAAGCTTCTTGTAGACTAACCCCTTTTTAATTACTCTGTTCTCTAACATCTTTTGGGGTGGCTGTTTAGTCTCATAGGCCTTCTTGAAATCTTCTACAATTTCCCAGGGTGATACTACCAGGACCACTGTGATCTCTTCATCTACGATCCTTTTTACTTGGCCCTTGTATCTCGCAGGAATGTCTTTCTTCACAATTCTGTGAGCCACCCTAGGATCAGGCCATATTCTCACCTTTTCCTTTTGATATTGAAATGTGTTAGCAAGGGTGTACAATCTCAGAGCTTCTTTCTTCATACTGATTATTGATGAAGAAGCAGCATAAGTTTTGTCTATGCTTTTCAGCATCTCATCATCATGAAGCCTTTGCTGCTGTTCTTCTTCTATCTTTACTCTCACAGTTTCCATCTGTGAGGTGGGAGTGATGGGCATAGGTTTGGCTTTAGGCAAAGTTAGGACTGCGGAAAGAGGCAGCCTATCTTCTTCCTCATCATCCTCTTCTTCTTCTTCTTCTAGCCTCAACATCCTTCTCTTCTTCTTCTTGGGTGCATCATCAGCTGTTGGTTTTGAGGGTAAAGGAGTTGGTTTAGTGGTTTGTGGTAGTGGTGATTTTGAAGTGGGAAGTTTTGCAGGTTGTTCTAGCATTCTTGTAGTGAGTGAGGCTTTTGAGTGTTTTGCTAGTTCCTTTCTATTCCCAGCACCTGCCTCATTTAGTGCTTCAATCACCAATCCCTTAGTGTATGCTTCAGACGTACAGATCTTGGTGGTTATTGCCAAGATACTGTCCCTGGTCCATGACTTAATCTCGATCAATGATCTCCCAAGGTACTTTGCAATGAATCTGATCATGATCTCTAGTCTTTCTCTTTCTAATGCATCATAACTTGCCCATCTTGAGTTAATTTCTTCAACTTCAAGTCTCCTAATCTCTGAGTCAAGCTGTGCAGTATCGAACCCTTGTCTATACAGTTGATCAATAATGGAGTCCCTATGTGTAGCATCATTTTGATCATCTCATCGAGTTGGAGTTCTTTTTCTTTTCCTTCAACCTTCCTCTTCTTATATGTGATATGAAAGTCTTTGTGACTTTCACCCACTTGATCAATGTCAGCTCCCTTCACAAACTCCTCTTCCTTCTCAGTCTCCTTCACAAACTCCTCTTCCTTCTCAGTCTCCTTTTCTTTCAGTATGCTCTTCCTCTTTGCTTTCACTGACTGACTCTCCCCCTTTTTGGTTGCATTGGTTGCAAGGGTTTGAGTAGCAGAAAGCCTTGTGCTCACAGTCTCCTCCACCAGGGGTTGTATGATTGAGGGAAGCCTCTCATCCATGGTTTTGATCACAATGTCTGTGATCATTGGGGTGATGAGAGGTAGGGATTGCTGAAAGATAGCAGCTGTTTGCTCAGAGGGGTTCTGTCCCTGAGAAGCAGTGCCAGAAATAGAGGCTGGTGGGTTGGAAGTTTTGAGTGGCTGAGTGTGTGGGAGACCTTCAGGTGAAGGTGCCATCTGTGGGTTTATGTTGGTGGCAGATGGACTTGCTTCTTGAGAGAATTGGTCAAGTAGTCTTTGTAGTCTACGGACTTCTTCCTCAAGAATTGTGTTCTGGGCCAGAACATCATAAAAGAAGCCCAGGTCATCATCAGCAGATGCTGAATCACCTGACCTCCTGCTTGTAGCAGGATGTACATGCACTAGGTGTAGACCAGTTTTAGCATGTGCCCCTTTTTCTTGGAACTGGGGACTTCCAGCCTCAGGACGATGTCCTTCATCAGCTGTTGCCTCTGGTGAGGTCTTAGCAATGTTACCAGCCTCAGTCTGATCATGTGCTGATTCAGAAGAGGTGGCAGCCTCACCAGATATTCTGATCTCCATATCCACACCAGGAGACAGAACATTTAAACCCCGGTGCTGTGGGTTGTCAGAAGCATGTTGATCCTCTTCCTCAATGGCTGTGGTTGTCCCCTTTGTTGGTGTTTGGTGGGGAGGAGGAGAGGCATGCAGCTGAGTCAGCACGTTTGCAATTATAATGGTTGGACTTTGGGGGGCATTTGCATGGGGAGATGGGTTAAAAGCATTATGCACCTGGGGAGAATGGTGCTCTTCAATGGCAATCTCCTCAAATGAGGAAGATTCCAGATTAGTGGGTACCCCTTCTTTGGTTGCTGCAGGCTCCTTTTGAGAGGAATCCTGAGCGGCTGTGGCTGGTAGAGTCTCTGATACTGCTGGGGGGTTTACACCAGCAAGTATATCCTGCCTTGGTGGTACAGGAGCATCTTCAGGGGACTCATCTCCCTGAATAGCTGTTTTGGGGCGTTTGGTTTTTGGTTTGGTGGGGACTCTGGATCTGGTGGTGGTGGCTGTGGGTTCCAGCTGCGTGGGTTTGCGCAGCTTGGCAGCCATTTTTAGTGATTGGTCAGAGTTGTGCCGGGAGTATACTTCAGGCAATACAGCCATAGCAGGGACTCCCAGGCCAACAAGTCCCTCAGCTTGAAGCTGGTTTTCAATTATGGCCATTATGAACCGAGGATATAATATCCAACGGTTAGCAAGTTGTTTTTGGGCCATATCCTTGAGCTCTAAAAATAGTATTTCAGAAAAATTTAAAGGTTGTTGCTCAAGGATGGAGTACATTACCTGTTGCCACCTTGTGGACATTTGATCCCATGATGAAGTCTTGGGGGCAAGGCAGACATTTACCATATGAAAGATGAGACGTTCGGCATCCTGGAAATGTTTCTTCAATATGGTAGATGCACTCAGGTTACCTTGGTATCCATGGTGGGCAAATGATAGATCTGTTGTGCCCTTTGGATAACCAGTTGGAAAGTGGCATCATCCAGATTGAGGGTTTGGCGAAGAGTGTCTGGAGTAATGACCACTTTTTGACGATGGACAAACGATTGAAGAGACTCTGTGTCATTCTCCTCAGAGACAAGAGTGACGTTTGTCCAGAATTGGTTAAGAGATTCGGCATATATGGTGGGATTTAACAAAAAGCCGTTTGGTAAGGTGACTGAACCATTAAATCAATGGCGTTGTGAAACTTGGTCCAGTATGGCGATTTTGTGAGATGTGCGACACAGTTGTGTCGTGGTTTTAGTTGCATGGTCGCCATTGATGAAGAGAGGTTACAGAGTTTTTGAACGTTAGGTTTGAGAAGAGAGGAGAGAAAAACTCTGAAGGTGGGATAAGGTATTTAAAGGGTAGGGTTAGAAAACGACTGAAGGTTTTGGTGTTAGTCATCATTTGTTGAAACTACTGATGACGTGGTATTAACTTTCAGAGGTTTGAAATGACTGACCGTATTGGTGTGATCAGCAGTTGTTATAAAACAACTGAAGACTTGGTTTTAACCGGCAGACGTTGAAACAGCTGAAGTCTCTGATTTAGTCATCAGTAGTTATAAAACTACTGAAGACAGTTTTGACTTCAGGTGGTGAAACAACTGAGGACATGGTGTTTGTCATCAGTAGTTGTGAAACTACTGAAGACAGTGGTTTTGTCATCAGTTGTTGTAAACAGCTGAAGACTTGGTGTTAGTCTTCAGTAGTTGTAAACTACTGAAGACATAGGTTTGGCTTCAGTTGTTTAGAAACAGCAGTTGTAGAAACAACTGAAGAGAAATTACTCATCAGCTGTTTTCGTCAATTCATAGCTTTTCAGCTGTTTCAGTCTGACCTCCACACTTACTCATCAGACTTAAATCTGAGTTTCAGAGGTTTCATTGGTCATCAGTACTTATCTGCATTTCTGACATCAGTAGTTGTAGCTACATCAGCTGTTGTGATTTCATCAGCTGTTGTAACTACATCAGCTGTTTTAACAAATAAAGTACTTCAGTACTTGTGAGGCATGTAGCCTTCAGTAGTTATAAAAACTACTGAGGGTAAAGGAACTCATCAGTACTTATATGTGACATGGTTACCAATGATCATCAGTACTTATTACTGAGATCATCAGTAGTTGTCACTTATTCTAGCTGCAGCATACCAAGCCTTAACACCAGGTTGTGGAAAGTTGAACTATCCAAAGGCTTAGTAAAAATGTCTGCAAGCTCATCAGCACTAGGAACAAATTTTGGATCAATCAGACCTTTTTCAAAACAATCTCTAATAAAATGGTGTCTGATTTCAATATGTTTAGTCCTAGAGTGCTGGACAGGATTCTTGACAATACAAAGAGCTGAAGAGCTGTCCATTAACAATGGAGTCTTAGTCTCTGTTATGCCATAATCCAATAATTGGTTTTGAAGCCAGAGTACCTGAGATGTACAGCTTGCAGCAGCAATGTACTCGGCTTCAGCAGTTGATGTAGCAACTGAGGTTTGTTTCTTACTCTGCCAAGAAATCAAACAGTTGCCTAGGAATTGACATCCACCAGAAGTTGATTTCCTGGTCAACTTACACCCTGCATAGTCACTGTCAGAAAAGCAACTAATTTACCAGAATGTCTAGTAGAATACCATAACCTAGAGATGGAGTGCCTTGCAGATATCTAAAGATCCTCTTGACTGCAATCAAATGAGACTCCTTAGGTGCAGCCTGAAATCTAGCACAAACACATGTAGCAAACATAATATCTGGTCTAGAAGCTGTTAAATACATCAAGGACCCAATCATACATCTGTAAAGTGTTTCATCAACCACTTTACCTTTCTGATCTGTATCCAGTTGTGTGGTGTTGCACATGGGAGTAGAACAGGGCTTACAGTTTTGTAAATCAAACTTTTCCAAAAGATCTTTTGTGTATTTGGACTGATGAATGAAAATTCCATCAGCCTTTTGTTTGATTTGCAAACCCAGAAAGAACTGTAATTCTCCCATGGCACTCATTTCAAACTTCTGTTGCATCAACTTTGTAAAGGCATCACACAACTGTGGATCAGAGGATGCAAAAATAATATCATCTACATAAATTTGAACAAGTAGATTATGCTGCCCAGCTTTCTTAATGAATAAAGTCTTATCTATGGAGCCTCTAGTGAAATTATTTTTCAGAAGAAAGTTTGATAATGTCTCATACCAGGCTCTAGGAGCTTGTTTCAACCCATAAAGAGCCTTATCAAGCTTATACACCCAATTAGGATGTTTATTGTCCTCAAAACCTGGTGGTTGACATACATAAACCTCTTCTTTAATTTTCCCATACAAAAATGCACTTTTGACATCCATTTGAAAAACTTTAAGATTTTGATAAGCAGCATAAGCTAAAAACAATCGAATTGCTTCCAGTCTGGCTACAGGGGCAAAGGTTTCATCATAATCAATACCTTCTTCTTGTGCAAACCCCTGAACAACCAGTCTGGCCTTGTTCTTAACAATAAGCCCATTTTCATCAGTTTTGTTCCTAAACACCCATTTAGTGCCTATTGCACACTTACCTGGAGGTAGAGGAACCAGTTCCCACACTTGCTGTTTCTTGAACTGAAGAAGCTCAAGCTGCATGGCATCAACCCATCCATTGTCCTTTAAAGCAATGTGATAATTCTTTGGCTCTTGCTGACTGATGAAGAGAGCATAGAAGCAGAAATTTGACAATTGACTTCTTGTTGATACGCCAGCAGTGATATCACCAATGATTTGAGACATAGGGTGATTCTTCAGATCTTGGTACACAATGAGATCAGTGCAAGTGTTTGTAGCAGGCTCAGCAGCAACAGATGGTGATGGTGAAGCATTTCCTTGAAACCAATCAGTAGATGGTAATTCAAAGGAAGTTGAAGTTGTAGAAATCTCATCAGCATTTGTTGTGGATTGTGCTATTGGAGCTACAGGAACATCAGGTCTAGCTGAATCAGGCAGTTGATCACTAAACTTGAAGAGGTGAGTACTGCTATCATCATCATCATCAGCACCAGCAGTACCACCAGGTGGTGAACTGTTGACAGGAGCAACAGCAGGAGTTTGATAAGGAACATATTGCAGTATGTCCAAATCAAATATCTCCACAGGGCTTTGTGGAATCTTGTCCTTTGGAGATTCATTAAACTTAACATGTAGAGTCTCTTCAACCATCTTTGTTCTACAGTTGAAGACTCTGTATGCTTTGCAAGTTGATGAATAACCAACAAAGTACCCTGCATCCACCTTAGGATC
This sequence comes from Flaveria ramosissima, assembly GCA_025215565.1. NCBI lineage: Eukaryota > Viridiplantae > Streptophyta > Magnoliopsida > Asterales > Asteraceae > Flaveria > Flaveria ramosissima. The sequence continues at coordinate 17,674,534 of CM046029.1, read as the reverse complement.
AAATTTTTGGAGTTGATCCCGTGTGTTGAGAATGAAACAAGGACACCCAAAAGCTCTGAAGAATGAAATTAGAGGGGCCAAATGATGAAGAACTTCATATGGAGTCTTCATCAACCTCTGATTTACTAGAGCTCTATTCTGTACATAGCAAGCTGTATTGACAGCTTCAGCCCAAAAAGTCATTGGCAGTCCAGAATCAGCCAACATGGACCTTGCAGCTTCAATAAGGGTCCTGTTCTTTCTCTCCACTACTCCATTTTGTTCAGGAGTTCTTGGAATGCTAAATTGCCTCTTGATTCCCTTTGAGAGGTAGAACTCATCAAGTGTATTGTTTCTGAATTCTGTTCCATTATCACTTCTAATACACTTGACTGAGAGGGAATACTGCTTCTCAACATACAACACAAAGTTGATAATCTTCTGAGCTGCCTCATCCTTTGAATGCAAGAAGAAAGTCCATACAAATCTGGAGTAATCATCCACAATTACCAGACAGTATTTCTTCTTAGCCATACTCATCACTCTCACAGGACCAAAGAGATCCATGTGAAGAAGCTGTAAGCAGGCAGTGGACTTAGGTTCTTCTATGGAGGGAAATGAAGCTTTGTGCTGTTTTCCTTTTAAACAAGCAGTGCAGTTATCTTCACATTTGAACTCCTTCATAGGCAGTCCCCTTACTAAACCATGGTTTATCAGCTGATTTATGTTTTTGAGATTAACATGACCCAGCCTTCTATGCCATAGAGTAGATTCTTGAGGGGAAGCCTTGGAAAATAGGCAAGGATGGCCTTTGAGATCTATTTTCTTGGAAAGATCTAAGGCATACACTCTTCCTGTCCTGTTGGCCTTTAGGAGAGTGTATTCATCCAACACCTTATCAATCAAACTTAGAACTTTGGATGACAGAATCCGACAGTTCTGACTGGTGAAAAGAGCAACATGGCCTTTGTCACACATTTGACTGACACTCAAGAGGTTGTACTTGAGATTTTCCACATGGTTAACATCATCAAACTTTATTTCCCCATTGGAAACAAAGCCTTTGCCGATGATGTAACCCTTTGCATCATTGCCAAAAGACACAAACCCCTTCCTTCCTTGAGAGTAGTCATTAAGAAGTGATCTGTTTCCTGTCATATGCATGGATCCTCCACTGTCTACATACCAGATGCCTCTGTGGCATGTTGAAGAACCCTGCAAAACAAAACAAATTAGTTAGATTTTGAGACCCAAACCTTTTTGGTTTTGGGCCTGTTCACATCAACAGATGGTAGACTAACAGGTTTGTTGGAAACAACAGCCTGAGAGGAAGAAGATGGTGAAGAAGAGGAATCCTTTGGCTTGGACCTCCTTTTCTGTGGTTTCAACATAGGAACATCTAATTGGTTAACTCTTCCCAATAGATGTTGAACCATCATAACCAGCTGTGTCTGATTTTGTGATAAAGCTTTCAGCTCTTCAGACACATTGGCATTGGAGTTTGATAAGTTCCTATGTTGCACCTTCTTCTTTTGAGCAATCTCAGCTGTTACCTGTTTAACCCCTTCCTTTTTGGATTTCTTTTTGGACTTAAGGGTTACAGGATTTGATGTTGCTGGTACAAATGTGGCTTCAAACTCAGTTTTCATTTTAACCATTTTCTCTTAATTTCCTCTTTATGTTTGAGTTTGGATCCTCTTTTGTACCAACAATCATCTGTAAGATGATTAAACAAACCACATACTTCACATGGTTTCTTCTTCATCTTATGTTGATCATCAACTAAAGAGAATGAAACTACTGAAGACTTGCTCTTCAGTACTTTGGAAGCATTATTTGCTTTCTTGACTTCCTCTTTAGTAGTCTTCAAACTCTTTCTACTGACAGTTTTCTTCTCTTCAGTGCTGACAGTAGTTGGAGTTTGAACTTCAGGTGTTAAATCTTGCTCTCCAGTCCTTTCAGGACTTCCAGAAATAACTCCTGAGTTGATCAACTCTTTGATCATGTGAGTGTCAGCAATGGAACCATCAACATCAGCTGATTGGTTCTGAGAGGGCTTAGTGCTGACTTCTACTTTTGATGATGCTCTATCAAAAAGTGAATCACATGATGAGGTGGATTGGTTATTGCTTTCTCCATCAGATTTCACTTCTGCTCTTGAAGCAAAATCTGTAGGAGGAGCAGTGTGATTATAACCAATGCCAAACTTCACATTGGAAGCAGATTGCTTACTAAGAAGCATTTCAAAACCTTTGCATGATTGTACCCATCGATCACACTCTACTTGGGTGACTGCAAGGGTTTCTTTGAGACTTCTCTGGTCTTCCAGAATAACCTCTAGCTTGGCCTTTTCATCATTTAATTGGCATTTAAGCTTATAAATCTCATCACTTTTACTATTAAGAGCAGACTCATACTCAGCTTTTCTTTTGGAAATGGTTTTCTCAAACTCAAGTTTTTGATTTATTAATGCTACATTTGCCTCTCTAATAGAGACAAAGGCAGCTATGCATGATTCAGAACATAACTTCGCTTTAGCCTCTGAAGATACCTGAGTTACCTGTGAAGATGATGCATTTGAGCAGGAACCCTCAGTAGACTCCAGAGCCATAAGTGCCAGATTCCCAAAAGGACTGTCACCACCATGTTGATCAGCACCTGTGAACAGTTGTTCATGACCAGACATGTCATCTGGCAAACTGCTCCAGTCAACAACTCCAGGGGTGAAGAAGCTGTGTTGTTGAGGTTGAGGAGGTTGATGAGATGGTTGAGGTTCTGGTAGTGCATGAGGTTGTGGTACCATAGGAGCTTGAACTTGACTGGTTTGTGGCATGTAATAACAAGGGTAAGGATATGGCGTTTGACCCTGAGGAACAAAATATGCAGGAGATTGTGGTTGAGAATGATGACTAGAATTGACAGGATGTTGCCCTCTGTTTTGTTGACTATTGCCAGGGAAAGTCACAAAAGGTGCAGAGGAATTAGATCCAGATGATCTACATTCTCTAGCAAAGTGTCCAAGCCTGTGGCATTTGTGACACCTCAACTTACTCTTGTCAAAACCAACTTTGGTTTTGCCAGAGAGTCCTGGGAACTTTCTTCCAGTTCTTTTGTAGAACTTCTGAGATCTGATATTTATCAAGGCCATTTGGCTCAAAATATCCATCTCTTCTAAGTCATCATCAGCAATCCCCTTGAGATCATCCATGATGAAGCATAGATTGTCATTATTACACCCAGTAAACTGACTATCAACACTCACAAATGCAGAATCAGAAATGTTTGAAGAGAAATCAATATGCTCATCATACTGGCATTCAGATGAAGCATATTCTGACTCATGACTAACCAAGGCAGTGTTGCCTGGTACAAAGTCTTCAGTGAGCTTACCAGACAATTTTCGTTTCTGCTCTATCTCTCTCTCAAATGTGAGCAATTTCCCATGGAGTTGGGTGAGAGATAGTTTGTCCAAATTTGCACTGGAGCGTAGGACAATAGTATATGTGTCCCATCTCTCAGGCAGTGATCTGAGAAATCTGTTATTCATCTGGATATTGGTGTACTCATGTTTAACCATTTTTAATTCAGAGATCAAACAAGAGAACCGCTCAAACTGTTGAGTCAGTGTCTCACCCTTCCTATGAGAGAATGTCTCATATTGTTGGGCAAGGATCTCTCTATTATTTGCCAAGACCTCATCTGTTCCTCCAAATTGTTCTTTCAAGGCATTCCAGAGGTCATGGGCAGATTCATAATGCATTAGCCCAGAATAGATTTCATTGGGCAGTGCCATGGCCAGAATTCCATGGGCTTTTGCATCAATCTCAAACAATTTCTTATCCTCATCTGAGTATTGATCCCTCCTCTTCGGAACCATTTGATTGGTTTCCGGGTTATTCACCATAGGCTTGTGTGGACCATGTACCACTGATGTCCAACAACCTGAGCTGTTAACAGACAGGTGATGGAGCATACGTCGTTGCCATATGTTATACTCATTCCTAACCAGCATTGGAGGCTTGGTTGAGGAACCAGTATTGTGAGGATCATTGGAAGGAGTAGTCATTTTAGGTCCAAAAACAATTTAATTCAAGCTTTTAAAAGATTTTACACAGACCACAACAGACTCAATGAAAACCAAGAATAAATCTCAGGATGAGTGACCAAAAACACAGAAAATTCAATCTCTATAACCGTTTCTTGCAAAAATGCTAATTCAATCAAACTTGGATCTTGAATAGCAGTTTCAATGATCAATTATTAGATCGATCAATGATTAACGTGCTCTGATACCATTTGTCAGGATCAGTGATCACAAGTTTGATAGTTTTGAGTGTAACGCAGCGGAATAAGATCAAGAATTAGACAAATTGTAGCAAGAATTTGATATTCGTATGCATTAAAAACAAATACGAGAGAATATATTTCTGTGACAAGGAATGTTTCAATTATAACAAATATTTCTGCTCAATCATTCACCAATTACAATAAGGTTGACACTCCTTATATAGAGTGCAATCACTGCTGTTATCACGGGATAGTGACAACTGGCAGATCTATTACAAAAATAACTAACACTTAACAAACTACTGAAATGTTCACAACTACTGAGAACATATCAGAGTGCTAAGTACAAAATATAAAACTACTGAAAGTAAACCGTCACAACTACTGAAGAAGTCCTCTTCAGCTGTTATGACAAGGTCTGATACTTGGTCTTCAGCACTTGTGTCTTCAGACTTTGTCTTCAGCACTTGTGTCTTCAGACTTTGTCTTCAGCATTTGTCTTCAGACTTTGTCTTCAGCACTTGTGTCTTCAGACTTTGTCTTCAGCACTTGTGTCTTCAGACTTTGTCTTCAGCACTTGTCTTCAGACTTTGTCTTCAGCACTTGTGTCTTCAGACTTTGTCTTCAGCACTTGTCTTCAGACTTTGTCTTCAGCACTTGTCTTCAGACTTTGTAATCAGTTGTTGTCTTCAGCTGTTGTGGACTTCAGCGGTTGTTGTGACGTCTGTGGGACTTAAAGGTTTTTCTGATCCGGCTCATTGGTTCTTTTGGTCCAACAGCAACACTGTGACAAACCCTAATGCTCAAGTCAAAGCCATCACCACCAGGAGTGGCAAAACCACTCCAAGTGATGCACCCGCATTACAACCCATCCTTGAAGAAGTAGAAACTGAAAGTCCGAGTAATGCAAGTGATAAACAGAAGCAACCTGTTGTTTTTGAAGAACCAGCCAAGAAATACGTACCACCACCACCCTATGTTCCACCACCTCCATATCCAGATCGTTTGAGACAACAACGAATGGAGGCACAATATGGCAAATTCCTTGGGTTGTTCAAACAACTCCACATAAATCTGCCCTTGGTGGAAGCCTTAGCCCAAATGCCAAACTATGCTAAGTTTCTAAAGGGTGTATTGTCGAACAAAAAGAAACTGGAAGAGTTATCACATGTAGTTTTGAATGAGGAATGCTCTGCAGTTCTTCAAAACAAACTACCTCAAAATATGACTGATCCAGGAAGTTTCACCATACCCTGCCTAATAGGAAATCTTTCTGTCAGCAACGCGTTAGCCGATTTAGGTGCTAGCATTAACCTTATGCCTTATGCGGTTTTTGAAAAATTAAACTTAGGTGAACCTAGACCTACCCGTATGAGCATCCAGTTTGCTGACATTCTGTTTAATATCCATGGGGCATCGTTGAAAATCTCTTAGTTAAAATTGACAAATTCGTATTTCCCGTTGATTTTGTGATCCTTGAAATGGATGAGGACAAGAATGTTCCTCTTATCCTAGGTCGACCTTTCTTAGCGACTGCTCGAGCCCTCATTAATGTTTGCATCACCAAACTCACACTTCGAGTAGACGAGGATGAAGTAACTTTTGATATAGGCCAATCCATGAAACACCCTTAACATCATGATGACTCACTCTATTACGTTGATGCTTGCAATTCGATCATAAGCTACCATTTGAAGAAAACTCTTCAAAATGAAGCTTGCAACACTCAGTTAATAGAGGTCCAAATCACCGAACCCATCTGTGAGAACCAAATCATTCCAAAACTAGAAGTTGATGAAACATCATCTCATCAAGAAGCATTTGAGATCATTGAACAAGAGCTAGAACCTAAAGCCAAACCTTCTATCGAAGACCCTCTAGTTTTAGAGCTCAAAGAACTTCCATCTCATCTCGAATATGCCTTTCTTGAAAACACATCTCACCTTCCTGTCACAATCTCATCCGCCCTATCAATTGATGAAAAGAACAAGTTGCTCAATGTGCTTAAGGCACATAAACGAGCAACTGTATGGAAAATCATGGACATCAAGGGAATCAATCCATCCTTTTGCACACACAAGATACTGATGGAGGAGAACTTCAAATCCATCATTCAACCTCAAAGACGTTTAAACCCAAACATGCAAGAGGTGGTGAAGAAAGAAGTAATCAAATTGCTAGATGCCGGTTTGATTTACCCTATTTCTGATTCGCCTTGGGTCAGTCCCGTCCAAGTTGTTCCAAAGGAAGGACGAATGACTGTTGTAACTAACGTGAAGAATGAGCTTATTCCCACTCCTACGGTTACAGGATACAGAGTTTGCATTGACTATCACAAACTCAATAACGCCACAAGGAAAGATCACTTCCCTCTTCCTTTCATCGACCAAATGCTTGAGAGATTATCTAGAAAAATGTTCTATTGCTTCCTGGATGGTTTCTCGAGTTATTTTCAAATTCCTATTGCTCCCGAAGATCAAGAGAAGACGACATTCACCTGTCCATATGTCACATTTGCTTATCGGCGAATGCCTTTTGGATTGTGTATTGCTCCTGCTACATTTCAAAGATGCATGGTATCAATCTTTCATGACATGATTGAACACTCAATGGAAGTTTTCATGGATGACTTCTCCATCTTTGGGAACTCATTCGAGCAATGTCTTTAAAATCTGTAAAAGATGCTGGTTAGATGTAAAGATTCTAACCTTGTTTTAAATTGAGAAACGTGCCATTTCATGGTTACGGAAGGAATAGTGTTAGGACACAAAATCTCTCGAGCAGGGCTTGAAGTCGATCAAGCCAAAGTCGACACTATTTCTAAACTTCCACATCCCACAATTGTGAAAGATATCAGAAGTTTCGTAGGCCATGCAGGATTTTACCGTCGTTTCATCAAAGGTTTCAAGAAAATCGCTCGACCAATGACTCAACTTCTTGAGAAAGACGCTCAATTCGTATTTTCTGACGAATGCATTAGTGCATTCAAATTGCTTAAGGAGAGACTGGTAACCGCTCCAATCATGGTTTCCCCAGATTGGACGCTACCATTTTAACTCATGTGCGACACAAGTGATTTCGCGGTAGGAGCCGTATTAGGACAAAGGAAAGACAAGCAATTTCACCAATTCATTATGCGAGCAAAACCCTAAACGACGCATAAGAAAACTACACCACCACCGAGAAAGAACTTCTTGCGGTAGTTTTCGCATTTGACAAATTCCCCTCGTACCTAATCATTTAAAAAACAATCGTTACACCGATCATGCAGCCCTTCGTTATCTGTTCAACAAACAAGATGCAAAGCCGAGATTGATTCGTTGGATACTTCTGCTTCAAGAATTTGACATCGAAATTCGTGATAAGAAAGGAGCGGAAAATCTAGCTGCCGATCATCTCTCACGTCTTGAGGATTGTCCTTCACAAACTGAGGAAGCCACAATAAACGACAATTTTCCTCATGAATTCCTTATTCACATCCAATCCTCAATCAATGAACATCCTTGGTTCGCCGATTTCGCAAATTACTTAGCAAGCGGAATCCTTCTCAAGGGAATGACTTATCAGCAAAAGAAGAAATTCCTTACTGATATCAAATATTACTATTGGGAGGACCCGTATTTGTTCAGAATCGGTGCAGACCAACTTATTCGAAGATGCGTATACGAAAGTGAAGCAGAACAGATCCTAAGGCACTGTCATGAAGGACCCACAGGAGGACACCATGGAGCAACCCTAACAGCCAAGAAAGTATTTGACTCTGGATTTTACTGGCCCACGATCTTCAAAGATGCTCACAACATGGTACGCACCTGTGATGCATGTTAAAGAGCAACCAATATCTCAACACGGGATGAGATGCCTAAGAAACTAGTTCAAGTATGCGAGGTATTTGATATATGGGGTATTGATTTCATGGGGCCATTCCTGGTTTCATTTGGCAATCGTTACATCTTGGTAGCAGTCGATTACGTTTCAAAATGGGCTGAAGCTCAAGCCTTACCTACCAATGATGCCAGAAACGTTGTCAGATTCCTTAAAAAACTATTCTCTCGTTTTGGTGCCCCCAAAGCTCTAATTAGTGACCGAGGAACTCATTTTTGTAACAACCAGCTCGAACGAGCAATGACACGTTATGGAGTGCACCATCACTTTACAACTCCTTACCATCCACAAGCGAATGGGCAAGGCGAAGTCACTAACTGAGGCATCAAACGAATTTTTGAGAAAACTGTAGGTCAAAACCACAAGGACTAGTCTACCAAGCTAGATGATGCAACATGGGCTTTTCGAACAATCTATAAGACTCCCATCGGCACAACACCGTTCAAACTAGTTTATGGGAAGTCGTGTCATCTACCTATGGAACTAGAGCACAAGGCCTTTCGGGCACTTAAAGCAGCAAGCCTGGACCAAGACCTTGCAGGAAAGAATCAATTCCTATAAATTTACGAATTAGAGGAATTGAGAGAACAAGCATACGAAAACGCTAGAGTTTACAAAGAAAAGACAAGGAAATTCCACGACGCTCAGTTAAAGAACACAAAAGGATTTCATGTGGGAGAACGTGTCTTACTGTATAACTCTTGTTTACGTTTGTTTCCTGGAAAACTGAAATCACGATGGTCTAGACCTTATTCGATTAAAAACGTGTTTCCAAATGGTGCCATTGAAATCAATAACCACGAGGTTTAAGTTTCAAAGTAAATGGTCATCGGTTGAAACCGTATAACGATGGACCAACCAAGATTCTCTAGGAGAAATTACAACTCCGCCCCGACGAAAACTAAGTGTGGGGAAGGGTCGTGCCGAAGACCCGAAACTTAAACACGGCACCTGTACATAAATTTTCCTTGATTTTTTTTACAATTTTTAGGAACTCACAAGCACAAGCACGGGGCCGTGCCTCATGAAGCACGCCCCCGTGTCTCTGAAATTGTTTTTCCACAATCTCCGCTGACGACTCTGAAACGTTGGAGGTCGAATTTAAGACGGATTCTGACAAGCACGGGGCCGTGCCTGGCCAAGCACGCCGCCGTATTCACTTTTCACAACTTGTATATAAATACCATACTTGTTCCATTCTTTCATCACACCCATTTCTGCTTAAAAACGTCTGAAAAATGAAAGAATCAAGTCACAAAAGTTCAAACTGGAATCCTGTGAAGAAACTGCGTTCTGAAACGCGAGAGCCAACGACTCAAGAATACTTCTTCAAGCTGCATGAACTGATCAAGCAAATGACTGAAATGAACCTCGTTGCATCCCTACACCTAGCTGAACTTATCCAAAAAGTTCAAGAGATGGGCGAGGAACACGTTTCCATTAATTGTTAGCTTGCGGAACTAAGCAACCGTACTTCTCACTATCCCATCCCGAACCTTCCGCATGGAATGTGTGGAGGCTTCTTTTAGAAGCATTCCGTGATGTGTTAGGTGCGCTGATGCGCATTAAGGAGTCTGGTTTTGCTGTTTTAGATTCTCGGCTTTTAACGTATCGTGTAGCCGTAGGACCCTAGGAAATGTAGTTTTCAATTTGGCTTGTGTTATTTATTTCTAGGACTATTTTCATATCTTTTCTGATGATTTGGAAGTGATAAAACTTAACCGGGTAAATTGCGTAACGCGCGAAACTGAAAAACGGAACAACAAAAAACTGAAACCGAACAACATACCTTGAGCACGCCCCCGTGCTCGACAAGGAATGACACAACCTAACTTTTTCAGCCTTTTGTCTTGTTCCCCATCAAATTTGCATGTTAAAAACCAAGCTCATTGCCTGCCATGTTCGTATCCACTTCCATTTTCACCTTATTTTCCATCTTTCTTTCACCTTTTCAATAGTTCTTTCAAGAGTATTTGGCCAAGAGGTTAGTATGCTAATTCCTATGATTATGATAGTCATTTACATGTACTTAGGTGATTAGGTCTTTAAATAACTGAAATCCTAGCAATTATATGTAAAGACTTGTACTTAAACGTATTATGGAATGATGAATGCTTCAAACCTTCTTGTTCATGTTTCTTCTTGTAGTTGATTAGTATTAATTAGTATGTTTAGTTAGTTATTAGTATGTTTTCTTTTATTGTTAACAAGACTATCTTCATAATTCGTGGTGAAATCTTTGTTAATCATGTTCAAGTTACAAGAATTCACAAGTGGTGTTAAACACTATATATATTTTTGAGTATCTTGAATTATTAACAAGTGATTAAAATGCTAAACGTATAATCTTTGGTTTTTCAAGCAAGAAAATGTTAAAACACATGCTTAATCAAAGGTTTACAAACAAAACCACACGTGCTCGAGTCAGATTTCATGCCTAAAAATATTAACCGCACCCCCAAGTTTCACAAGACGCACCCCCATATTCAACACTTTTTTCTTGGATGTAATATTTGCAACTATTTTTGAACATGAGTTGAATCATTATGGTGTTATGTCTTGTAAAACACATGGTTGTCACTAATATCATGAAACTGTTCCAGAAATTTGTTTTGTATAGTTTAACTTATTTTTAAAATTTCAGGATCATGGATCATCCTTACTTGCAATTTGAGGGGAGCCGCAAGAGATGGTGTCTGATAGACTATAACGACTACTACAAAGGGTTGAAAGATCCCACTTACAAGCAGATGAAGAAACACTGGCGACTGTCGGACAGCTCGAAAGATATAATAATTTATTGAGTATTCAGTGGAAACGTTTATTCTCACAAAATAGACCTTTTGTTTATGAACTAACTCTTGAATTTTTAGCATCTTTCAGATTTAGCATGAAAGACTCTGACCCTTGGGATGATAGTTCAGTTTCATTCAGACTTGCTGGACGTTGGCATAAAACATCCATTGCCTTGTTAGGTGTCTATCTCGGTATCTACACGGAACTAGAAATGGAGGAGGAAGCAATATCTGGAATGCCAGCATACCATACCTTTCCAGACAAGGAAAGTAAAGACGCAGAAAGTGGTTCCATGCGGAGAGCATTTTTGGAACGGATTGGAACCGGAGGGTTCAACTCGAGTAAAACAAAAAGAAGCCAGATACGAGACCCGCTGTTGCGATACATTCATCGGTTACTTAGTCATTCCATAACAGCTCGTGGTCAAAGCGAGGGAGTTGTTAATTTGAGGGACTTATTCATTTTATATTGTATGGTTAATTAGTTGCCATGTAATATTGGGTATTTGTTTTGTAAGCTTTTTGCCAGGATCGCGATTGCAGGTGCTCCAACACCCATGTTTGGAGGAAGCTGGATTCTGAACCTATACGAGAGCTATGGGTGAATACTTAGGGAACTAAAGGAGTGATGCCGGGACTGTTGGACTTGAGCATTTTCATAAGTATGTACATGGTGACGAACTTACCGAATGGCCAGCCGAGGTTTATGGATAAGAAGGGACAAATCTGGGATCCGGCAGATCCCGAAGAAATAATCATGAACCTCGACATGGCAATACAACCGGAAGGAGCCGGAGCCGGATCTTCAAGTTCACGTACTAGGGAATTCCCAACCATGTTAGACCTTTATGAATCAATCCAAACCACCAACGACCATGCAAGGCGATCATTTGAATTTGCCCAACGAGCCTTCAACCGAGTCGAAAATCTACATTCCCGAGTCGATGACTTGAGCAACGATGTCACGTACATCAGGAACCGAATGTACCATGAGTGGGGGATATCCCGCCACAAAGCCCTTGAAAACCGTATTACTTTCGGGGCCCGGGCACAGTTGTTTCGTGCCAATCTATCTTTTAATTTATGTTATTTTTTTATTTTATGTGTTTAAGATTTTAATGCTTTTAATAAATTGGTGACATTTCAGGTGATCCCGAGGATTCTCTCAACTTGAGGGCAAGCAAACACAAGTGACAATCTCATCATTTTTAGGGGAGTTATTTCATTACACTTTCTCGATCTTAATATATTAATCACATTGATGATAATGTAAATTTTAAGTGTGGGGATGGGGGTAATGCATTTGACTTTGCTAATAAGGTTCAAATTTAAAAATCTTATAAAAAGATCACTTAACAATTAATTTTTCTGACAAGAAATTAAAAATTTAAAACAATTATTGATAAACCAAATTATAAATATACGTTGTCAGGAATTAAATAAGTAAATTAACGACATCCAAATAAAATTAAAAATGTTTTTTGTGATATCCTTAAAAGCAATAATCTAGTAAAAATATTTAATCATGTAGAATGAAACACTTTTACCCAATTCCATCCATATGTGAGTTTATTTTTGAGCCTTAAACAACTTTTGCAAATTGCAATTCTACTTTCATTCTGGATTTAATTGAGGGTGCCATATGATATGTGTAATTAGAACTTGCTTTGGGTATACATTTCAAGACCTTAATTAGTATTTGTTGTATAAAAATGAGTTAGGCATTAGGAAATCTTAACCATTCAAGCCCCAACCATTTTCTTTAATTTTCCTTACCCGAACATCAACCCTAGTTAGCCCGTTGAGACGTTTTTATCTTTCAATCACCCGAATTACCAAGTCACTTAACCAAAAAGCCTTCAACAAAACCCGTTTTTCGTTAAAGACACGTTTTTGGCTTATAAAAAAAGAGAAAAGAAAAATTTGGTCTTTTACTAGCAGACCTAAAAGAACTGGAATGCATTCTTTTGATTCTAATTTGCTTTGTTGCCTTCACCACGCAAAACCGGGACTTCCCCCGGAAATACGCGAACAAATTTTTTAATCTCACGTTCGACGCAAGAAATAAATGGCGAAAAAAGAAACAAGTTCTGCCATTTTGTGGGATTTCAAAAAATGCTATAAAGAGACGGGCAAAAAGATATGAAAGATGCCTGAGCTGTGGAAATTGGTCCCATAATGGAAAATGCAAAAAGAAGCAAACCGAGTCTCAATACGAATACACAAAACTGATCCGATTGGGTGCTATTAGGCTTCAAGCTGAACGATCATTGAGAAAGTAAAGTTTTGTGTATCTTCTGGTAAAAGATGAAGTACGGTTCTTGAAAGCAAAATACGGTCTTGACAATCTGACATTAAACGAGTCCTCAGGTTAGCATATCCCTTCTAGCTTGAAGTATTGTATATGGAGCCTTTTATTGCTTTACTTGTAGTTTATGTTAGAAAAATAAGCCAAGACTTTCGTCTTTAGCAATCAGCCACTTTTTCCAAATATTCCATACCCGAGCCCGAGCCAAGTTACAACCCATCAAAGATCTAACGATTTATGCAAGTAAATATCTAAGTAGGTGGAGATTTGATCCCTTAACAAGCATTTGATTTCACACATATTCATACTAGGCAATTGAGTGTATTAGTCATACTTAATCATGATTATGACTTCATATATTTAGCCGAGTGTGAGTGCATCTTGTGAGAAGTGTGGATTTTTACATGATAATAATCTTTACTAACCAATCTATTGCTTGCTAGGATATCATTTTACATATGCTTAGAATGTTTATATTTGGATGAAATAATGTTTACTTGCGTATTTCCCGAAAGAAATGTTTATTATTTGATTTATTTGGTTTATGGTGGAATTGTCATTTTAAGTGATTTTTGCTTGAGGACAAGCAAAGTTCAAGTATGGGGATGTTTGATGTGCTCCAAATTATACATAAAAATCCTATCAAAAGCACATCAATTATCCCTTAATATTTCCTTTAAAATGATGAATATGTACTTAAAAAGGTTAAATTGTGTTTTCAGGTGTTTAAAAGGGCAAGATGGACAAAAGAAGCATATTTGACAAAAAAATAAAGTAATCCCAGCTTTGGAGTCTAAGCATAGGGCCATGCCTCATTAAGCACGCCCCCATGCCTTGCCAGAAACACACCCCCGTGCTAAATTGACACACCCCCGTGTTTGGACATCTGACAGGACAAAAAGTACTATCCCCTAAAAGTAAGCACGGGGCCGTGCCCATCAAGCACGGGGCCGTGCCCCATCTCCAACACGGGGCCGTGCCCCATCAAGCACGGGGCCGTGCCCGACACAACCTGCATGTATGAGCCGACCAACTTTCGTAAGCATTGTCTAAACGTCATCCATTATGGATCACCGGTTTGATTGTTCCATTTCACCGATGATTTCATATCTATCTTCTTTGTTATCTGTTGTTATGTTCAAGCTCATAATGAGCTAAACTCTTATTATCATCCTAATTGGATATAACTATGTAATTTGTGATGAACTAATGGTGTGATATATATTATGTTAATGTTATGGTGGTCTTGGGAAAACTTTTGATGGGTGGCATCTACATTTGAACTGGAAGTTATAACTTCATGGTTTGTGATTGTGAATGTCATACACGGTTGAAAAACGTATGATCAACTTTCATTCGCGAAACCGGTCTTCATAATAAATCCATGGCTAATGAACTAGAAATGGTTATTAGAAATCATATCACCTTACTTTCTGATCATTTGCCGGGTTCCCTTTTATTAACCTGAGAAATCTACAGTAATTGTTATGGTTTTCTAAAATTAATGGTATGTTAGGAAGGAACCTGATCAACTCTCTCTTTAACATTAAGTTATGTTTTCAGAAGTCGTATGTCAAATAGGTCACAAAAGATTCACCTACATTACTAGGGCTTTGATCTAAGCAGTAAAATCAGTCTGACGTGATTCTAGTCACTACGGAGCAGGATAGACGAGAAATCGCGCCAGCTCATCTTTATAAACATTAACATAATTACAAAAATCAATATCTTTAGATCACACCACCAATTCATCACAGTTACATAAGTGTAGGCTAATTAGGATGATAACTTTTATTCTCTGGTTTTAAATCCAAACGCTTCAAATCTTAGTTTACTTTATTTTTACTATTGTTGTTATACCCTAAAAATCTTACCAATGCAACTTATCATTTTTTTAACAAAAACCAACTCTGATAGTAAAACATCAAGTTTGTTGAGTAGGCTAGGTGTGTCTACGGATTCATACTCGGTGCTTACCAACGCTATATTACCATACAACATGTACACTTGTCTTTTGTGTGTGTAGTTTAGTATTTTTAATAACCAATTAAAACTAAATCTATGCGAAAATCTGTATCAAAATATATACTATCCGCATCGCATCAGATAACATTTATCTGCTTGGCATATTTCATCTTGTCTATGTCTACTCTCATCATTAATTAGTTTTGTTAACCTTTCATAAATTTTGCGACATATCATCTTTCTAATGACATTTGAATCAGCCCACTACTCTAGAATATCATGATCAACCTCACCCTAGCACATGTAAGTGCAAGTGTGCAGTTGAGTATTTCCACTCAAAGGGTTTGTGTATGCCATTTCGACTTTCGAGTGCCTAAAAAATGGCAACATATAAATTATCATTTTAGAAATGCTTTTGCAAATTTCTTGCATGCTAAGTTTAATAATTTATTTTTAACTGGCCATGTTTGTTTATTCCTAGAGGTTTTGGGTGTTATTATACTATCTAAAACTAAATCTGTATTTAAAGTTGTGAACTTTAATTAACAAATCAAATTTATTAACTATAATATAAACAAAATCTTCAATTAATTAAATCAAAAACTAAATATTTTTATCCAAAATTAACCCTTTAGTTTCAATATATTTATAAGATACCTAGAACCGTATTTTAATATCTTGTCATTTTTATCGTGTTGTTCCAGTCTTGACATTTAAAACATTTGTTTTTTTTTCAAAATCAATTATCACACTTAATATTTAGACAATTAGACAAAATATAATCAAATAAAACAAACAATCATATAAACTTGAGGCATTACTTCATTCGGTACTCGAGCTAATTCGAGCCACCAAACTAGGTGACATAGGGACAATAAAAAACATCTTGATCTTTTAGATTGTTCACATATGCATTTACATCTTTCTTTTAACTTCTAGTTTCCTCTCTTCTTCTTGGTGCTTTGTTACCTCTTCTCGTGTTTATCTTCTCTTGTTTTAAATTTTTGTTAAAAGAATACACAAAACATATAAAAAACTTATTCAATTACATTGATAGCTTTCAAAAGGACATTAAAGTTACTAATACACGAATCCAAATGAAAAATTACAACAACAACAGAAACAATCCAATCAAAAAATCATGAGTCAAACACTCGAAAATTACATACATAAACATAATTGTCCAACAACAAAAGGAACCACTTACGAATCAAGATCAATAGATGATATATTTAAAAAGTTACTATTATCCATGAAATTTATAACTTTCCAAGAGAGATTAACACATTATCTTGTACAACAAATTTGAACCAATTATGGTATCATGACCCTTACAAAGTTGCCTATTATAACATTGTTGGATATTCATTATCCTTTACAAAGCAGATTTATTACAATAGAAAATATACCATCATGAAGCTATTCCTGGTTGTATGGAAGACGTCCTAACATAATCTATATGTAAGAACTCACAAAAAACCAAAGAAGAAGAGGGATGATAAATCATATCTAGTCATACATTTGATATTCAAACATCTGTCAAATTGTCTAACTGAAGAGATGATATGGTAGTTCGATGACTGGGGTGCTAGGCTTTGTGTGCAATTGCAAAATTTCACAAAAACATGAACCAAGAATGACACCATGTGCCTTTCATGGGATTGTAAAATCCTAAAACACTTATAATTCATATGTGTAAACTTCAATAAATTGGAGAAATAAATCTTTAATAGCTTAAGCAACATCTACTCTATGTAGAACAATCAAACTATATTTTAATAAACAAGGGTAAATTATCGATTCTTTATATTTCTCAGTATGATTCATACAGTACAATACAAGAAACGATGGTTAATTGATTTGTCAACAGATATTTATACCCTAAATATATGAAGACTAAAACCCAACTTTTGTGTGGACCAAAATATGAAAGTTATGACTTCGAGCTAGATTTTTGGCTGAATGTCTCAACTTTTTCTAGCAACTTTGACATTGATTTTTCTTCTTTGTCATTTGCTGTTCTCTAGTCATAGTTTTTTTAATCACAGGTTGTTAGACATTTTAAGTCACATCAAACTTTCATATCCCTACAATCTCCCGCTATAGATGCTACCAAAATTCTAAGTGTTGCCCTACCAGAGTAATACTTGTGTCACTGACTTTGTTACTACTTTGAAATTACACTTTATCATTTGGTTCAAATTCAAGATCACATATTATTTAGGACTCGTATAAGACTATGAGATATATGCGCGTAAACTATAATCCATTGGTGAAAAAAATACCTTCATATCTTCCTCACATTCTCATTCAGTCACAATTTCTACATTTATATGGTAATCGTACAACTTTCTTTCTATCCCACTAATGAATTTATGTGTTTGACTTTGTTCTTCTAGGTCTTTGAGTTCTCACTTTAAACCCTCTAACACATTCTTTTCTATGAAGGAATTTAAACTGTTTTACATCTGACAAATTGCCAAGACTAATCAGATCTAGCTTCCCTAACCAACAAATATCCCATGTAGGCGAAGACTAGAAGTTATGTGCATCTTTTTAAAGAATTGGCACACCACCTCACCATGTTTTAATGATACACAACTTTCTCTCATGATCATATATCGAATACTATTAGGTATTTTTGGTTCCTAATGTTAAGTATGAAAATCATTGAACTGCATTGAAATTTCTACGATTTTCTTAGCTATATGATCCTTTTTTTACATCGTAACACTTTCTTAACACTTATTGCTTCTATTCAGACTTTGAAGATAACTCTATTACAAACTCAAATGGTCCACCTTCAGCTACATATGTTTGACCTTGAGTTATTGGCTATGACTTAGTGTTAGACTTTACTTTTGTCATAGGATCCTAATCCTTTTTAGATGAAATTTGTATATCCTCAAAACCTTCAAACACTTCTCTAGAATTTTAGGATAATCTTCAAACTTGTAGAACTTTAATATCCTCAAATAAACTTTAACATTTGTGTCAGATACATCTTCATGCTTATTTTCATTAGTTGAATTAACTATATGAACATCATCCATAATATCAATAACAATTTCTTGATTAATGGAATTTGAAGCAGTAGTAGCATTGTTAACATAAACTAGAACATCATCTGTAGCAGAAACACCAACTTGATGATGAACTTGTTTATTTATAGTCTTACCCATGTCTTGTGCATTGTATTTAAGGATGGTTTTAATGTTATCCCCTTGATGTTAGGTAATAAAAACTTTAGGAGTATCTCTAATAGCAACTCTATCACATGTTTATCTTTATCTTTATTTTTATAAGCATCTTTGTCGCACCGTACCATTTGCTATGGAGGCAATTGTAGAGTGAAGTCCTTTAGCAATTTTTTATAATCTTTCAAATTATAGTTGGTCCAAAATAGTATGTTATTTAAACACTACAGTTGCAACATCTTGTCTCTACATGTTAACGTCCCGTCTTACCACCATGAATTTAGCATAATAACTTTAGTATATCTATCACACACTCACTCTTGCAATTCTGTAACTTGATTTTAAATTGGTGTAATAACATCAATTCTACAATAGATGCAACAAAAGGAACATCTTGCACAAAAACATAGTTCGCATCACCTCTACTTAACTGTTATCGTAGAAATCTACTCGACATTCTTCGGCTTTGCTTGGGATATTAAGCAAGAATACAAACACTCACTGAGAATCCCAGTGTCTCTAATACCATTATACAAATAATTATTTTCAACAACCGTTCTCGATCGTGTCTTGAGCCTTCATTAAGATCTCCAAATATATTATCTTTCACGTGATTCTTATGAATCATAAATGTTAAGATCCTCGTCTTTTTGGGTAAATGAATACAGATCTTCATTGAGATTTTTAAGATCATTGCAAAAATCTCAAAATTCTTTATCATCGTCATTTAGTTGAACTTCATATTCTAATTCATTGTTGGCCGTAGGGGTGGGGGGTTATTGTTAGACCTTGAAAGGCTCATGCATGTTATTTCAAGTGATGATTGGTTAGTTGTTATATTCTAAAATTTATCCAAGTGTTGAAGGTGATGTAGATGGTAGTTGATGCGGGCGAAGACTAAGTGTTAAAGCTCAATGCAAGTAGATCTCAATGTAGATAGTAGCTAAGTACTTGATATAGGTGTTCTATTACTCATTGCGGATGAAGAAAATGCGATGTTGAGTATAAAAAGCAATGTATACATGAAGTTAGTCATCTGCATTAGCTAATACATATGACTCCTTTGTTAATGTGGATGACCATTTAATACGAACCTTGTTATTTTGTACTGTTTGACTTGTAAATATTTCTGATGTAATAGAATATATTGTAAACCGTAGTTATATATTGAATCATCATGTTTGACGTCAACTCACTAAATGATGTGCGGAACACATGCTTGGTGTATCATGTTTGTGATAATAATCAACATGCAATCACTATCATCAACATAATGACATAATTTAAATATTGTTATTTATTTAATCAATATTGAGATTGTACAAAGGTTACACAGATACACCTTGATCCATAACCTCTCACTCTTGTTAATCCTATACAAATGAGCACAACACATCATATTTATACGCATGGAGCTAATTTCCTTTACTCCTTGTTCCAGGTGAAATTAGCAGCTTCACTCAAGCTAGAAGAATTTCCTTTACTCAAAAGGTTTGGGGGCTTCCTTGGCATTTTGATCTTGTTGTCAAAATCGTGAAAAGGTTAGTTTGAAATGTCATTGTATTATTCTTTGAATGTACTCCTTGATTACACAAGTGTAATTTAACCTAACACATTGGTAATTCCGCCTTACATATGTGTAAATAGCATTTAAGGAGAAATTAGATAGGGGGCATAATTTAAGTAAGCTATGGGTGACAATAATAGATGAAATTCGGGTAATGTTTCTTGTACTACATGTCTAAGTTCACTTGAGCTGTAGTTTCAGCCTATTTTCACTTCACATGTATGTTTTGATGTGCTTTAAGCCTATTTCTTCAACCCCACCAACAAGAACTTGGAGTTTTCCATCCTAGAATCACTAGAACTTTTCAAATAATTTTAATTTGAATAAATAAAAATTGTTTTCCGACCAGATCTCAATCTTATCCAGAAATCCTCCAACTCACTTTAAACAAGATGAATGAATAAGATGATGAAAACTAGACTAAAACAACATGAATTGAGTTAAACTCTAATACTATTTGTAACTCCCATTTACGTCTCAATCCTTCACTTTTGACCTTTACTCACCAAACGATGTGCGGAAATCTGTGCTTAGTGTCTCGTGATCGTGATAACAATCAACACATAATATATATATCATCAACAAAAAAACACAATAACATTGATGTGTATTCAATCAATAATGACGTTATACAAAGGTTATACATATATACCTTGATCCATAATCTCTCAGCCTTGTTCATCCACTAAAAATGAGCATGACATATGCTATTTAAATGGATAGACGTAATTTCTCTTGACTCCTTGTTCCAGGGGAAATACCAGTTTCAATCAAGTTAGGTGGAATTACATTTCACCTGACACCCAAAGGCAAATGGTAAAAGTGAAGATTGAAGAAGAAGAACACCAAAAACAACATGATGAGCAGCTGTTAAGGATGGTTGATAAGGAATTTCCTAAGTCTTCATCCATACAAGCTATGAAGAAACATGCTCAGAGGTTGTATGCTCTCAGATTTACATTTCAATATCAGAAAGAGAGAGTGAGAATTTGGCCTGACCCCAGAGTTAGTGGCAGAATTCATAGAAAGAATGTTCCAAGTAGATACAATGGCCAAGTAAAGAAGACTGTAGATGCTGTGATAATGCTGGCCATTGTAGTGTCACCCTGGGAAATCCTTGATGAATTCAAGCGAGCTTACAAGACTAAGATGACTCCACAAACTTTACTAGAAAACAAAATGGGAAGAAGGGGTTAATTTACAAGAAGCTTGAAGAAATAAGAAGAAATGAGCTCTAGTTGTTACTTGAAGGTACTCATCCTGATGAGTTTGCATACAGAGAAATAACTACTGTGGAGCTGAAGAATGGAAAGAATGTCAGGTACTTATCAGAATATTATGGGCCTGAGTTCTTCTTTGGGAGTGAAGCTGAAGAACTCACAATGGAAGAAAAAGTTGTTCTTCTTGAGGCCTATGTTAGAGAGTCTTACAGACTCATCATTGGGAAGTAGGTTTCATGATTGGGGTAACAGCTCTGTGTCCAATTCCCCAATACAGAGTTCCTATTCATCCTTTGCTAATCAAATTTTTGAAACCTCTTCCTTGGCCTGAGCTTATTTTGGAAATTTCTGAGCTGATCCAGAAAATGTTTCTGCCAATAAGTGGGACTTCAATAATCTTAAAGGTTTTGGCTACATTGGTTCAGGGAGAGTTTGTTGGACCAAAAGAACCAATGAGCCAGATCAGAAAAACCTTTTAAGTCCTACAGACATCATAAAAACTGAAGTGATCTACATCTGCTGAAGACAAAGTCTGTAGACAAAGTCTGAAGACAAAGTCTGAAGACAAAGTCTGAAGACAATAGCTGAAAACAAAGTCTGAAGACCAAGTTCTCAGAAGTTGTCACAACAGCTGAAGTAGTTCTTTTCAGTAGTTGTGATGGTTTACTTTTTCAGTAGTTTGTTTTCAGTTGTTTTATTATTGTAAAACATCTGAAGTTCTTACACTTCAGATGTTATAACTTCAGTAGTTGTAATTGTAGTTTATACTTAGCTTTTTTGTGAAGGTGTCCTCAGCTGTTGTGGACATCTTCAGTAGATTAGTTTACTTTCAGTAGTTTGTATAAATCATTTAGATGTCACTATCAAGTGACATCAGCTGACGTCACATTCCTTTATAAAAGGAATGTTGACCTAATTGTTTTGTAACCGAAGCATTTGCGTGAATGAAAATCTTCTATTTGCAGAAAATCCTCTCTCTATAATCGTCATTGTGTGATTGAATATTCATACTATTCTTGCTTAAATTTGATCTAATTTGTGTTATATTCCGCTGCAAATTCTAATCTAATTGATCAAACTAGATCCGATCCTATCAAATGGTATCAGAGCTGGTTAATCATTGATCGATTTAACAATTGATCATTGAAACTGCTCTTTTGATATCTAAGTTTGATCGAATTAGCAAATTTGCAAGAATTGGTTATAGAGTTTGATTTTCTGTTGCTTCCGGTCAATTAATTTGAGATTCGAATTGTGTTGTTGAGTTTTAAGCTAGACTTATTAAAATTTCATTGAATTTGTTTGAATTAGTGAAAATGACTACATCAATCATGATCCTCACAATACTGGCTCCTCAACAAAGCCTCTGATGCTTGTTAGGAGTGAGTATAACATATGGCAACGCCGAATGCTCCATCACCTGTCTGTTAACAGTTCAGGTTGTTGGAAGTCAGTGGTTCATGGACCATATAAGCCTATGGTGAGTAATCCGGAAACCAATGAGATGGTTCCGAAGAAGAAGGAGCAATATTCTGATGAGGATCTGAAACTGTTTGAAATTGATGCTAAAGCCCATGGAATTCTGGCCATGGCACTGCCTAATGAAATCTACTCTGGACTTATGAATCATGAAACTGCTCATGATCTCTGGGTTGCTCTGAAAGAACAATTTGGAGGAACTGATGAGGTCTTAGCAAACAATAGAGAGATCCTTGCCCAGCAATATGAGACATTCTCTCATAGAAAGGGTGAGTCACTGACTCAAC
Source organism: Flaveria ramosissima (assembly GCA_025215565.1). Classification (NCBI taxonomy): domain Eukaryota; kingdom Viridiplantae; phylum Streptophyta; class Magnoliopsida; order Asterales; family Asteraceae; genus Flaveria; species Flaveria ramosissima. The sequence goes on along the minus strand of CM046029.1, from coordinate 17,651,565 downwards.
AGTTTGAGCGATTTTCCTGTTTGATATCTGAGCTAAAAATGGTTCAACATGAATATACAAACAGTCAGATGAACAACAGATTCCTCAGATCCCTGCCTGAGAGATGGGACACATATACTATTGTCCTACGCTCCAGTGCAAATCTGGACACTCTATCTCTTACCCAACTTCATGGGAAACTATTAACATTTGAAAGAGAGATAGAACAGAAAAGGAAACTGGCTTCATCTGGAAAGCTCACTGATGACTTTGTACCAGGAAATACTGCTCTGGTTGGTCATGAGTCAGAATATGCTGCATCAGAAAGTTCTTATGATGAGCATATAGATTTCTCTTCAAACAGTGGAGATCATGCTTTTGTTAGTGTTGATGGTAATTCAGGGTCTAGTATTGATAATTTGTGCTTTTTGATGGATGATTTGAAAGGAATTGCTAATGATGATCTGGAAGAGATGGATATTTTGAGCCAAATGGCATTAATCAATATCAGATCTCAAAAGTTTTACAAAAGGACAGGTAGAAAATTCCCTGGTCTCTCTGGAAAAACCAAAGTTGGTTTTGATAAGAGCAAGTTGAGGTGTCACAAGTGCCATAGACTTGGACATTTTGCAAGAGAGTGTAGATCATCTGGGTCTAACTCATCTGCACCCTTTGTGACTTTTCCAAGCAATAGCTCACAAACCAAAGGGCAACATTCTACCAGTTCTGATCATCATTCACAAATTCAATCATCTCCTGCATTTTTTGTTCCTCAAGGTCCAATGCCATATCCTTATCCATGTTTTTACATGCCTCAGTCTAGTCAGGTTCCTGTACCCATGGCTCAACAACCACATGCCCTACCTGATCCTCAACCATCTCAATCAATCAACAATCTCAATCTCAATCACATCAAAGCTTTTTCACACCTGAGGTTGATGACTGGAGCAGCTTACCAGATGATATTTCTGGTTATTCTGAACAATTATTTACTGGTGCTGGTCAACATGGTGGTGAAAATCCTTTTGGAAATCTTGCTCTAATGGCCCTAGAGTCTACTGATGGAAATGCTTCATCATCACAGGTACCACTGGTATCTTCTGAGGCTAAGGCCAAGTTGTGTTCTGAGTCATGCATAGCTGCTTTTGTTTCAATTAGGGAAGCAAATGTAGCCTTAATTAATCAAAATCTTGACCTAGAGAAAGTGATTTCCAAAAGAAAAGCTGAGTTTGAGTCTGTTTTAAAAGAAAAAGATAAGGAGATTTACAAATTGAAATGCCAAATCACTGATGAAAAGGCAAAGGTAGAGGTCATTTTAGAGAATCATAAGAATCTCAAAGAAACACTTGCAGCTACTCAAGTTAATTGTGAATGTTGGGTAACATCATGCAAGGGGTTTGAAATGCTTCTCAGCAAGCAAACAGCTTCAAATGTGAAGTTTGGGATTGGGTATAATCACACTATACCTCCTACAGATTTTACTCCCAAGCTAGAAGTAAAATCTGAAGGTGAAAGCAATTCCCAAACCACATCATCATGTGTCTCATCCTCAAGTGACAATTCAAAATCAGAGGATGAAGTCAGTGTTATTACCTCAGCTAATCAAATTGCTGATGGTCTCACTGCTTCTAAACACATGATCAAAAAGAAACTGAGCAATTCAGGTGTTGTCCCACAAAGTAAAAAAGTACTGAAGGACAAGTCACAACACCTGAAGAGCATTTCAAACCAAATGAAAACAAGCATGGTTTGACAACTGCTGAAAAGTCTATCAGGAAATCCAAAAGTACTGATAGAAAACTTCTGAAGAACAAATCTTCAGTTGTTACAAATCCTTCAGTACTTATGGTAAGTACTGAAAGGAAGAAAGTACTGAAGAACACATCTTCAGTAGTTTCATCATCTTCAGCAGTTGATCAACAAAAGATGAAGAAAAAGCCATATGAAATATGTGGTCTGTTTAATCATCTCACTGATGAATGTTGGTATAACAAGGGTTTAAAATTCAACAAAGATAAATTCATTAAAAAGAAAATGAATAAAATGAAAGATGAATTTCAAACCAAGTTTGTACCACAAACATCTCAATCTGATAACCCAAAGTTTTTTTCAAAAAGCTAAAAAGAAGGAAGGGTTTATCACAAAACAGCTGAAAATATTCCTCATGGAATATCAAAACTCGAGACTAAGTCTGTGTCTTTCAAAGTGGAGGATTTGGTGAGTCACAAGAACAAATCAACAACAAGTACTGATGTGTCAGCTGAGCTGAAGGCTTTGACAACCAATCAGACACAACTTGTTATGATGGTTCAACATCTGTTGGGGAGAGTTAACCAAATAGATGTATCTGTGATTAAACCACTGAAAAGGAAAACTAAGCCAAAATCAAAGGAATCCTTTTCAGCACCATCTCCACCTTCAAAGGCTGTCAATCATGAAAATTCAGTTAGTCTAAAATCTGTTGATGAAAACAGACCCAAAACCAAAATGGTTTGGGTCTCAAAGGCTAACTAATTTCTTGTGCAAAATGCAGGGTTCTTCAGCATGCCAAAGAAGCATCTGGTATGTAGACAGTGGAGGATCTATGCATATGACAGGGAGCAGCTCTCTTCTTCATGATTACTCTCAAGGAAAGAAGGGATTTGTTTCTTTTGGTAATGATGCTAAGGGTTACATCATCGGCAAAGGGTTTGTGTCAAATGGTGAGATAAGGTTTGATGATGTTAACCATGTGGAGAATCTCAAGTACAACTTGTTGAGTGTAAGTCAAATGTGTGATAAAGGGCATGTTGCACTTTTCACCAGTCAGAACTGTCGGATTCTGTCTTCTAAAGTTCTGAAAATGATTGACAAGATATTGGATGAATATACTCTCCTGAAGGCCAACAGGATTGGAAGAGTATATGCCTTAGATTTATCAAAGAAAATTGATCTAAAAGGCCATCCATGTCTGTTCTCTAGCCTCTCCTCAAGAATCTGAACTATGGCATAGAAGGCTTGGTCATGTGAATCTTAAAAACATGAACCAGCTTATTCATCATGGTTTAGTGAGAGGTTTGCCATTGAAGGATTTCAAATGTGATGACAACTGTCCAGCTTGTTTAAAAGGAAAGCAACACAAAGTTTCATTTCCTCCAATAGAAGAACCAAAGTCCACTGCCTGCTTGCAATTACTGCATATGGATCTTTTTGGTCCAGTAAGAGTGATGAGAATGGCAAAGAAAAAATATTGTCTGGTAATTGTGGATGATTATTCCAGATATGTATGGACTTTCTTCTTACATTCAAAAGATGAGGCTGCCCAAATCATCATCTACTTTGTGTTGTATGTGGAAAAGCAGTATTCACTTCCAGTCAGGTGTGTGAGAAGTGATAATGGCACAGAATTTAGGAACCACACTCTTGATGAATTCTATTTATCTAAGGGAATCAAGAGGCAATATAGCATTCAAAGAACTCCTGAACAAAATGGAGTGGTGGAGAGAAAGAACAGGACCCTTATTGAAGCCGCAAGGACAATGTTGGCTGACTCTGTTTTGCCACTAACCTTTTGGGCTGAAGCTGTCAACACAGCTTGCTATGTACAAAATAGGGTATTAGTAAATCAGAGGTTGATGAAGACTCCTTATGAGTTATTACATCAGTTGGCCCCTCTGATCTCATTCTTTAGAGCATTTGGGTGTCCATGTTATATTCTTAACACAAAGAATCCACTTCAGAAGTTTGAATCAAAGGTGGATGCAGGGTATTTTGTTGGGTATTCATCTACTTGCAAGGCATACAGAGTTTTTAATTGCAGAACAAAGATAGTTGAAGAAACTTTGCATGTCAAGTTTAATGAATCTCCAAAAGACAAAATTCCACAAAACCCTATGGAGTTATTTGATTTGGACATACTGCAATATGTTCCATATCAGTCTCCATCTGCTGCAGTTTCTGAGAATCCATCATTTTCATCTGGTGGTATAATTGCAAGTTGTAGTGATCACCTGCCTGTGTCTACTACACTTGATGTTCCTGTAGCTTCAGCAGTTCCATCCACAACAAATGCTGATGAAATCTCTGAATCCTCTACTTCATTTGAACTGCCATCTCATTCTAGGTTTCAAGAGTCTGAATCAACATCTGTTGCTGCTGAATCTCCTACAAACACTTGCACATATATTAGTGAGTACCAAGAACTGAAGAATCATCCCATGTCTCAAATCATTGGTGACATCAATGCTGGTGTTTCAACTAGAAGTCAATTGTCCAATTTCTGTCTCTATGCTCTCTTCACCAGTCAGCAAGAGCCAAAGAACTATCATGTTGCATTAAGAGACAATGGATGGGTTGAAGCCATGCAGCTTGAGCTTCTTCAGTTTCAAAAGCAGCAAGTGTGGGAACTGGTTCCTCGGTAAGTGTGCAATAGGCACTAAATGGGTGTTTAGGAATAAAACTGATTAAAAAGGACAAATTGTCAAGAACAAGGCCAGACTGGTTGTACAGGGGTTTTCACAAAGAAGGTATTGATTATGATGAAACCTTTGCCCCTGTAGCCAGGCTGGAGGCAATCAGATTGTTCTTAGCTTATGCTGCTTTCCATAACCTTAAAGTTTTTCAAATGGATGTCAAAAGTGCATTTTTATATGGTAAAATAAAAGAAGAGGTTTATGTGTGTCAACCACCAGTTTTTGAAGATCATAAACATCCAGATTGGGTGTATAAGCTTGATAAGGCTCTTTATGGGTTAAAACAAGCTCCCAGAGCCTGGTATGAAACACTATCTAACTTTCTTCTTCAAAATAATTTCACTAGAGGCTCCATAGATAAAACTTTGTTCATTAAGAAAGTAGGCATGCATAAGCTCCTTGTTCAAATTTATGTAGATGATATTATTTTTGCATCTTCTGATCCACAGTTGTATGATGCCTTTACTAAGTTGATGCAACAAAAGTTTGAAATGAGTGCCATGGGAGAATTACAGTTCTTTCGGGGTTTGCAATTCAAACAAATGGCTGATGGAACTTTCATTCATCAGTCGAAATACACAAAGGATTTGTTGACCAAGTTTGATTTACAAAACTGTAAGCCCTGTTCTACTCCCATGTGCAGCAACACACACTTGGATGCTGATCAGAAAGGTAAAGCAGTTGATGAAACTCTTTACAGATGTATGATTGGTTCCTTGATGTACCTTACAGCTTCTAGACCAGACATTATGTTTGCAACTTGTGTCTGTGCTAGATTTCAGGCTGCACCTAAAGAATCCCATATGATTGCAGTCAAAAAGATCTTTAGATATTTGCAAGGAACTCAATCTCTAGGACTTTGGTATTCCACTGGGCACTCTTGCAAATTAGTTGCTTTATCTGATAGTGACTATGCAGGGTGTAAATTAACCAGAAAATCAACCTCTGGTGGATGCCAATTTCTAGGCAATTGTTTAGTTTCTTGGCAGAGTAAGAAACAAACTTCAGTTGCTACATCTACAACTGAAGCAGAGTACATTGCTGCTGCAAGCTGTACATCTCAAGTACCCTGGCTTCAAAATCAATTATTGGATTATGACATTACAGAGACTAAGACTCCTTTACTGATGGATAGTGCTTCAGCTCTTTGCATTGTTAAAAATCCTGTCCAGCATTCTAGGACCAAACATATTGAGATCAGACATCATTTTATCAGGGATTGTTATGAAAAAGGTCTGATTGATCCAAAGTTTGTGCCTCGTGCTGATGAGCTTGCAGATATATTTACTAAGCCTTTGGACAGTGCAACTTTCCAAAATCTTGTGCTTAGGCTTGGTATGCTGCAGCTAGAATAATTTGACAACTACTGATGCTCTTAGTTAATAAGTACTAATGAGCATTAGTATACAGCTGTCAAAAATAAGTACTGATAAGTTATTTTATCTTCAGCAGTTTTAGTAACTACTGAAGACTAAATTACTTAAAATTACTGAAGTACTTTATTTGTTGAAAAGTACTGATGTAGTTAAAACTTCTGATGTCTTTTCTAATAGATAAGTGCTGATGACCAATGAAACATCTGAAAATCAGATAATCTGCTGAGTAAGTGTTAAGGTCATTAAAACAACTGAACTCTATGAATTGATGACAACAACTGCTGTTTCATTTCAAAACAACTGAAGCCAAAACCAAGTCTTCAGTAGTTTAAAACTACTGATGACTAACACCAAGTCTTCAGTTGTTTACAACATCTGAAAGTTAAAACCATGTCTTCAGTTGTTTTCTAACACCTGATGACTCATACCAAAACTTTCAGTTGTTTTCTTTCAGCCACTTCATAACCTATAAATATCTAACCCTAACCTCAACCTTTTCATAAATCGTTTTCCAAACGTTCATCTTCCATTAATGGCGACCATGCAAATCAAACCTCGACACAACTGTGTTGCCTACCTCACCAAATCAGCCTTTTGGACTAAGTTTGATGCTGCAATAGATCTGATAATTGATTCCCAGTATCACACCGCTTTCCTTCTGAATCCAACCATCTATCCCGATACCGTTCGCCAATTCTGGACAAACGTCACTGTCCATACTGATGAGAATGATGACTCGATCACTCTCCAGTCGTTTGTCAACCAGAAGAAGATGTCATCACTTCTGATATCATTCGCCATACCCTAGACCTGAATGATGCCACCTATGTCACCAGATACCCCAAAGGCACCATTGATTTATCATTTATTAACCATGGATATGAGGGTGACCTAAGTGCTACCACTATTATGAAGAAGCACTTCCATGATGCTGAACGTCTCATCTTTCATATGATCAATGTCTGCCTTGCTCCCAAAACATCTTCATGGGATCAAATGTCATCCAGGTGGCAACAGGTATTGTATTCTATCCTTGAACGCCAAAGTTTAAATTTTTCTGAAATAATATTTTTGGAATTAAAAGATCTGGCAATGAAACCTGTGGCTAACAGATGGTTATTATATCCAAGGTTTCTTATGGCCATAATTATTAATCAATTAAAATATGATGGCCTTGTTGGCCTTGGAGTCCCTGCTATGGTAGTTTTGCCAGAGGTATACTCCAGGCACAACTCAAACCCACAACTCAAAGAGGCTGCCAAACTGCTAAAAGCCAAGCAGAGGGAACCCACAGCCTCCACCTCCAGATCTAAAGTCCCATCCAAACCAAAATCCAAGCAAACCAAAAAGGCTACTCAGGAAGTTGAGTCCCCTAATAATGCCCCTGCAACACAAACGCAGGATGAAACTACTGGTAGTGATCCCCTTGTAGTTTCCAAGACTCTACCAGCTGAAACCGCTCAGGTATCCTCTCAACAGGATCCTGATGCAACCAAAATTGGGGAAACCACATTCCTGGAATCTCTCTCACTTGAGAAGATTGCCATTGAAGAGCACCATTCACCCCAGGTGCAATCTTTTTCACCCTTATCTCCCACTGAAACCACCCCTACAAGCCCAACTGCAGTTATTGCACAAGTGCTGACTCAACTACATTCCTCTACCCCTCCCCTGAAACCTATTACCACTGGGAAAACCTTAACAGTTGAGGGAGAGGATTATAATATGGTTGGCAACCCCAGCATAGGGATTACAAAGTTCAATCTCCCGGTGTAGAGAAGGAGATTCGAACATCTGGTGAGGCTACCTCTTCTCCTGTTTCAACACATGAACAGGATGAAGGTGGTATCATCTCTAAGACCTCACCAGAGGCAACTGCCAATGAAGGACATAATCCTGAGGCAGGAAGTCCCCAGTTGCAAGACATAGGGGCACATGTGAATACTGATCTACACTCAGCACATGTTCATCCTGATTTACTCAGGAGGTCAGCTGATTCAGCTAAGACTGATGATGACCTGGGCTTTTTCTTTGATGTTCTAGCCCAAAACACCATTCTTGAGGCTGAGGTATGCAGACTACAAGAACTGCTTGCCAAAATGTCTCAAGAATCAAGTCCATCTGCCCCAATTCACCCACAGATGGCAGCTTCTTTTGAAGCTCTCCCAAACACTAAGCCACTCTCAACAACTAAGCCACCAGCCTCTGTTTCAGGCACCATTTCTCAGGGATAGAACCCCTCTGAGCAGATGGTTGCTGCATTTAAATCCTCCTTACCTCTCATCACTCCAATCATCACTACCATTGTACATCAAACCATTGATGAGAGGCTTTCCTTAAATCTTCACAACCTAGTTGATGATGCTGTTTCCAAGAGACTTTCTGACATTCAAACCCCTGAACCCAATGCAACCAAAAAAGGGGAGTCTAAGTCAGTGAAAGAAGTCAAAAGAAAGAGAGTTGAAGAGGAAGAAGCAAAAGAGAAGAAAGAAAAAGAGATGATCACTTATAAGAGAAAGAAAAGTGCTGAACAGACTGAAGAGGAGAAAAAGTTAGAAGAACTGATCAAAGAAGCTGATGAGCAACATAGCAGATCTATGGATAGGATCATTGATCAACTCTTCAGACAAGGCTTTGACACTGCCAAACTTGACTCTGAGATCAGACGGCTAGAGATTCAAGAGATTGAGAATAGATGGGCCAGTTGCAATGAGAAAGAAAGAGAAAGGTTGGAAGCTATGATCAGATTCTTGTCAAAACATTTGGGAAGACCGATCATTGAAGTGAAGTCATGGTCCAGTGACAGTATTTTGGAGATAACCACCAAAATCTGTTCTTCTGAAGCTTTCAACAAAGGATTAATCATAGAAGCTCTTGATGAAGCCAGTGCTGGGAAAAGGTCTGATATGGCAAAGTTATCCAAAGCCTCCCTCACAACCAAAATGATAGAGCAGCCTTTACAATCTCCCTCACCAAAACAACCAACCTCACAACCCTCAAAACCAACTCCTTTACCCAAGAAACCCACTCAATCAACCACCAATGATGCACCTAAGAGGAAGAGAAGGGTGTTGAGGATGAAAGAAAAAGAAGATGATGATGAGGATGATAGTCTGCCAATCTCTGCTGTGATTAAAATGAAGATGCCTGAGCCTAGGAGTCAACCAACAACAATCACACCTGACACCCAAAGGCAAATGGTAAAAGTGAAGATTGAAGAAGAAGAACAACAAAAACAACATGATGAGCAGCTGTTAAGGATGGTTGATAAGGAATTTCCTAAGTCTTCATCCATACAAGCTATGAAGAAACATGCTCAGAGGTTGTATGCTCTCATATTTACATTTCAATATCAGAAAGAGAGAGTGAGAATTTGGCCTGACCTGAGAGTTAGTGGAAGAATTCATAGAAAGAATGTTCCAAGTAGATACAATGGCCAAGTAAAGAAGACTGTAGATGCTGTGATAATGCTGGCCATTGTAGTGTCACCCTGGGAAATCCTTGATGACTTCAAGCGAGCTTACAAGACTAAGATGACTCCACAAACTTTACTAGAAAACAAAATGGTGAAGAAGGGGTTAATTTACAAGAAGCTTGAAGAAATAAGAAGAAATGAGCTCCAGTTGTTACTTGAAGGTACTCATCCTGATGAGTTTGCATACAGAGAAATAACTACTGTGGAGCTGAAGAATGGAAAGAATGTCAGGTACTTATCAGAATATTATGGGCCTGAGTTCTTCTTTGAGAGTGAAGCTGAAGAACTCACAATGGAAGAAAAAGTTGTTCTTCTTGAGGCCTATGTTAGAGAGTCTTACAGACTCATCATTGGGAAGTAGGTTTCATGATTGGGGTAACAGCTCTATGTCCAATTCCCCAATACAGAGTTCCCATTCATCCTTTGCTAATAAAATTTTTGAAACCTCTTCCTTGGCCTGAGCTTATTTTGGAAATTTCTGAGCTGATCCAAAAAATGTTTCTGCCAATAAGTGGGACTTCAATAATCTTAAAGGTTTTGGCTGCATTGGTTTAGGGGGAGTTTGTTGGACCAAAAGAACCAATGAGCCAGATCAGAAAAACCTTTTAAGTCCCACAGACATCATAACAACTGAAGTGATCTACATCTGCTGAAGACAAAGTCTGAAGACAAAGTCTGAAGACAAAGGCTGAAGACAAAGTCTGAAGACAAAGTCTGAAGACAAAGTCTGAAGACAATAGCTGAAAACAAAGTTTGAAGACCAAGTTCTCAGAAGTTGTCACAACAGCTGAAGTAGTTCTTTTCAGTAGTTGTGATGGTTTACTTTTCAGTAGTTTGTTTTTAGTAGTTTTATTATTGTAAAACATCTGAAGTTCTTACACTTCAGATGTTATAACTTCAGTAGTTGTAATTGTAGTTTATACTTAGCTTTTTTGTGAAGGTGTCCTCAGCTGTTGTGGACATCTTCAGTAGATTAGTTTACTTTCAGTAGTTTGTATAAATCAGTTAGATGTCACTATCAAGTGACATCAGCTGACGTCACATTCCTTTATAAAAGGAATGTTGACCTAATTGTTTTGTAACCGAAGCATTTGCATGAATGAAAATCTTCCATTTGCAGAAAATCCTCTCTCTATAATCGTCATTGTGTGATTGAATATTCATACTATTCTTGCTTAAATTTGATCTAATTTTTGTTATATTCCGCTGCAAATTCTAATCTAATTGATCAAACTAGATCCGATCCTATCAAACTATAATAAACTTTGACCAATCTAAATCTATACATTCTAATACATATTATAGTGACTAAAATCTATTATCCTAGATGTTATGACACTGATGTTCCAACTTATGTGTTGGACTCTGAAAGGATCATACATGTCAATTTAAGAGGTGGTTGAAGGTTGTTCTGGTTGGAATCTCCCACAAGTCCAAGAAGTAATATGGGTGAAGAAAAACAGAAGAATAAAGACAAGTGCCGGCTATCCGCATTAGTCAATGCGGATGACTAAAGAACAAATATGGTCAAGTATTTGTTCTTCCGTATTTACTAATGCAGATAGGCAGAACAAATACGACTAAGTATTTGTTCATCCCCATTTATTAATGCGGATGTACACAAACAAATGCACTTAAGTATCTGTTTATCTGCATTAGTCAATGCTGATAACATACTTAATGCTGAAGCTCAACAGAAGAAATGCTGATGAAGATCAACACATCCATATTAGTTAATACGGATGAACATTTACAAATGCTGATTATCTTTTGTACTTAGACTAGTATTCTGATGTATAGTTGTCAGGGTAGTTAAGTCATTTTGTACAGGCATTATATCAACCTACAAATAGAATATTATCCATTACTTTTGTAAGTTTGAAGGTTTTAAGGTTCACATGTATCAAGCAACTGTATTGTGCTGCAATCCCTAGCACACATTGTATCTTGTTTACCAACATTAATATACAAAGCATTTATTAGTATTTTCAGCATTTAATGATCATTGATTTTGTATTTCCGCTGCTTAATCATTGACTCAATCATCATATTTGATCCTAGTTGAAGTCATATCAACTGAGATTCTATTCTCGGACCAAGTCAATTGGTATCAAAGCCTTGGCTCTTGAATTCGTCTTAAAATCAGTGCAGATCTTGAACGAAAATCGATTGAACTGGTGATTGAGTTGCTATTAGCAAGTTTTCTACTTCTAATACTCAGTCATACTAAAAATACCTGAAATTTTATCAACCATCGTTGTTCTTCTAAATAACAATCATAAAAACATTGTTCAATTGTTGATTCTCAATATAAATCAGACAAAAAACTACTCATAATCAAAATATTGACATCAAATCAAGTCAAAATTGACTCAAGAGTGAACTATTCATCAAATCGACTCTACTGCTGCTACTGTTCACCGAAACCATACAAGAAAATCTTGACTTTGGACTGTTTGAATATTCTGGACATAAAATCAATTTAATCAATATTCAAACCATCTAAAACAAGTTTATGACAATGGATTTTGTTAACTTTTCTGAACTTCGTCATGCATCTAAACCACCAATGATTAAACACAAGCCTGAGTTTAAGAAATTGAAAATAAGGTTTAGAAATTACATTATAGGTGTAGATGCCGACTACTGGATTTCAATCTGTAAAGGACCTTACAATCCTGTTTCTCTCACTACTGATCAAGCTGCTCAGTACAAAACTGTTAGAATTCCCATTAAGGATCCTAGTCTAAATCTTGATGATGATGAATACAAGAAAATCAGGATAGATCTCAAAGCCCACTCCATTCTTACCCAGGCTTTGAAAATGGATGTTCTTAAAAGACTAGATAAGTATGAAACAACCAAAGGTATCTGGGATGCACTACAAATCATGTGTGAAGGAAGTAGTGAGGTGACAGAGATAAACAAAGACAAATGGGTGAACTAACATGTAACTTTCCATCATACCAAGGGTGAATAAATCTCCAATCAGCTACATCGTTTTGTACAGTTGGTGAATGATTTGGAAATCATGGGGGTTACATACAAATAAAAAGAAATGAACAAGAAAATGCTACATAGTCTGCCTGAAAGCTGGAAGCAGAATGCACAATGCTGAAGAACACTCTTGACTTGGAGAGCACCAGCTTAAACATCATGATTGCTAAGATTGAAGCTCTTGAGTTAGATAAGAGAAGCAAAAGTCTCAGTGGACCTCAAATCATTTAGGCATACAAGTTTCCATCAGAAACTTGTTTTGTTGAAAATGCCTTTGTGACTGAGGAAGATGATTTTCTATCTTCCACAGATCAAGCAAGAACCACTGGATTCATTGCTGCATCATAACAAAAACAAGCCATCATCTTCAACTCTAGCAATGACAACACCCTCATGCATGCCTAGTCCTCAAAGATCTGAAGAGCAAATGGCAACTGTGACACCCGGTCAAATCAGGTCAACTCTCGAAACCATCCGCAATAACTAATTGATGATTATTTAGCGTTTAGGTCTAATTAAACAAAACCCTGCGTTAATGTTTAACAAACCTTGCAAATTGTTTAACAAATTCTTGAATAATAATAATAATAATAATAATAATAATAATAATAATAATAATAATAATAATAATAATAATAATAATAATAATAATAATAATAATAATTTTTAATAATAAGGTGAATCATCTCTTGGATATCCAAGAATGATTTATTATGATGTGCATGGAAGACAACACACCATAGTGTGTGTGTTTAAAAACCATCATCCACACACAACTCTTCCACTTCCACACACAAACACCACCACCACCTTCCAATCGGCCGACCCCCCCCTTCCTCCTTCCCTTTCGCCGGACACCACACCACCACCTGCCGCCCGTCACCACCAACATCACCTTCCACGCGCGACCCACACCACCGCACCATCACCTACACACCACCGGCACCATCACCTACACCCGACGCCACCGGCACCATCACCTACACCCGACGCCACCGGCACCATCACCTACACACGACACCACCGCGACCATCACCTACACCCGACACCACCGCGACCACCACTTACACCCGACATCACCATCACCGTCGCCTTTTCCGAAGCCACCATCGCCGTCGCCCTCACTCGACATCACCACCACCACCTTCACCCGATACCGTCATCACCACCTTCACCCGATACCGCCACGACTACCACCACCCTCACCCGACACCATCACCCCGTCACCCTTATCCGACACCACCGTGAACCCCCCCTCCCTTCCTTCACCTTCGGCTAACACCAACAATAACCACCCTCACTTGCATTTACATTAAGACACTCTAGTTGGAACTTAGTTTGGACCCGAAGTTTCATCGGGAAATCAAGAATCGAGCTTGCATTGTGTTAAGGGTTCCATCTAGTGTCACCAAAGGTATATTAGATTAGACAATGTATATTTATGTTCATGCATGGATGATCAAGATAAGGAATCTTGATGAACCCTAGTTCACCCATTTAGTTATTGTATGAAATGGTTGTTTTGATGATTTTGTATATAAAATGGCTATTATGATGGTTTGATAAATCTGAAAATGGATGATTAGTGGATGAAACCATGTTATGTTAAGGATTTAGGTGGTAAAAATGTATGTATATATGTGTATGTTATGTATGTATGAAGGCATAATCATGTGGATGGGAAAAATGATGAAATTTGGTCTTGATAAGAACATTAGGAGAGTTTATTGGATGAAGGATTATTATTAACATGATAACTTAGAATAATATGTAGATTAAGGATTTTAGGTGACTTTGATAAGAATAATAGTGAAAGATGACTAGGTTGAAGTAAAGGAAATTTGGACATAATTAAAGGACTTTCTTAGATAAAGTCTACTAAAGAACTTTGAGACTAAGATTTATGGTTAAGAGTAAACAAAAGACCAAGGAGAAACCATGACTAACGAACCCGATTAAAACGACGGTCGAGACATCAAAAACATACAAGACTAAGAATAAAGCATACCTTGGACAAGTTATGACTAATAAAAGAAAATATATGTGTATACCTTAAACGACTATTAGTAAGCTATGTAAGTAAAAGATAATAGATGAATTAATAATCAAATAATTAATAATGAGGAAACTACTTCTTGAATTCTACATGAACTCAGGTAAAAGAAAGCCCGATCAGATAATCATTTTTAGGAATAATGACCTAAAGTGGAGATGATTGACTCTCTGTTTAAGAAGGTTTTAGACACCCAAGATAATGATATAATAGGACTTTTTGACTCAAAGTTTGTTAGTGACGAGTTATTCTAATAAAGATTAATACATATAAGACAGGAATAAGGAAATTGGTGGTTTATAGTCAAGACTTATAATAAAGGACACAAGACATGTGACTTTAAAAAGAATTATTTCCATTTACAAAATATACATTTTTGACTAAAGTAAAACGTACCATTTTAAACAATCATATAGAATGGGTGAAGTGCATTCTTAAGCATGAGTTATCGCATAATAATCATAATATTTATGATTAGGGTTTACTATTGAAAAGCCTTGCACATTGGTTAATTTCGAAGATCACACTCAAGGTGAGTCCTTCGGCCCCTTTTTTAAAATGTATTTTAAATTGTTTTGGGGAAAAGCATGAAATGATTCATTAAAGTATATGATGAGTTAAACGGGATAATATATAATATGAGGGTATAAGTTTGAATCAGTAGTATGGATCTATATACTACTGAGTTCTAAATCCCTCTATAATCATTAACCTCAGGGGTGAGGCCACAGAATATATTGGTAGATCTATCGGGTTAGAATGGCCCGCTCTCGCGACCAGTCGCACTGGTCAGGTTGTGGCGAGAGAATTTATATGTCTGGATAGTTGTGGGGCAACGACGTGTTTCTTGGTTTGATTATGGGCTTATGACCTAAATAACATAGTACCTAGCTAGTCTATGTGGATTATATTATGCCTTGTTTCATCATATGATTTTTAAAAAGAGATGTATGGTTGCAAGATTTCAAAACCCCGAAAGCTCACCAACTTTATGTTGACTTTATTACCCTTCGTGCTTTTCAGGGTTATAGGTGAGCTCAACATGGAATCCAGAATTTTGTCTTTGGAAGGGTCAAACGTTAAGACTTTAAATGTTTTAAATAAAACCATGTTTGTGTAATAAAAGTAGTATTCGTTACTACTAAAAATGTTTTAATGTAGAATAACCAAGTACTCGTATGATGTTGACTTATGGTTTCAATAACTAATGACATTTTAGTATACGTTTGACCATGAAAGTTGGGTCAAGTCCAACTTCCGTTACCACCACGTCACGCGACTTTCCGCTGCGATTTTCGGGGTGTGACAGAAGTTGGTATCAGAGCCAACGGTTATAGTGAACTAGAAAGTATTTTCAAAAATCTAGACTATAACCTTTAAAAAGATTATTTGACTCCAAAGACAATTCCGTGTCATAAGCATAATAATAGTCATATTAAGATTATAATTTTTAATTTTGTGTGCTAGAACTTTGTAAAAATTAATATGTACGCATGCATGCATTTCTCTATTTGTAGATGCCTGATCGAGTTAGCCGAGAGAGAGCACCTGACTTTAGCAGTAGCACCGATGGTTCATCTGAGCCTCTTTCCTCGACACCATGGTATCATCCTACTCAGCCATACTTCGCAGCTACCATGTACCCGGGTATGGAAAACTCGGGGAATGGTTGGATATCTGAGTCCGATGATGAGAGCCCTACCCCACCAGCAGTCGCACTCGAGCCCATTGCTGAGGAGCCAGTTGGATTGGCCTCAGAGAGTGAGCCTCATACTGCTGTGACTCCTGCTACTTCTATTCCCCTCATGCGGCACCCACCAAAGATTAGGATGGTGTATGAGCGAAGGGAGCGCAGGGAGAAGAGAGAGGTGGTTGAGGATGATGCACCGCCAAGGATTAAGTTGGTGTATGAACGGAGGAAACGTAGAGAGAAGAGAAAGGTGATGGATGATGATGTCATGGAGAGTACGCCCATGCCCAAACGGGCCAGACTTTTAGATGATCAGTGGAGATGGATTATGGATGCCATGAGAGATTGGGCTTCGAGGGATGGGATTCCTTCCACCTTTGAGGAGGGAGAGTCGTCTTCTGTGCCACACAGGACCACTTTGGGTGGTGAGCCCATCGAGCGTGTGATGATTACCCTGGTAGCCCAGTGTGTGCGACTCGAGAAGGAGCTACTGTCTACCAGAAAGAAGATAAGGATTCAAGAGGAGGTGAGTCAAGCTTTGGATGGAAGATTGATGACGATTGAGGAGGAGAGGTTATTGGATGACAGCGCTATGAGCCAGATGCACTTCCGTATAGCAGACCTGGAGACTAGCCTCGCGAGACTAGGGATCGATTGACCCAGGCAGAGCAGAGGGCAGACGTGGCTGAGACAGCGTTGGTGACAGCTCAGCAGTACGCGATAGTGATGGGAGAGAGAGCGGAGACATCGATGGCCATGGCTACTTTATGTTTGATGATGATTACATACCTCACGCATGTTGGTAGTGGAACCTTGTTTTAGGATGACTTTGAGATTAGCCGGGGTACTTGAACATTATCTTTTTGACCGAGTTATAAACTCGATGATGCATGTAGACTGATTTACTTATGATCTTTTGATAACTAACTCGTATGTATTTGATAACCATGGATGAACTTGACGCTTATGAAAAATTTAAAAAGTTATGTCTTGATGATATGTGTTTAATCGCATAAATATTTAATTATTGTATGATTATTCAAGGAACCAATTATATAGAATATTCATATAGAATATACCATCATAAAAATATAATAGCAAGCGTACGTAAACTAAACATCTTCTTCCCTACCTTCGGAACAGAATTGAATCATGCCACCTGTAACCCGAAACACGTCCTCGAGTGGAAACGTCAATTTACCAACCACCCCCGAGGAACTAGCCCAATTGATAGCTAGACACGTCAAATCAGCTTTAGAACAACATGATGCAAATCTAGTGGCTGGTCAAGTAAGGAGGCAAGAAAATACGGATAATGGCCTTGGAAACGGAGCAGGAAATGGTTCAAACGTAGGTTCCGGTATGGGTGCAAACAATGGATCCGGCACGAACGGAAACCCAGGAAGTTCATCAGGTGGACAACCACAAGGGTGTTCATATAAGACATTTCAAGGATGCAATCCAAGAACTTTTACAGGCGCTGAAGGACCATTAGATATAATCCGGTGGATCGAAAGGATGGAGACGGTTATAACGATAAGCAATTGTTCTAACGATCAAAAGGTCAAGTATGCAACCTGTTCCTTTCAAGATGCAGCATTGTCATGGTGGAATTCCCAGCGCCAAATTTTGGGCGATACCAACGCATATGAACTTACTTGGGATCAACTAAAGGAGATGCTGCTTAAAGAATATTGCCCACGCAATGAGCTCCAGAAGATTGAGACCGAATTCTGGAATCATACCATGAAAGGAGCTGAGATTCGGACATACACCTCAAGATTCAATGACCTTGCAAGGTTGGTACCTCGAATGGTCACGCCGGAATATGTCCGAATTGAAAGATACATATGGGGATTGGCACCTCAAATAAGGAGCAATGTTACAGCTTCCAAACCTACCACCATCCAAAGTGCAATTGCTATTGCACACACCTTAACCGATGACGCAATACGGAATGGAACCCTGATCAAGAAGGACGATCAAGGAAAGAGTGCGATGGAAATTGAAAGGAAGACGGTTAGAGTGAACCGAAGATTATTTGATGGAAAGAGAAAGTGGTTTGAAAATCCCAAGGGACCAGTAAACAACAGGAAAAATTTTAATCAGAGATCTGAACGGGTTTATGTGGCAACATCGAACAATGGAAGATCAACCAAAGAACCTCAAGGAAAATGTAGCAAATGTGGATATCCCCATACTGGTGATTGTAAAATTTGTGCTCATTGTCATAAGTTTGGACATCTAAGCCAGAATTGTCGAGCAAAACCTGATGGGAGGATGATCAGAAATGATCAAGCTTGCTATGAATGTGGTGTGGTTGGACACTTCAAGAAGAATTGTCCAAGACTGAATGGATCTAGGGCCAAAGGGAGAGCCTTTGAAATGAATGCCAAGGAAGCACAGCAAGAACCGTCGGTAGTCAACGGTACGTTTCTTATCAATAATCATTATGCCTCTATTTTGTTTGACACTGGTGCTGATTTGAGTTTTGTATCCAAAGAGTTTGAACCATCATTGGGAATTAAACCATGTAAGCTAAGAAAGAAGTATATTATTGAGCTAGCTAATGGAAAGAAAATTGAATCCAATGAAGTAATTAGAAATTGCACGATACAACTTAACAATCATTTCTTTAGTATTGACTTATTACCTGTCAATCTGGGAAGTTTTGACGTGGTTATTGGAATGGATTGGCTCTCTCGAAATCATGCTGAAATAGTATGTTTCGAGAAAATCATTCGATTGCCAACTCCTAGTGGAGAACTCTTAATCGTACAAGGAGAAAAGGGAAAACCCTCATTCAAAATTATAAGTGTCATGGAAGCATATGGATACCTGAATGAAGGATATCCTGCCTTTCTGATAAAAGCCACTGACACTAAGAATGAGGAGCGAAGAATTGAAGATATTCCCATTGTACGAGAATACCCAGAGGTATTTCCCGAAGATTTGCCAGGGTTACCTCCACAAAGACAGATCAAATTCCAAATTGATTTGATACCCGGAGCTGCACCAGTAGCACGATCACCATACCGACTAGCACCTTCCGAAATGCAGGAGTTGTCAAAACAACTGCAAGAATTATTAGAAAAAGGGTTCATTCGACCAAGCTTTTCTCCATGGGGAGCACCTGTGCTATTCGTCAAAAAGAAAGACGGATCATTCAGAATGTGTATCGATTATAGAGAATTAAACAAACTCACCATTAAAAATCGATACCCACTACCAAGAATTGATGATTTGTTCGATCAATTGCAAGGATCCAGCTACTACTCGAAGATAGATTTACGGTCTGGATATCACCAACTGTTGATAGCAGAAGAGGATGTCCCAAAAACGGCTTTTAGAACACGTTACGGTCATTACGAATTTCTAGTAATGCCGTTTGGATTAACCAACGCACCCGCCATATTCATGGATCTCATGAATAGGATTTGTAAACCCTACTTGGACGAGTTTGTGATAGTATTCATTGATGATATTCTGATATACTCACAATCCAAGGAAGAACATGAGCAACATCTCAGGCTAATCCTAAACGTGTTAAAGAAAGAAAAGCTGTACGCAAAATTCTCAAAATGTGAATTTTGGCTTCGAGAAGTTCGATTCCTGGACACATTATTAACAAGGAGGGTATCCACGTGGATCCAACCAAGATAGAAGCAATTAAGAACTGGGAAGCCCCAAATCCCCAACAGAAGTGCGACAATTTTTAGGGTTAGCTGGTTACTACCGCAGGTTTATAGAAAATTTCTCAAAGATAGCCCAACCATTGACCCTATTGACCCGTAAGGACAAGAATTATGTATGGGGCGAAGATCAAGAGAGAGCTTTTCAATTACTAAAGCAAAAGTTGTGCAGCGCACCCATACTGTCTCTACCAAATGGAACAGAGGGATTTGTAGTATATTGTGATGCCTCGCGATTAGGTCTTGGGTGTGTATTGATGCAAAAAGATAAAGTCATTGCTTATGCATCAAGACAATTAAAAGTACATGAAAAGAATTACACCACCCATGACCTAGAACTAGGAGCTGTTGTTTTTGCTCTTAAAATATGGAGACATTATTTGTATGGGACCAAATGTGTCATTTATACGGATCATAAGAGTCTGCAACATATTTTTAATCAAAAGGATTTAAATATGAGGCAGCGCCGTTGGGTGGAGCTGTTAAATGATTATGACTGCGATATCCAATATCACCCAGGCAAGGCAAATGTTGTGGCAGACGCACTTAGTAGGAAAGAAAGGGAAAAGCCACTACGAGTGCGAGCGTTGAAACTTACCATATACTCGAACCTTACTAACCAGATCCGCAATGCTCAACTCGAAGCATTGAAAGGTGAAAACCTAGGAAGAGAAGGTCTGCGAGGAATGGTCAAGGAGTTAACGACAAATTCTGATAAAATGATACGTTTTGCCGACAGAATGTGGGTTCCTAAGCATGGAGAGTTACGCAAAGTAATTCTTGATGAGGCACACAAAACAAGGTACTCGATTCACCCAGGAATCGACAAAATGTATCATGATGTGAAGGAATTTTTCTCGTGGCCTAACATGAAGGGAGACATAGCTACCTATGTTAACCAGTGCATGACTTGCTCCAAAGTAAAGGCAGAATACCAGAAACCATCGGGACTTCTACAACAGCCGGAAATTCCAAAATGGAAATGAGAATGCATTGCCATGGATTTTGTGACAAAATTACCTAGGACAGCAAGTGGTTATGATACCATTTGGGTAATTGTTGATCGACTAACAAAATCTGCACATTTCCTACCAATGAAAGAGACCTACAGTATGAACAAATTGGCGAGCTTATACATCAAAGAAGTAGTTTCACGCCATGGTGTACCAATTTCAATCATATCAGATAGAGATAGTCGATTCACCTCTAGATTTTGGCAAACTCTACAGGAGGCCATGGGTACTCGACTAGATATGAGCACGGCCTATCACCCACAAACTGACGGACAGAGCGAGAGAACCATTCAGACCTTGGAAGATTTATTGAGAGCTTGTGTGATCGACTTTGGTGGAAATTGGGATACTCATCTACCACTAGCTGAGTTCTCCTATAATAATAGTTATCACACCAGCATCAAGGCCGCTCCATTTGAAGCACTGTATGGAAGAAAGTGCCGATCGCCGTTATGTTGGGCCGACATTGGAGAAAGACATTAACAGGACCAGAAGTCATTCAAGAAACAACGGATAAGATTGTTCAGATCCGAAAAAGGTTAGAAATGGCTAATAGTCGGCAAAAGAGTTATGCAGATAACCGGAGAAAGCCATTAGAATTCATGGTCGGCGATAGAGTGTTCTTGAAGGTATCTCCATGGAAGGGAATTATGAGATTCGGTAAAAGAGGGAAGTTGAGTCCACAATTCGTAGGACCCTTTGAAATCCTGGAACGGATTGGGAAAGTTGCATACCGACTCAGATTACCGGAGGAACTTAGTAATGTGCACAATGTATTTCACGTATCTAATTTAAGGAAATGCATGACAGATGAATCTCTAGTTATCCCTCCAGATGAAGTTAGTATAAACGACAAACTCCAATTCATCGAAGAGCCAATAGAGGTCTTAGATTGGAAAACTCAGAAACTTAGACGGAAGCAAATCAAGCTAGTTAAAGTCCGATGGAACTCTAGAAGAGGACCTGAATTTACTTGGGAGCGCCAAGATGAAATGCAACAAAAGTACCCATACCTGTTCAAAACCGGATTTGACTCAGGATCAACAGCGTAAATTTCGGGACGAAATTTCTTAAACGAGGGGAGACTGTGACACCCGGTCAAATCAGGTCAACTCTCGAAACCATCCGCAATAACTAATTGATGATTATTTAGCGTTTAGGTCTAATTAAACAAAACCCTGCGTTAATGTTTAACAAACCTTGCAAATTGTTTAACAAATTCTTGAATAATAATAATAATAATAATAATAATAATAATAATAATAATAATAATAATAATAATAATAATAATAATAATAATAATAATAATAATAATAATTTTTAATAATAAGGTGAATCATCTCTTGGATATCCAAGAATGATTTATTATGATGTGCATGGAAGACAACACACCATAGTGTGTGTGTTTAAAAACCATCATCCACACACAACTCTTCCACTTCCACACACAAACACCACCACCACCTTCCAATCGGCCGACCCCCCCTTCCTCCTTCCCCTTCGCCGGACACCACACCACCACCTGCCGCCCGTCACCACCAACATCACCTTCCACCGCGACCGCCCCACACCACCGGCACCATCACCTACACCCGACGCCACCGGCACCATCACCTACACCCGACGCCACTGGCACCATCACCTACACCCGACACCACCGCGACCATCACCTACACCCGACACCACCGCGACCACCACTTACACCCGACATCACCATCACCGTCGCCTTTTCCGAAGCCACCATCGCCGTCGCCCTCACTCGACATCACCACCACCACCTTCACCCGATACCGTCATCACCACCTTCACCCGATACCGCCACGACTACCACCACCCTCACCCGACACCATCACCCCGTCACCCTTATCCGACACCACCGTGAACCCCCCCTCCCTTCCTTCACCTTCGGCTAACACCAACAATAACCACCCTCACTTGCATTTACATTAAGACACTCTAGTTGGAACTTAGTTTGGACCCGAAGTTTCATCGGGAAATCAAGAATCGAGCTTGCATTGTGTTAAGGGTTCCATCTAGTGTCACCAAAGGTATATTAGATTAGACAATGTATATTTATGTTCATGCATGGACGATCAAGATAAGGAATCTTGATGAACCCTAGTTCACCCATTTAGGTATTGTATGAAATGGTTGTTTTGATGATTTTGTATATAAAATGGCTATTATGATGGTTTGATAAATCTGAAAATGGATGATTAGTGGATGAAACCATGTTATGTTAAGGATTTAGGTGGTAAAAATGTATGTATATATGTGTATGTTATGTATGTATGAAGGCATAATCATGTGGATGGGAAAAATGATGAAATTTGGTCTTGATAAGAACATTAGGAGAGTTTATTGGATGAAGGATTATTATTAACATGATAACTTAGAATAATATGTAGATTAAGGATTTTAGGTGACTTTGATAAGAATAATAGTGAAAGATGACTAGGTTGAAGTAAAGGAAATTTGGACATAATTAAAGGACTTTCTTAGATAAAAGTCTACTAAAGAACTTTGAGACTAAGATTTATGGTTAAGAGTAAACAAAAGACCAAGGAGAAACCATGACTAACGAACCCGATTAAAACGACGGTCGAGACATCAAAAACATACAAGACTAAGAATAAAGCATACCTTGGACAAGTTATGACTAATAAAAGAAAATATATGTGTATACCTTAAACGACTAATTAGTAAGCTATGTAAGTAAAAGATAATAGATGAATTAATAATCAAATAATTAATAATGAGGAAACTACTTCTTGAATTCTACATGAACTCAGGTAAAAGAAAGCCCGATCAGATAATCATTTTCAGGAATAATGACCTAAAGTGGAGATGATTGACTCTCTGTTTAAGAAGGTTTTAGACACCCAAGATAATGGTATAATAGGACTTTTTGACTCAAAGTTTGTTAGTGACGAGTTATTCTAATAAAGATTAATACATATAAGACAGGAATAAGGAAATTGGTGGTTTATAGTCAAGACTTATAATAAAGGACACAAGACATGTGACTTTAAAAAGAATTATTTCCATTTACAAAAATATACATTTTTGACTAAAGTAAAACGTACCATTTTAAACAATCTTATAGAATGGGTGAAGTGCATTCTTAAGCATGAGTTATCGCATAATAATCATAATATTTATGATTAGGGTTTACTATTGAAAAGCCTTGCACATTGGTTAATTTCGAAGATCACACTCAAGGTGAGTCCTTCGGCCCCATTTTTTTAAAATGTATTTTAAATTGTTTTGGGGGAAAAGCATGAAATGATTCATTAAAGTATATGATGAGTTAAACGGGATAATATATAATATGAGGGTATAAGTTTGAATCAGTAGTATGGATCTATATACTACTGAGTTCTAAATCCCTCTATAATCATTAACCTCAGGGGTGAGGCCACAGAATATATTGGTAGATCTATCGGGTTAGAATGGCCCGCTCTCGCGACCAGTCGCACTGGTCAGGTTGTGGCGAGAGAATTTATATGTCTGGATAGTTGTGGGGCAACGACGTGTTTCTTGGTTTGATTATGGGCTTATGACCTAAATAACATAGTACCTAGCTAGTCTGTGTGGATTATATTATGCCTTGTTTCATCATATGATTTTTAAAAAGAGATGTATGGTTGCAAGATTTCAAAACCCCGAAAGCTCACCAACTTTATGTTGACTTTATTACCCTTCGTGCTTTTCAGGGTTATAGGTGAGCTCAACATGGAATCCGGAATTTTGTCTTTGGAAGTGTCAAACGTTAAGACTTTAAATGTTTTAAATAAAACCATGTTTGTGTAATAAAAGTAGTATTCGTTACTACTAAAAATGTTTTAATGTAGAATAACCAAGTACTCGTATGATGTTGACTTATGGTTTCAATAACTAATGACATTTTAGTATACGTTTGACCATGAAAGTTGGGTCAAGTCCAACTTCCGTTACCACCACGTCACGCGACTTTCGGCTGCGTTTTTCGGGGTGTGACAGCAACTTACAATGTTTTTGTTGCTAGTTTTGAGGCATATCTGGAAGGAAGACTTACATCAGTACATCTGATTCAGGAAGATCTTAAAGAAATGAATCTAGATGATGTTGAAGAAATGGAGTTGCAATGGCAGATGGCCATGATTACAATGAGAGCCAAGAAATTCTTCCGAAAAGGGAAGAAACTGAGCTTGAATGAGAACACAAAACTTGGATATGACAAATCCAAAGTAAAGTGTTTTAATTGTGGTATGACTGGCTATTTCTCTAAGTAATTTAGTGCTCCCAGAAGAAGTAGCCACAATTATCAAAGAACTTCACATGGTCAGCCATCATCTCAACCTTATTCAAGCTTTCAATCAAGTAATCAACATCAATATCAGCACCAACAAACTCATCAAAGTCAGCCCCACTTGACTCATCAAGCACATGGAAGCAACCAACCAACCTCTAATGCACTTATCATTAGACAAGATGGGGATTGTGACTTGAGCTTATATGCAGAGGAAGTCAAACCTCAATTCCAGAATCATACTCTCATGGCTCACATCAATGATGCTCCAACTCCAATGCTATATAAGGTAAAATCCAATTTATGTAGTGAAAAATGCATTAAAGAAGTACAGAAATACAAAGAACATAATCACAAGTTAGCTCTTAAAGTCAAAGAAGAGAATGTCAAATCTAAAATGATAAAAAAGAGATGAAAAGTTTTGAAATTAAAATCAAATCACTTCTTTTAGATACTGAAAAACTTCATGGTGAAAAGTACACTCTAGCAGCTAAGAATGAGAGGTTAAATGAATTGTTAACAAAAACCAAAGCTGAGCAATCGCTACTGAAGTGAAACTTGAAAATTTTCAATTCTCTTCTGCTAAGCTACAAGAGTTACTTGACTCACAGAAAGAGCCAAAGGATATGATTGGGATAAGATACAATTCTTGTCCCCCTCCATACAATGGCAACTAGACGGTTATGCCTGAGTCACTCACTCATTCTGATTCAACTGAACCTAAAGTTATTTAAACTAAAATAATGGTTTCACAAATAACTCATCCTCAAAACAAACCAATTGTTTACATTGAAACCAATAAGGTTAAAACCAAACTAGGTTACCCAATCAGAATCAAAGAGTGCTCGTCAAACCTGTAAGTGTTAAGAAACCAAAGAGCCTAGTCAAAGCCATTATGCCATTTGTGAAATTCATCCTTGAAAATATCAAGGTGGAAATGAATGCTAAATTTTCTGTGAAATCCTTTGCTGAAAGCAGATCTGATAGTGAGATTAAATCTCCAAAAAAATCAAACAAATCAAAAAAGGTTTCACTGAAAAACAAAAGTGAAACAACAACTTCTTCATCATCCAAATGGAAATCTACCATGGTTCAAAGATAAAATGTAAATAATGAATCTCAATCATCATCAAAGCACAAACAAGGAGTTGGTTTTGACGTTTTCAACAAAGAGCATATAGATCAATTTGAAAAGAAGTTAAGTAAAGGTAAAAAGAAGCAAAAGCAGTCTCAAAAGACCAAGCACAGTAGAATTATGAAGCAATCTACTTAAACCAAGAAGAATGAAGTTGCTTCTTCATTGAAAGCAAAATCGGAGGTTAATCTAAAATCTGTAAAATCACATGAAGCCTCCATATCAATACAAAAGACAAACAAATGTACTGTGACATTTGTGACATGTCTAATCGTAACACAGATGAGTGTTATTTTAATCAATATTGCTCCATCTGTGACATAAACAATCATTCAGCTAAAAATTGCTATTTCAACAAGTATTGTTCTGTATGTGATTTGACAAATTATAATACATCAGATTGTTTCTTTAAACAGAAAGGCTTGAGAGTCCCTCACAACAAGCTTATTTCACCAATTTAAACTAACAAGGCCAAAATAGAAGTCCCTCACATATTAAACAATCACGGGTTTCAAATTCTGATGCTGACTTCTATGATCAATGGCAGTCAAAGAGTGTCAAAAGGAATCTTGATAAAAATATGAAACAATCACTTAGTTCTCATCCAAGATTTAAAATAAAAGTGATTTATGAAAATAAAAAACGTGCCCAATTTCTATATAGATATAGGGATCAGATTTGACTACTTTTAAGACAACTCAGTTGAAATTGATCAAATAAAACAAAAAAGAACTCCATAGAAATTCATCATGCATCAACCTCTAAATCACAACCTAGAGGAAAGTGTCAAGAGGTTATAGTAATGGATAGAAATGGGTAACCCAAGACCATCATGGCTTGGATTCCACATTCTCAGTAGTTCTTTTATGCTTGTAGGGTCGCCATACAGGTCCAACAGCTTATGGTATGTGGACAGTGGATGCTCCCGACACATGACTGGAGACAATTCCCTCCTTTAAGACTTCAAGCATATACAAGGAACTGCCGTATCATTCGGTGGAAACTCACAAGGTGGTAGAATTACTAGTTAAGGATCTATAACAAATGGACTGCTGAATTTTGACAAAGTGAACTACTTTGAGCAACTGAATTTCAACCTCCTTAGCGTGTCTTAGATCCGTGACAAGAAATATTCCACTCACGTCACAGACACTCATTGCTACATTCAGAAATGAGGATTCTATATTCCTGAAGAATGGGTTGTCTTGAAGACTCCAAGAAAGAATACCACCTATGTCTTGAACCTTAATTTTGCACAACCAAAAGAAGAAACATGCATTTTTTCTAAAACATCATTTGATGAGTCACAACTGTGGCTAGACATTTGGGACACAAATTTCAAAAACATTGGTAAAAGAAAACCATGTAACTGCTTTACCTCAAAAGGAATTTTATTTCACTGACCACTGTTCTGCATGTCTCAAAGGAAAACCACATAAGTCTTCCCATAAGCCAAGGCTTTTGAACACAAACAAGTGTCCATTGAAGTTACTTCATATGGATCTCTTTGGACCACCTCATGTCATGAGTATTGGAAAGAAACAATATTGTTTGGTGATCATTAATGACTTTTCACGATTCACATGGGTCTTTTTTCTTCTTTATAAAACAGAAGCATCCCAAATAATAAAAGATTTTATCAGTGAAATTGAAAATCAACTTGATCAGAACGTAAAATCAATCAGAAGTAATAACGGGACAGAATTCAAGAATGAAAATCTAAGTTTATTTTGCACAACCAAAAGCATTGCTCGTTAATTTAGTGCAGCTAGAACTCCTCAACAGAATAGGATAGCTGAAAGGAGAAACGGAAAACTGATTTAAGCGTAAGAAAAATGCTAGACGATGCTAAACTGCCAATTATCTTTTGGGTCGAAGCACTCAACACATCGTGCTTTATGCAAAATCGAACTTTGATAGTTAAAGAAAGCAACAGAACACCTGTAAGACCCCATTCCCGGGAAACCTCACAGTTGGTTAATCATAGCATAAAATCATTTTTAATAACCAAAACATTGCAGCGGAATTAAATAGACATTCAATAAAACTTAGAAACCATATTGTACTCACACATTTATCCTTCAATTGTAAAGAAAACATAGTACTTATTCTTAATTTACAATAAAAGATTTTATAAACGGAAATGCCATCCACTGCCATCCAAGTAGCTCCCACCTTGTGCCATCCCCAGCAGCATCATTTACCTGAGTTCTAGTTTTAGATAAATAAGAAAATATAACTTTATCCTTCATATAATGACCACACATACATCATAATACATAACATTTCTTGCATCATAATAAGCATGTTCATTATCTTTTATTCTTTCATTATCTTTCATTTTCATCATAAATGAGATTGCACAAAGCAAGAGCTCCATGTTGATTGACAACGAATGTCGATCCCCGTCAGTACACATCATCATGGTAGCTAACCCCCGACAGTTGATCCACACTGCAAGGCACATAGCCCGCTCATGAATACGGATCAATCACCATACATCAGACTCACGTAAGTGAAGTCGATCATAGTGCTTGCAAGACTTTTCATCATCAAATGGGCCTGGGGGTAACATTCATTAAGTTTCACTTTTAATTAATATCATCTTCCACTTTAATATATAATACTTTACAGGTAAACAACACAACATATCAAGTACATGTCATCATAAAAACATCACCGACCCACGGCGAGACAGCGGGGGTTCGGGGGCGGTAGCCCCTGACAGCGGGGTCCTAAGGGCTGCGGCCCTAGGGGCAACGCCCCTGGCTGGAGCCGGGCTGCCAGGTCAGCATGAAAAATTTTTATTTTTAAACATTTATATAGCATATTTCCTTATAGAAAAATCGATCTTCCTATTAAAACCTCATAAAATCTAGGTCATTTAAAAACGTATATTTAGTATGCATAATAACCCCAAAACATGGAAAAACTTGTAAACAGGGGATCTAGAACTCACCTGGATACCGTGAGTGACTTCTAAGCTAAGCTTTCTAGGCTAGGATCACACTACACAGCCTGCAGATAAGTTAACATCTAAAAGGGTTAATTTCTTCCTAAATTCGCTGCTAATTTTGCTGCCAGAAAAGCAGTTTTGCTGGCAGTTTTGCTGCCAGTTTCACTGCCAGTTTCGCTGACAGTTTCACTACCAGTTTCGCATGGTAGTTTCGCCCAACTTTCGTTTGAATTCCATGGCTGCGAAATTACATGCGAAACTATAGTTATGCAGAAACCCACAGTTTCGCAGTTTGAATATGCAATTTCGGTGGATGCACAGACAGTTTCGCAGATCGCATAAAAATTACGAACCAGCCCGTTTTTAACCCAAAATTGCAACTTTTTACGTCCAATCTCTTAGTTTATCAACCATGAGGCTATATCTAAGCTTTATACATGTTTTCATACGTAAAAATGTGACCTTTATGCGATTCTTTGCAACTTTTCAAAACCCAAAACCCTAGAATCTGGGTTTGATCTACAGAAGGGTTTAGAGGTCGATTCTTACCTGGATTTGTTGCTCTTTTCTTACGGTTTGATGCTCAATCGTTCAGATCTTCAATCCCTCAACCTTTGAAGCTCCAAATCTTGAGTTATATTCACTTTCTCTCTCTACTTTCTCTCTCTATGAATTTTGGTGGCTAGGGTTCAAACAAGGAAGATGAAGGTTGATTTGGTGGGTTAAAGGGCTGATTATGGGCCCTTAATCACTTAGGCTCTTGCCCATAAGCCTAATTTAGCCCATAACCCATTTTCTTCCTTTATTAAATACCCAATAATTAAACCCATTATCCTTGATGTCTCGTTTTGACTTTTCGGGGTGTTACAAGTCTCCCCAACTTATTTAGGTTTCGTCCTCGAAACCTGTCAATCATAAAACAATTGAGGATAAATTGCCTCATTTCCTCCTCGGTCTCCCATGTAGATTCCGATCCCTTTCTGTGTCTCCGCTGTACCCGTACCAGTGGAACCACTTTATTCCTTAAGCGTTTCTCTTTCCAGTCAAGGATGGACACCGGCTGCTCTACATAATTCAGTCGTTCATCGACTTCAATGTCTTCTAATGGTATAACTGCATCGTTATCTGCCAGACATTTTCTGAGATGAGATACATGGAACGTAGGGTGAATTCCATTCAACTCATCAGGTAGTTCTAATATGTAGGCCACTTCTCCTACCCTTGCGACAATACGGAATGGCCCTATGAACCTTGGGTTTAATTTTCCCCGTTTTCGAAACCTGATGATCCCTTTCCAGGGAGATACCTTGAGCATAACCTTGTCAACAACCTCAAACTCTATTGGTCTACGCCTCGTATCAGCATAAGACTTCTGGGATCCTTTGCGGCTTTCATGAATGCCTTAATCTTATCTAACTTCTCGGTTGTGACCTCGATCACTTCAAGACTTCCCAATTCGTTTTGCCCGATGTCACCCCAACACACAGGCGTTCTGCACTTCTTACCGTACAACATCTCATAAGGTGGCATACCAATGCTGGCATGGTAACTATTATTATATGAGAATTCCGCCAACGGTAAGTGCTCATCCCAACTTCCTCCAAAGTCGATTACACACGCTCGTAGCATGTCTTTTAACGTCTGAATCGTTCTTTCCAACTGACCATCCGTTTGGGTGTGGTAAGCCGTACTAATATGCAGTCAGTCCCCATTGAGTCGTGAAACCTCTTCCTGAACTTGGATGTAAACCATGTGTCCCTATCCGAAACGATAGACACTGGCACGCCGTGACGAGCCACGATCTCCTTGATAAATAGCTCTGCCAACCTCTCAGAGGAAAACGTCTCACGAATTGGTAGGAAATTGGCGCTCTTTGTTAAATGGTCAACAATCACCCAAATTGCGTCGCTTCCTCTTGTCGTGCGAGGTAGCTTCGTGATGAAGTCCATTGTGATGTGTTCCCATTTCCATTTAGGAATATCCAAAGGCTGGATCTTTCCATATGGCTTTTGGTGCTCTGCCTTCACTTGTAGACAACTCAGGCACTTGCTCACGTACTTAGCCACGTCTCGCTTCATTCCTGGCCACTAGCAATCTTTCTTCAGATCCTGATACATTTTCGTGGCACCGGGATGAATGGAATATCGAGTTTTGTGAGCCTCATCCATGATCTTCCCCCTCAGATCCCCATAGAGAGGGATCCACATTCGCCCAGATCGGGTTCTAACACCCAGGGTGTTTTCCCCTAAATCTGAAACTTGTCCTTTCATCCTTTAGGAGTCGACTCTATCATCTCTCAATGCCTCATCCTGAAACTCCCTCACTTGTTTCATAACATCAGGCGTCATGATTATCTGGTAAGCCCTCACCCAAATTGGTTCGGGTTCTCCTTTCCGGCTAAAGGCGTCAGCAACCACATTGGCTTTGCCTGGATGATAATGAATTTCACAGTCATAATCCTTAATCAGTTCTAACCACCTCCTCTGCCTCATGTTGAGTTCCTTTTGTTCGAAGAAATACTTCAGACTTTTATGATCAGTAAAGATGGTGCACTTCACCCCATACAGGTAGTGCCTCTAAATCTTTAGTGCAAACACTACCGCAACCAACTCTAAATCATGGGTAGGATAACTGGCCTCGTGGACCTTTAATTGTCTAGAAGCATAGGCTATCACCTTCCCTCGTTGCATCAACACGCAACCCAATCCTGCATACGAGGCATCTAAGTAGACTACTCGATCCTCGTTCCCTTCGGGTAACGTCAAGACAGGGGCTTGAGTTAACCTCATCTTCAGTTCTAGGAAGGCATTCTCCTGATGAGTACGCCATTCATACTTCACGTCCTTCCGGGTTAGCTTAGTCAAAGGGGAAGCTATCTTGAAGAAATCCTGGATAAACCTCCTATAGTAACCTACCAGGCCTAAGAAACTCCGAATCTCGGATGGCGTCTTTGGAGGTTCCCATTGCATCAGCGCTTCAACCTTTGCAGGGTCCACCCTGATCCCCTCGGGATTAACCACATGACCCAGAAATTGAACTTCTCGAAGCGAAAATGCGCATTTAGAGAACTTAGCATAGAACTTCTCATTTCTGAGCGTCTCCAACACTTCTCGAATATGATCGGAATGTTCCTCTTCACTTTTTGAATAAATCAAGATGTCATCGATGAACACAATCATCGATTTATCCAACATCGGTCGACATACCCGATTCATGAGATCCATAAAAGCAGCTGGCGCGTTGGTTAAACCAAAGGACATGATAAGAAATTCGTAGTGTCCATAACGCGTACGGAACACTGTCTTTGGAATGTCTTGTTCTTTCACCTTCAGTTGGTGGTAACCAGACCACAGGTCTATCCTCTAAAACCAGCTGGCACCCTGAAGTTGATCGAACAGGTCGTCGATCCTTGGTAACGGATACCGATTCTTTACCCGGTCAGCTTTGTCAATGCACATCTACATGCTACCATCTTTCTTCTTGACGAATAAAACCGGAGCACCCCATGGAGAGATACTCGGTCGGATGAAGCCTTTATCCAATAAATCTTGCAACTGGTCCCTCAGTTCTACCATCTCCGAAGGAGCTAATCGATACGGTGCTTTAGTGACGGGTTGTGCTCCCGGTAGCAAATCAATCTGGAATTCGATTTCGCGGTCAGGCGGCACACCAGACAGGTCTTCAGGAAAGACGTCAGGAAACTCGCGCACTACCGGCACGTCTGATAATTGTGGCTCTGGTGCATCCACATCTTTTACATAGGCCAAGTAAGCGCTACACCCACGTCTCAAGTACTTTTCAACTGTAATCATCGACACGACCTTCGGTACACAGCACACCTTATCTCCACGAATCGTAACAGAACTACCGTCGGGCGCTGTTAGACAAATGATCTTCTTACTACATACTATATTGGCTTGATAGCTAGCTAACCAATCCATTCCTAACATCACATCAAAACCTCATAAGGCCATAACATGCAACCTAGCAGGAAACTTACAATCTTCTAACTCAATCAGGCAATCCTCAACCACCTCAGTTACCTTAGTGGACTTACCAATGGCTGTTTCTACATAGAAAGGCTCGTCTAACTTTCTACTCTTATCATGCAACAAATAGCAAAAGGCAGCAGAAACAAAACTCCTACTAGCACCAGAATCAAAGAGCACAGAAGCATATTTATGGTCCACTAGAAACATACCTAAAA
This sequence comes from Flaveria ramosissima, assembly GCA_025215565.1. Lineage (NCBI taxonomy): Eukaryota > Viridiplantae > Streptophyta > Magnoliopsida > Asterales > Asteraceae > Flaveria > Flaveria ramosissima. Next base: position 17,618,250 of record CM046029.1, on the reverse strand, counting down.
CTACTTCTAGATCTGCCCTGGCCTCCTCACGAGTTATGTTGAATGCCCTCGCCTTCGCCTTCGAACCGTTAACCTATCCCTTATCTCCGGTTCCAACTGTTCCTGATCCTCCTAATTTTCCTTTTTTTTGCAGTCCCTTTCCACATGTCCCATCTCGCCACACTGGTAACACTTTACCGCCTTGGAGTCCCTGGCATAGTGGCCCTCACCCCCATATTTAAAACATTTTCCAGTCTCAACTCTACACTCCTCTGAATGACCTCTTCCACATTTCCTACAAGCACCTCCTTCACCTGTATTTCCTCGCCTCCTTGACTGATCCTCAACTCTCATCCTCTTTTCTCCACTCCTAAAGTTGTCCCTCTGAACCTTTTCCCATTTCCATTCTTATTCCCACTCCATCTCTCCACCTTCTTTTGTACAGGCATCAGATCTCTTTCATCGTACAGTCTCCCAGCTAAATCCACCACAGACCTAAACGTACCCGGTCTGGCCGCAATCATGTGCCTCCTGATGTCCACGGGCAAACCCTGCATGTATCTCTTGATCTTCTTGGATGCAGGTGTCACCATGTCTGGCACAAGTCTTGCAAGTTTGTTGAACTTGTAGGTGTACTCTTTAAACGTACCCGGTCTGGCCGCAATCATGTGCCTCCTGATGTCCACGGGCAAACCCTGCATGTATCTCTTGATCTTCTTGGATGTAGGTGTCACCATGTCTGGCACAAGTCTTGCAAGTTTGTTGAACTTGGAGGTGTACTCTTGATGAGTCATGTTCCCGGCCTCCAAATACAAGAACTCCTTCTCAATCTTGTCTAACTCTCGGTGGGGACAATACTCCTCTAGCACCAACTCTTTCAACTCAGACCACTTCATTCTGGCTATCGATCGCTTTCCTTCAGCTTGGACAACATTGTCCCACCAGCATAACGCCGAGTCGACGAAAGAATGAGTGGCAAACTTAACTTTTTGATCTTCTCGACACTCACTAATTTCCAGTACCGCTTCCAACTCTCTGACCCAATGATGAGCGGCAGTAGCATTGCCGTTACCGTCAAAGGTTGGGGGCTTACACCTTTGAAATGCTCCATAGTTGCACCCCTTAGTAGTCTCTTTTTCATTCTCCTCACGACTGTCATCATCATGAACTACCACCTTAGGGTTTGATGGCTCCTCTTCAGATTCCTCAGTGCTCCCCGTGGACTTACCTGAATTCTTCTCACTTTCCTTCCCCTTCTTCTCAGCTTTCTCTCCATCCTTGACTGCCTTAATCACCTCAGTCACCACTGAGGGTAACACATTCTGCATAACATTGTAGACCTCATCAGCGATAGCCTTCTTCATAGTAGATTTGAGGGTGGCTGATCCCTCCCCCTCCGGGTGACTATGGAGGTCTGACTCCTCGTGAACAGTCTCGAGAGCATTAGCTTTGCTCCGGGTAACACGTGGCTCAGTAGTGCGCCCGCCACGAGCACCTCCTTGGGTGCCTTCCCTGATTTTCTACCAGCCATAACTAATTCCTATAAGATTCAAACACCAAAATGGTTATTCAAGATAATTGCTCAGATCATTAAAAGTATGGTAAGTCCTTAATTACAGTGGCCAAGTGTGATTAACCACTTACCTTACCCTCCTGTCCCAAGCAATCACTATCCTAACACATATCAGTATTCAAATCTACAAGCACATAAAACAAATAGCACAAACACATAATTCCGGTTTTACTTGAAACTTTTACCTGATGGCACGTAGCTACTTGGATTGGCATCCTTCATTCGGTCCCATTTTCAGTTTAAGTTTAGGTTTTGAAAACAGTTTACCCAATTCTCTTAAACTTTGGCTTTGATACCAACTTGTAAGGCCCCATTCCCGGGAAACCTCATAGTTGGTTAATCATATCATAATATCATTTTTAATAACCAAAACATTGCAGCGGAATTAAATATACATTCATTTAAAACTTGGAAACCATATTGTACTCATACATTTGTCTTTTAATTGTAAATAAAACATAGTACTTGTTCTTAATTTACAATAAAAGATTTTATAAACGGAAATGCCATCCACTGCCATCCAAGTAGCTTCCCACCTTGTGCCATCCCCAGCAGCATCATTTACCTGCCAACTATTATGCATAAAAGTCAGCTTTGCTGAGTGATTTCTAGTTTTAGATAAATAAGAAAATATAACTTTATTCTTCATATAATGACCACGCATACATCATAATACATAACATTTCTTGCATCATAATAAGCATGTTCATTATCTTTCATTCTTTCATTATCTTTCATTTTCATCATAAATGAGATTGCACAAATCAAGAGCTCCATGTTGATCAACAACGAATGTCGATCCCCGTCGGTACACATCATCATGGTAGCTAACCCCCGACAGTTGATCCACACTGCAAGGCACATAGCCCGCTCATGAATACGGATCAATCATCATACATCAGACTCACGTAAGTGAAGTCGATCAAAGTGCTTGCAAGACTTTTCATCATCAAATGGGCCTGGGGGTAACATTCATTAAGTTTCACTTTTCATTAATATCATCTTCCACTTTAATATATAATACTTTACAGGTAAACAACACAACATATCAAGTACATGTCATCATAAAAACATCATCGACCCGCTGCGAGACAGCAGGGGTTCGGGGCCAGCAGCCCCTGACAGCAGGGTCCTAGGGGCAGCAGCCCCTAGTGGGGTCAAAGGGGCAACACCCCTGGCTGGGGCCGGGCTGCCAGGTCAGCGTGAAAAATTTTTATTTTTATTATTTATATAGCACATTTCCTTATAGAAAAATCGATCTTCCTGTTAAAACCTCATAAAATCTACGTCATTTAAAAACGTATATTTAGTATGCATAATAACCCCAAAACATGGAAAAACTTGTAAACAGGGGATCTAAAACTCACCTAGATACCGTGAGTGACTTCTAAGCTAAGCTTTCTAGGTTAGGATCACACTACACAGCCTGCAGATAAGTTAACACCTAAAGGGGTTAATTTCTGCCTAAATTCGCTGCTAATTTCGCTGCCAGAAAAGCAGTTTTGCTGGCAGTTTCGCTACCAGTTTTGCTGACAGTTACGCTGCCAGTTTCGCTGACAGTTTCACTACCAGTTTCGCATGGCAGTTTCGCCCAACTTTCGTTGGAATTCCATGGCTGCGAAATTACCTGCGAAACTATAGTTTCGCAGAAACCCACAGTTTCGCAGTTTGAATATGCAATTTCGCTGGATGCACAGACAGTTTCGCAGATCGCATAAAATTACGAACCAGCCCGTTTTTAACCCAAAGTCGCAATGTTTTACGTCCAATCTCTTAGTTTATCAACATCAGGCTATATCTAAGCTTTATACATGTTTTCATACGTAAAAATATGACCTTTATGCCATTCTTTGCAACTTTTCATAACCCAAAACCCTAGAATCCGGGTTTGATCTACAGAAGGGTTTAGAGGTCGATTCTTTCCTGGATTTGTTGCTCCTTTCTAGCGGTTTGATGCTCAATCGTTCAGATCTTCAATCCCTGAACCTTTGAAGCTCCAAATCTTGAGTTTTCTTCACTTTCTCTCTCTACTTTCTCTCTCTATGAATTTTGGTGGCTAGGGTTCAAATAAGGAAGATGAAGGCTGATTTGGTGGGTTAAAGGGCTGATTATGGGCCCTTAATCACTTAGGCTCTTGCCTATAAGCCTAATTTAGCCCATAACCCATTTTCTTCCTTTATTAAATACCCATAATTAAGCCCATTATCCTTGATGACTCGTTTTGACTTTTCAGGGTGTTACAACATCTTATGAACTACTTATTCACAAAAAACCATTTATTGGATTTTTTAAGTCATTTGGTTGTCCTGTCTTAATATTAAATACCCAAGACCATTTAGAAAAGTTTGCTTCTAAGTCTGATAAGGGATTCTTTGTAGGTTATTTCTCTGTTTTAAAGGCTTTCAGAGTGCTTAATCCTAGATTAAACATTATTGATGATTCAACCAATGTTCAATTCAATGAGCACTCCTTTCCTAAGTCAATAAATGGTCCCGATTGGTTGTTTGATTTTGACTCTTTTACAAGAACTTTTGATCTGTTTCACTTGTCAAATGCAGGTAACATACAATCAGCTATATCTTCTAGAATAGTAGAGAGAAGAGATGACTTTCTCATGATTCCTCCTTCTTCTTCTAATCAATTTGATGATGAATTTCCATTACAAGCTGATTCTGTTAGACAAGTAGTACAAAGTTAGAGTGTTTCAACTAAGGCTTGTCCTAATACACTTCCCACTCCTTCATAAGAACCATCTATTGAAGTTAGAAATCCAAAACTAGCTACTATGCCGGTTGAAACTGAAAGGAATGTGAATGATAAAAGTCTTCAAAGTGCGGCTAACATTAAAGCTGAAGCTGGTGAAGCCTTTGATTACTTTTACCATTCACCTACATCACAACCTAAAGATGCCTCTCACCAAGATGATCTGAATGCCTCCAACAATGATGTATCAATTGCTGATGACTCTATTCCAACCACGAAGATACATAAGGATCATCCAATGTCAAACATCATTGGTGAATAAGATGAGCGGGTGACAAGAAGCAAGTCAAGTATTGCAAACATCTGTTTGTTTTCTTGCTTTCTGTGTCAAACTATACCGAAGAATATAAAAGAGACTTTTCAAGACAACAGTTGAATCGAGGCAATGATGGAAGAATTGCACTAGTTCAAGAAACAAGAAGTATGGCAGCTAGTAGACCTTCCCGGAGGACAATACCCTATCGGTACTAGATGGTTATATAGAAACAAGACTGATGACAAGGGTATTGTTATCAGAAACAAGGCGAAATTGGTTGCACAGGGATACACTTAAGAAGAAGGAATAGATTATGATAAAGTGTTTGTACCTGTAGCCAGATTAGAAGCCATTAGACTTTTCGTTGCTTACTCTACATCCATGAAATTCACTGTGTATTAAATGGATGTAAAGTGTGAATTTCTTTATGGAAAAATCTCTGAAGAATTCTATGTGAGTTAACCACCAGGATTTGAACACCCGGATTTCCCTCACAGGGTGTACAAGCTTTACAAAGCCTTGTATGGTCTATATCAAGCCCCACAAAAGTGGTACGAGACTCTATCATCTTTTCCTATTACACACGGGTATGAAAGAGTAAAGATTGATCATACTCTATTCAGAAAAAGAAAAGGACAAGAAATGTTGCTAGTCCAGATTTATGCGGATGATATCAATTTTGGATCAACAAACAAGTAACTTTGCAATGCTTTTGAAGACCTTATGTATTCCAAATTCCAGATGAGTGCTATGGGGGAGCTTACATTCTTCTTAGGATTGCAAGTACAACAAACAACAGATGGAATCTTCATCAATCAATCAAAATACGTGGAAACCAGCTAAATGAAATTTCATTTTGCAGATTGTCAGTCTATCAGAACTCCTGTTGATACAAAAATGAAGATAGGTCCAGATTTAGATGCAAGTCAGTGGATCAGACTCATTATCGATCAATGATTGGGTCACTCATATATCTAACATCAAGCAGACCTGCCTTAATGTTTGGTGTTTATGCCAGATATCAAGCAAATCCTAAGGAATCACATGTAAATGCTATCAAGAGGATATTTAGATATCTCAAGGGCAAGCCTGCACTTGGATTATGGTATCCAAAGGAAGGGAATTTCAACCTCTACGGCTACATAGACACTAACTATGAGGGATGCAACTTCAATCGGAAGTCTACTTCTTGGGGTTGTCAATTTCTGGGTCCTAGATTGATCTCCTGGGAGTGCAAGAAGTAGACAAACGTGTCTGTTTCAACAGCAGAAGCTGAGTACATAGCATCATTAGCTTGTTGCTCTCAAGTTCTCTGGATTCAAAACCAGATGTTTGATTATGGTTTTAACTTCTTGTACACACCAATAAACATTGACAACACAACAGCCATGCTCATACCAAACAATCCTGTTCAACACTCAAAAACAAAACATACTAAAATTAGATATCACTTTTTGAGAAACTATGCTGAAAAATGGTTAATCAAGTTGCAATCCACATGGACAATCAATTAGCTGATTTGTTCACTAAGGCATTTGATCCTAGTCGGTTTGAATTTTTAGTCCAATCAATATGCATGATTAACCTTGAGTAAACAATCAAAATTTACAAAAACTTTCAAATATAATAAAAAATACAAAAAGAAGTTATTTTGTTGAAATATATGATATATACTCCAAAACTAGGAAATGATATAATTGCAGTCGATATATCATTCATTGTGCCTATTTGAAAATTTCGAAAGGCTGACATGACTTATCTGATATGCGGGTAGGCTTAGCTTGGAAAAGAAGATACATGCTGTGCTGAACTAAAGCTCATATTCAACTGTGAAGTATTCATCTCAAAGTATAAGTATTAGCTTATCCAAGTGTGTGTTTAGTAACCTAAACACACCAGGTAATGATGCCTTATGAATATCATTCACCCACATCAGTTTCTCATTTGTTTTGCTAAGCAAAGATCTCGAGAAACAGGCACATAGTGCTGATGTCATGATCCAAAAAGATTTCCAATGTGGAACACATCCAACCTGGATGAATTAATAAAGACTACATTCCTTGTGAATGAACAAAAAGAATCCCAACGAGGATCACCTTCCAAAGTGAAGTACAAAAGGAATCTCATTGTGGATCAAATATATATAAGGATCAAAGTAAAGAATCCCAAGGAGGATCCATCTACCTCAAAACAAAATGCAGCTTTTCGGACGTTAACCTAAACTTAGAAAGAAGGATGAATTTGTCTTTGGAAGTCAGGATTCCTCTTCGGACGTTGTTTTGGCCTTAATCTTCGAAAGTGCAGGTTTTCCCTTTAGAAGTTCTTTCATAGTTGTACCAAAACCTCACTTGTTTCTGCTTCTTAAAACTTTCAGCACCAATGAGAGAAGATACTTATTTGTCTATATTCTTTCTAGAGGTGGTGCAGAGAGGTTTGTATAAGTCATTCGTAGATAGAAGATCTAGTCTGTTACTTTGAATTACATGCACCTGTTTGTTGTGTCCCTCTGAAGAGAGTTAGTTGACGGGAGTTGTATTCATACTCCCATCAAACTATGGATTCCAATTTAGGGCCTTCACCCATTTGCAGGAAAGCTTTCCCTTTGGTGGTTGACCCTTCCTTTTCTTCCCTTTCTCTTAGCTTCAACTCCTCTTCAATCTTGGCCTTTGTAGTTAGTTCAGCCAGACGAAGTCTGCTCAGATGGTTTCTGATGTGAGCAGCTACTTTAGAGTTGGAGGGATTGGAGAATGGTTTCTCTGATAACTCAGTAATGTCAAATCTGCTGGAGTGTAGCAGAGAAGATGCATTAAGTCTTTAGAGTACACCATTCTCTCTTTCCACAACAAAGTTGTGAGAAGAGCCTTCGAACCACCACTGAACTATCTTCTTTCTAGGAACAAGAGGCTGAGATGGTAGCTTGTCTCCCTTCCTAGAATCCAGTAGAGTCACCAGTCTTCTTCTTAGCTTCTTCTCTTCTTCCTCAAGGGATTTAGAGTTAATTGCCAAGAGTCTGAGAGCCTGGTCCAGTGTTTCTCTTGGCAGTTCAAGGAATTGTTCTCTTGTGAGGAAACATGAGGAGCCATCAATGAAAGATAATTTGATTGACCCCTCCTTAGATGAGATGTCGCCCAGAGTAGTGCAGTTGATGAGCTTCCTCTTGATCTCCTTGAATTCTTCCAAGGTCAGAGGTTTGGGTGATTGAGAGGATGACTTGGGTGGTTAATGGGTGGATAATGGTTGTGTTTTGGTAAGTGTTTTGGGTTTAAGGATAGGTAGTGGTGGTGGTTTTTATAATGCAATGGGAGAGGATGAGGGTATGGTTGATGATTTGAGTTCATCGGTGTAAGGCTTAGTGGTTGGCTCAATTTTGATGGGGAAGGGGAAAGGTATTGGTTCAGGTTGAGGTTGAGGTTGTGGTGAAGGTTTGGAAGTCATCCTATGTATACTTTTGTATACCTCCTTCCTTCTTCCTGAGCGAATGCAAGCCTTGATGTCACTGACATGTCGCTGCAGGGTCCTTTCCGACATGGGGCCAACTTGTCTGCTAGAGAAGCCATGAGCCCTAAGATAAGCCTTCATCTAGACTTTGTCTCCCATCTTCTTGGCTGCCACAAGTTGAGTTCTTCTTCTCCCTAAGCTTTTCCCTAGATGTCCTCTTTCTCCCCTTGTCTATTTGATCTTGCTCTTTGTGGAAAAGCCACAAGATCGTGTCATTATCTTGAGGAGCTAGTTCTTCAGAAGAGTATCCCCTAGAACTTAAGAGAGCTATCCTTTCATTTCTCAGCTATTGCTCAGTTTCCTCTTTCTTTCTCTACTTTTCCTATTTTAAGGCCAACCTTGTTTCTTCCTTTTGTTCTTTCTACAGTAGGGTTGCCTTTTCTAACTCCATCAGCTCCTCAAGTGGTAGGAAGAGCACATCTTCACTTGCTGCTTCAAGATTGAAAAGTCTGTTAATGATTCCACCCTATTTTGGTTATTGATAGCCTGCTGGTTTGCCTCAACTTCTTTGCTACTTGAAGCTAATAGCTTCTCAGTGGGGAGTCTACCTTTTCTCTTAAGCTTTTCAAACCTTTCTAACAGTTCTTCCACAGTCAACTTCCTTTTGCCTTTGATGTCTTCAGAAGCTTGAGTCTTTGAAGGTTCAGGTGCAGAGGATTCAGGTTGGTAGGTGGTGATTTGAGCTTGTGGTGATGAGGTGTGTGAGTGAGAGGGGTTTTGAGAAAGTCTTCACTATTTATCTCAGAGGCCAGTTCAGGAATTGCCTCTGTGATAATTAGATCATTAGACAAAGAGGATAACCCTTCTGCAGCTTGGATCTCAGCTTTGGAAGATTAGGATAACTCTTCCGCAGCTTTGACTTCAGCTTCGGAAGTTAGTGGGATTGCACTAACTATCCCAACTGTTTCAGTTGCTGGGCCATCAGTCCCTATATTCCCTTCGAAATTAATCTCGTGTTCAATGTGGACCTTAGGTTGACCAACTCCTTCCTCAGTGCTAGGTGGTGAGTGCAACCTCTGAAGCTCTCAGCTCCAAAGTATGTCACAGCAAATCTGGACTTGGTTGTTCAAGTGAGGAGCCCATTTGGAACTTAGTTAAGAACCTATTCAGATCTATGAACATCCTTGGGTCCACTTGAAGGGTAATAGAAGGAGGCTCAGGGAAAACTGTTGCTTGCTGATCAGAGTATCTTGAAGATAGTATAGAAAGGGCCAAGCTTTGCTGCTCCACATGTGTTTCACTCTGAACATTCTCCCTCTTTTTGGTAGCATCATCTTGAGAGCTTGATGAGCTAGAGGAAGAAGTCAGAGAGACTTGGACTGGTACACCTAACAAATCTCTCAATCTATTTCTTAGCTAGTTGAGCCTTGAGATTTTCAATCTCAAGTTACTGAGTGACAAACCTATCCTCTAAAGTCTTAACCCAGGATTCAAGGTTTAAGACTTTAAAAAGTAGGTCTCTTATTGTTAGTTTCATACTTCCCTCATCTTCTTTAGAAGAATCACGGGGAGATGAGGTAACATACCTAGTATGTTCATCCTCACCACCAGATGTGGTTTCTTGACACCCTGGTTTCTCTTGCTTAATGATGTCTCTTTCAGAGTCATCAAGAGGCAAAGTTGTCGTAGATTCAGTCTCAGAGATGTTACCACTGTCTTGAGGGCCCATTAAGGCACCATCAGTAGTTGTAGCTAAATCTATATGAGTCCCCTCCACATCAGTGGGACTCACCTCAGTTTGGGTTTTCTGATGGGGGCTGGAAATTGGACGTTTCTCTAGGCTCAGTTGATCCTTAGATGGGTGTTGTGGATCAACATCATGGCCTTGAAGAGACATGATTTCTTTATCAGTACCTATTAAAAGGTCAGTGAAGGATATGGAAGTTATACCTAATGACCCGAGCCCTTGATCAATGTGTAGAGGCATTGAGCCTATGATTAGGATGTCCCTTTTGGCTACTCAGGGGAGTATAGTGACTCACCATGAGGGCTTAAAGTTTGGGTTTGGGGGTCATGGGGTTGAGACTGAGGAGACTCAATACCCATATTAAGGTCAATTTTGAAGGATGGTAGGACCTCAGACTGAATGGGTGCCCATGGTTCCACTCTAAATTTGTTGGATTGAATAGGGAGAACTTGTTAAATCAGAGTAAATTGAACAAGAGTTCGCTTAGAGCGTCTCTGATATGTATGTTTGATAGGATGGGAAAGAAGATTTGGTAATGAGGTGGTTATTGCTGGTGTGGGTTCATCACTTGTGGGGTTACATGGATGTCACCGGGAGCCATTGGCTCAATCATACCTGGAAGAAGCGTAGTATGTCTTCAAGTAAATTAGTTTACACCCTCTTCAGTACCTTGAAGATGGCCGGCCTCATGTGAGGATTGGTAGAGTAGCTGCACAGACAAGCTTCTCCTTATCCAGCTCACAGTTGATTATATGTTGAATAAACCTGGGATACAAGTAAAATGTATCCCTTTGAAGGTTTCCTCTAAGGTTGTTCAACACAAATCTTAAATAGTTGAACCTGAGGCCCTTTACCAACCCGTGAACCAGGCATCCTAAATCATAGAGAATTTGATCCCAACCCCCGTACTTGTTTGATAGACAGTGAAGAACAATGTGAAGCAGGAACTTCCAGTTGTAGGAGAAGTTAAACTTGTAGACTGTGGACCTGCTTACATCTCCACCATATCCCATTTGGGGATATGCCGATTTGGGGAATTCAATAGGAGATCCCTCATCATGGAGCTCTAAGTTCTCCCTATTGGTCTGTTCAGATATGACTAATTCTTGGCCGTAAATTCTTGACCTAATGACCCTCCGTTCAGAGTGTCAATCTGACCATTTCCCCAAAACTCGACCATGTGGTTTGAGTAAACAGTGGGGTTAACAGTTAGGGCTGTGTAGTTAATGGACTGGGTTAGGAACTGGATGATTTCTGAGAAGTCAGCATCCTTGGAAGAGTCAAGGAGTGCTACTTGATTGTGGTGAGGGTTTAGTGCCATTTTTGGGAAATTACGGAGGAAATGAAGTTGATTTGGGAGTAAAAGGGAAGACGAAGGAAACTTAGGGCTGTCAAATTGGTAGTATGATTAAAAGAATAAGTCGGAAGTATTTAAATGAGTAAAAACGCGGATGGATAAGGTGAAGTGACAGTTTAGGGTATGATATGACAAGGGCAGTAAGGTTAAAACCATTTAAAATATTCCGACATCATTAATAAAATCTTTACCCTTTTACAGAGTGGGGCCCAAAAGATTTCCGTTACACAGGAAAGCTTTCTTCTGAGAGTAAAAGCTTTTCCGACAGTAATCTCTTCTGAAGCCAGAGTTATTTCCGAAGGTAAATTTCATCCTAAGAGAAATTTACTTCCGAAAGTAAGGAGGTCTTCCGAATGAAGAAGTTTTCAAGCTTCAAAACTAGATTTGATATATCATCAAATATTCTTCCATGTCTAAAAACTCTTCGGAAGATAAAACTAACTTGGAGGAATTTTCCTTCGAAAGACAGATAAGATATCTTCCAAGGGATAATTTCTCTTTGGAAGAACTCATACTTTACAAATTTTGGAAGACATACCTTTTGTAACAGGGCTTAGATTGTATGACAAAGACAAGACACATTTTGAAAAGGTATTTCAAAGGAGATAAGCTAATCAATGTTTATCATCCCAATAGCTGTAATAAGATACTTAAATTTTTGTTCATCAAATGCTTTGGTGAAGAATCAACATATTGTTTATTTGAGTTAACTTTGACTAGTTTAATCAGGTTTTTCTCATGAATATCTCTAATCAAATGATACCTGATGTTAATGTGCTTTGTCTTGGAGTGCTTGACATGATTTTCTGTAATGGAAATGGCACTCTTGTTGTCAATGTGAATAGAAGTCTCCATGAAATTGAATCCATAGTCTAACATCTGGTTTTGAATCTACAGCAGCTGAGCATAAAAACTAGCAGCAGCAATGTATTCAGCTTGAGTAGTTAATGATCCTTCCACCAAGATATTAACATCCTCCTAATGTTGATTTCTTGTTGATGTTGCAGCCACCATAGTCACTATCAGTATAGCTATAGAGATTGAAGTTTTTGTTCCTTGGATACCAGAGACCCAGTTTAGGTGCTCCTTTGAGGTATCTAATAATTCTCTTGGCAGCCACCAGGTGAGACACCTTTGGAGCAGCCTGATATCTAGCATAGATGCAAGTTGCAAACATGATATTTGGTCTACTTGCTATGAGATACATCAGAGATCCAATAATTGCTCTATACTAATGTTGATCAGTATCCTCCCCCTCAGAGTCAGGACAAAGATTGTGATTTGTGGGTATAGGAGTCTTTGCTGGCTTACAATCATTCATATCAAATCTTTCTAAAATGTCATTGACATATTTATATTTATTGATAAAGAACCCTTCCTTCATTTGCTTTACCTGAATTCCAAGGAAGAAGTCCATTTTTCCCATGGAACTCATCTCAAACTTCCTTTTCATAATGCTCTCAGAATCTTTACACATTTGGACATTTGAGGAACCAAATATGATGTCATCAACATAGACTTGTACGAGCAAAATGTCTTTCCTAAACTTTCTTATGAATAAAGTCTTGTCAATGGTACCTCTAGTGTAACCATTCTTCAGGAGAAACCGAGACAAAGTCTCATACCACAACCTAGGTGCTTGGTGCAGGTCATAGAGAGCTTTATCCAAATTGTACACATAGTTGGGGTGCTGTGGGTCTTCAAGTCATAGAGGTTGGCACACATAGGCTTCTCTATCAATATCTCTGTATAGAAATGCACACTTGACATCAAGCTGGTAGATTGTAAAATTTTTGGATACTGCATACGCAAGAAAGATCCTCACTGTCTCAAGTCTTGCAACAGGTGCAAAGACATCTGTGTAATCAATTCCTTCCTCTTGTGCGTATCCTTGAACTACCTGTCTTGCCTTGTTCTTGATAATCAAGCCTCTATCATCTCTCTTGTTCCTGAATACCCATTTTGTGTCAATGGGTACTTGACCAGATGGTAGTGGACATAGGTTCCAAACCTTTTGTCTCTTGAATTGAAGCAATTCCTCTTGCATAGATTCAACCCAACTACTATCTTTCAAGGCTTCCTCTACCTTCTCTGGCTCCATATGAGATAGGAAGCATGAGTACAAGCAGACATTCCCATTGTGAGTTTGTACCTTTGTTTTCATACCTTTGGAAATATTTCCGATGATGTTCTCAGCTGGGTGAGTGTTGTGAATCCTGAGCCAAGGGATTACATCCAATTGTATGGATAGATCCAAATTAGAGAAGTTTTGCTCAGGATTTTGAACACATGGCCCAACTGATGTCTCACATTCATTAATTGAGGACTGATTAAATGAAGGAGAGACAACATCAGTATCATTTGGATGTGAAGTAGCATTAACAGTTGTATGTTCCTTCAAACTGCTGCTTCCATCAGCTTGGTGTTGTGCATTGTTTGAGTTGTCACTTGATGAGTTTTTAGGCTCACTTTGTTGACAACTTGTTGAAGTTCCACTGGTTCTTGAGATAGTCATACTATCAGATCTTCCAATTATGGGAGCTTGATTTTCAGCAACTCTTGGAGAACTTGGAAGAGGTCTAGGTAACTCAAATGATTAGTTATTATTAGAATCACTTTGAGTAACTATTCCAGCTAAAACATTCTCATTAGAATGTTCAGAATAGTTTGGAAACAATTCTAAGTCAAATATATGATCAGGTCCATTCCCTGATAGGATCGGATCTAGTTTGATCAATTAGATTGGAATTTGCAGCAGAATATAACAGAAATTAGATCAAATTTAAGCAAGACAAGTATGAATATTCAATCACACTATGACGATTATAGAGAGAGAATTTTTCTGTTAATGGAAGATTTTCATTCACGCAAATGCTTCGGTTACAAAACAATTAGGTCAACATTCCTTTTATAAAGGAATGTGACTTCAGCTGATGTCACTTGATAGTGACATCTAGCTGATTTATACAAACTACTGAAAGTAACTAATCTACTGAAGATGTCCACAACAACTGAGGACACCTTCACAAAAAGCTAAGTATAAACAAACATTACAACTACTGAAACTATAACATCTGAAGTGTAAGAACTTCAGACATTTTACAATAATAAAACTACTGAAAAGAAACTACTGAAAAGTAAAACATTACAACTACTGAAAGGAACTACTTCAGCTGTTTGAGACAACTTCTGAGAACTTGGTCTTCAGACTTTGTCTTCAGCATATGTCTTCAGACTTTGTCTTCAGCTATTGTCTTCAGACTTTATCTTCAGACTTTGTCTTCAGACTTTATCTTCAGACTTTGTCTTCAGCAGATGTAGATCACTTCAGTTGTTGTGATGTCTGTGGGACTTAAAGGTTTTTCTGATCTGGCTCATTGGTTCTTTTGGTCCAACAAACTCCCCCTGAACCAATGCAGCCAAAACCTTTAAGCTTATTGAAGTCCCACTTATTGGCAGACAATTTTCTGGATCAGCTCAGAAATCACCAAATTAAGCTCAGGCCAGGAAGAGGTTTCAAAAAGTTTGATTGGCAAAAGATGAATGGGAACTCTGTCTTGGGGAATTGGACACAGAGCTGTTACCCCAATCATTAAACCTACTTCCCAATGATGAGTCTATAAGACTCTCTAACATAAGCCTCAAGAAGAACAACTTTTTCTTCTATTGTTAGTTTTTCAGCTTCACTCTCAAAGAAGAACTCAGGCCCATAATACTCAGATAAGTATCTAACAATCTTTCCATTCTTCAGCTCCACAGTTGTTATTTCTGTGTATGCAAACTCATCAGGATGAGTACCTTCAAATGACAACTGGAGCTCATTTCTTTTTATTTCTTCAAGCTTCTTGTAAATTAACCCCTTCTTTACCATTTTGTTTTCCAACAAAGTTTGTGGAGTCATCTTAGTCTTGTAAGCTCGCTTGAAGTCATCAAGGATTTCCCAGGGTGACACTACAATGGCCAGCATTATCACAGCATCTACAGTCTTCCTCACTTGGCCATTGTATCTACTTGGAACATTCTTTCTATGAATTCTATCACTAACTCTGGGGTCAGGCCAAATCCTCACTCTCTCTTTCTGATACTGAAATGTAAATCTGAGAGCATACAACCTCTGAGCATGTTTCTTCATAGCTTGTATGGATGAAGACTTAGGAAATTCCTTATCAACCATCCTCAACAGTTGCTCATCATGTTGTTTCTGCTGTTCTTCTTCTTCAATCTTCACTTTAATCATTTGCCTTTGAGTATCAGGAGTGATTGTTGTTGGTTGACTCCTAGGCTCAGGCATCTTCATTTTAATCACAGCAGATATTGGCAGACTATCATCCTCATCATCATCTTCTTCTTCTTCCATCCTCAACACCCTTCTCTTTCTCTTGGGTGCATCATTGGTGGTTGATTGAGTGGGTTTCTTGGGTAAAGGAGTTGGTTTTGAGGGTTGTGAGGTTGGTTGTTTTGAGGGTTGTGAGGTTGGTTTTGAGGGTTGTGAGGTTGATTGTTTTGGTGAGGAAGATTGTAAAGGATGCTCTATCATTTTGGTTGTGAGGGTGGCTTTGGATAACTTTGCCATGTCAGACCTTTTCCCAGCACCAGCTTCATCAAGGGCTTCTATGATCAATCCTTTGTTGAAGGTTTCAGAAGAACAGATTTTGGTGGTTATTTCCAAAATACTGTCTCTGGACCATGAATTTACTTCAATGATTGGTCTTCCCAAATGTTTTGACAAGAATCTGATCATAGCTTCCAACTATTCTCTTTCTTTCTCATTGCAGCTGGCCCATCTATTCTCAATCTCTTGAATTTCTAGCCGTCTGATCTCAGAATCAAGTTTGGCAGTATCAAAGCCTTGTCTGAAGAGCGGATCAATGATCTGCTATGTTGCTCATCAGCTTCTTTGATCAGTTCCTCTAACTTCTTCTCATCCTTAGTTTGTTCAGCACTTTTCTTTCTCTTATAAGTGATTATCTCTTTTCCTTTCTTCTCTTTGGCTTCTTCCTCTTCAACTCTCTTTCTTTTATCTTCTTTTACTGACTTAGACTCCCCTTTTTTGGTTGCATTGGGTTCAGGGGTTTGAATGTCAGAAAGTTTCTTGGAGACAGCATCATCAACAAGGGTTTGAAGATTTGAGGAAAGCCTCTCAACAATGGTTTGATGGACAATGGTAGTGATGATTGGAGTGATGAGAGGTAAGGAGGATTTAAAGGCAACAACCATTTGCTCAGAGGGGTTCTGTCCCTGAGAAATGGTGCCTGAAACAGAGGCTGGTGGCTGATTAGTTGAGAGTGGCTCTGTGTTTGGGAGAGCTTCAAAGGAAGCTGCCATCTGTGGGTTTATTGGGGCAGATGGACTTGATTCTTGAGACATTTTGGCAAGCAGTTCTTGTAGTCTGCATACCTCAGCCTCAAGAATGGTGTTTTGGGCTAGAACTTCAAAGAAAAAGCCCAGGTCATCATCAATCTTAGCTGAATCAGCTGACCTCCTGAGTAAATCAGGATGAACATGTGTTGAGTGTAGATCAGTATTCACATGTGCCCCTTTGTCTTGGAACTGGGGACTTCCTGCCTCAGGATTAAGTCCTTCATTGGCAGTTGCCTCTGGTGAGGTCTTAGAGATGATACCACCTTCATCCTGTTCATGTGTTGAAACAGGGGAAGAGGTAGCCTCACCAGATGTTCAAATCTCCTCCTCTACACCGGGAGATTGAACTTTGTAATCCATATGCTGTGGGTTGTCAACCACATTATAATCCTCTCCCTCAACTGTTGAGGTTTTCCCAGTGGTAATAGGTTTCTGGGGAGGGGTAGAGGAATGTAGTTGAGTCAGCACTTGTGCAATGACTGCAGTTGGGCTTGTAGGGGTGGTTTCAGTAGGAGATAAAGGTGAAAAGGATTGCACCTGGGGTGAATGGTGCTCTTCAATGGCAATCTTCTCAAGTGAGAGAGATTCCAGTAATGTGGTTTCCTCAATATTGGTTGCATCAGGATCTTGTTGAGAGGATACCTGAGAGGTTTCAGCTGGTAGAGTCTTAGAAACTACAAGGGGATCACTACCAGTAGTTTCATCCTGCGTTTGTGATGCAGGGGCATCATCAGGGGACTCAACTCCCTGAGTAGCCTTTTTGGGTTGCTTGGATTTTGGTTTGGAGGGGACTTTAGATCTGGAGGTGGAGGCTATGGGTTCCCTCTACTTGGGTTTTAGCAGTTTGGCAGCCTCTTTGAGTTGTGGGTTTGAGTTGTGCCTGGAGTATACTTCTGGCAAAACTACCATAGCAGGGACTCCAAGGCCAACAAGGCCATCAGATTTTAGTTGATTAATAATTATGGCCATAAGAAACCTTGGATATAATATCCATCTGTTAGCCACAGGTTTCATTGCCAGATCTTTTAATTCCAAAAATATTAATTCAGAAAAATTTAAGCTTTGGCGTTCAAGGATAGAATACAATACCTGTTGCCACCTTGATGACATTTGATCCCATGAAGATGTTTTGGGGGCAAGACAGACATTGATCATATGAAAGATAAGACGTTCAGAATCATGGAAGTGCTTCTTCATAATAGTGGTAGCACTTAGGTCACCCTCATATCCATGGTTAAACAAATGAAAATCAATGGGTGCCTTTGGGGTATCTGGTGACATAGGTGGCATAATTCAGGTCTAGGGTTTGGCGAATGATATCAGAAGTGATGACCACCTTCTTTTGGTTGACAAACGACTGGAGAGGAAGGCTGATCTCACTAAAGAGAAGGGTATCGGGATAGATGGTAGGATTTAAGAGGAAGGCTGTGTGATATTGGGAATCAACCATCAGATCAATGGCAGCTCAAACTTGGTCAAAAAGGCTGATGTGCGAAGGTAAGCAACACAGCTGTGTCGAGGTTGATTTGCATGGTCGCATTAATGAAGATGAACGTTTGGAAAGAGATTTATGAAAAGGTTGAAGTTAGGGTTAGGTATTTATAGGTTATGAGCGGCTGAAAGAAAAAAATGAAAGTTTGGTATGAGTCATCAGTTGTTAGAAAACAACTGAAGACATGGTGTTAACTTTCAAATGTTGTAAACAACTGAAGACTTGGTGTAGTCATCATAGTTGTAAACTACTGAAGACTTGTTTTGGCTTCGGTTGTTGAAATGAAACAATAGTTGTTGTCGTCAATCACAAAGTTCAGTATTTCAATGACCTTAACACTTACTCAGCAGATCATCTGATTTTTCAGATGTTTCATTGGTCATCAGTACTTATCTATTAGAAAAGACCATCAGTAGTTTTAACTACATCAGTACTTTTCAACAAATGAAGTACGTCAGTATTTTAAGTAATTTAGTCTTCAGTAGTTATAAACAACTGCTGAAGATAAAATAACGTAGAAGCACTTATTTTTGACAGTTGTATACTGATGCTCATCAGTACTTATTAACTAAGAGCATCAGTAGTTGTCAAATTATTCTAGTTGCAACATACCAAGCCTGAGCACAAGATTTTGGAAAGTTGCATTGTCCAAAGGCTTAGTAAATATATCTGCAAGCTCATCAGCACTAGGCACAAACTTTGGATCAATCAGACCTTTTTCATAACAATCCCTGATAAAATGATGTCTGATCTTAATATGTTTGGTCCTACAATGCTGTACAGGATTCTTAACAATACAAAGAGCTGAAGCACTATCCATCAGTAGAGGAGTCTTAGTCTCTGTAATGTCATAATCCAATAATTGATTTTGAAGCTAGAGTACCTGAGATGTACAGCTTGCAGCAGCAATGTACTCTGCTTCAGCTGTGGATGTAGCAACTGAAGTTTGTTTCTTACTCTGCCAAGAAACTAAACAATTGTCTAGAAATTGGCATCCACCAGAAGTTGATTTTCTGGTTAACTTACACCCTGTATAGTCACTATCAGAGAAAGCAACTAATTTGCAAGAGTGCCCAGTGGAATACCAAAGTCCTAGAGATTGAGTTCCTTGCAAATATCTAAAGATCCTTTTGACTGCAATCATATGGGATTCTTTAGGTGCAGCCTGAAATCTAGCACAGACACAAGTTGCAAACATAATGTCTGGTCTAGAAGCTGTAAGGTACATCAAGGAACCAATCATACATCTGTAAAGAGTTTCATCAACTGCTTTACCTTTCTGATCAACATCCAGTTGTGTTTTGCTGCACATGGGAGTAGAACAGGGCTTACAGTTTTGTAAATCAAACTTGGTCAACAAATCCTTTGTGTATTTTGACTGATGAATGAAAGTTCCATCAGCCATTTGTTTGATTTGCAAACCCAGAAAGAACTATAATTCTCCCATGGCACTCATTTCAAACTTTTGTTGCATCAATTTAGTAAAGGCATCACACAATTATGGATCAGAGGATGCAAAAATGATATCATCCACATAAATTTGAACAAGGAGCTTATGCATGCCTACTTTCTTAATGAACAAAGTTTTATCTATGGAGCCTCTAGTGAAATTATTTTGAAGAATAAAGTTAGATAGTGTTTCATACCAGGCTCTGGGAGCTTGTTTTAACCCATAAAGAGCCTTATCAAGCTTATACACCCAATCTGGATGTTTATGATCTTCAAAACCTGGTGGTTGACACACATAAACTTCTTCTTTTATTTACCATATAAAAATGCACTTTTGACATCCATTTGAAAAACTTTAAGGTTATGGAAAGCAGCATAAGCTAAGAACAATCTGATTGCCTCCAGTCTGGCTACAGGGGCAAAGGTTTCATCATAATCAATACCTTCTTCTTGTGAAAACCCCTGTACAACCAGTCTGGCCTTGTTCTTGACAATTTGTCCTTTTTCATCAGTTTTATTCCTAAACACCCATTTAGTGCCTATTGCACACTTACCTTGGGTAAAGGAACCAGTTCCCACACTTGCTGCTTTTGAAACTGAAGAAGCTAAAGCTGCATGGCTTCAACCCATCCATTGTCTCTTAATGCAACAAGATAGTTCTTTGGCTCTTGCTGACTGATGAAGAGAGCATAGAGACAGAAATTGGACAATTGGCTTCTAGTTGAAACACCAGCATTAATGTCACCAATGATCTGAGACATGGGATGATTCTTCAGTTCTTGGTACCTAATAATATCTGTGCAAGTGTTTGTAGAAGATTCAGCAGCAACAGATGTTGATTCAGTCTCTTGAAACCTAGAATGAGATGGCAGTTCAAATGAAGTAGAGGATTCAGAGATTTCATCAGCATTTATTGTGGATGGAGCTGCTGAAGCTACAGGAACATCAAGTGTAGTAGACACAGGCAGATGATCACTACAACTTGCATTTATACCACCAAATGGAGATGATGGATCCTCAGAAACAATAACAGATGGAGACTGATATGGAACATATTGCAGTATGTCCAAATCAAACAACTCCACAGGGTTTTGAGGAATTTTGTCTTTGGAGATTCATTAAACTTGACATGCAAAGTTTCTTCAACAATCTTTGTTCTGCAATTAAAAACTCTGTATGCCTTGCAAGTAGATGAATACCCAACAAAATACCCTGCATCCATGTCAGGATCAGTGATCACAAGTTTGATAGTTTTGAGTGTAACGCAGCGGAATAAGATCAAGAATTAGACAAATTGTAGCAAGAATTTGATATTCGTATGCATTAAAAACAAATACGAGAGAATATATTTCTGTGACAAGGAATGTTTCAATTATAACAAATATTTCTGCTCAATCATTCACTGATTACAATAAGGTTGGCACTCCTTATATAGAGTGCAATCACTGCTGTCATCACGGGATAGTGACAACTGGCAGATCTATTACAAAAATAACCAACACTTAACAAACTACTGAAATGTTCACAACTACTGAGAACATATCAGAGTGCTAAGTACAAAATATAAAACTACTGAAACTAAACTACTAAAACTACAACGACTGAAGAACAAGCTCTTCAGTCATTTTACAAAACTCCTGAAAACATAAAACTACTGAAAGTAAACCGTCACAACTACTGAAGAAGTCCTCTTCAGCTGTTATGACAACGTCTGATACTTGGTCTTCAGCACTTGTGTCTTCAGACTTTGTCTTCAGCACTTGTGTCTTCAGACTTTGTCTTCAGCACTTGTCTTCAGACTTTGTCTTCAGCACTTGTGTCTTCAGACTTTGTCTTCAGCACTTGTGTCTTCAGACTATGTCTTCAGCACTTGTGTCTTCAGACTTTGTCTTCAGCACTTGTGTCTTCAGACTTTGTAATCAGTTGTTGTCTTCAGCTGTTGTGGACTTCAGCGGTTGTTGTGACGTCTGTGGGACTTAAAGGTTTTTCTGATCCGGCTCATTGGTTCTTTTGGTCCAACAAACTCCCCCTGAACCAATGCAGCCAAAACCTTTAACTTTATTGAGGTCCCACTTATTGTTGGCAGAATGGTTGGTCTTTTTCCTTCTTGATCAGTTGAGAAGATGACCCATATAAGCACTGGCCTGGGAATGAGTCTCTGATAGTTTGGTTGGCAATGTATGGATGGGAGCTCTGTATTGGGGAATTGGACACTGAGCTGTTCCCCCATCCATGAGACTCACTTCCCATGTATAAGCCTGTAGGATTCTCTGGTGTATGCTCTGAGAAACATGATTTGTTCTTCCATGGTAAGATTTTCAGCTTCACCATCAAACAATCCTTCACGCCCATACAGCTCTGAAATGTACTTAGCCTGTTTGCCATTTTTGAGCTCAACTGTTGTAATCTGTCTGTATGCAAACTCATCTGGGTGAGTACCTTCAAGTAACAGACTGAGCTCATTTTGTTTGAAGTTCTCAAGCTTCTTGTAGACTAACCCCTTTTTAATTACTCTGTTCTCTAACATCTTTTGGGGTGGCTGTTTAGTCTCATAGGCCTTCTTGAAATCTTCTACAATTTCCCAGGGTGATACTACCAGGACCACTGTGATCTCTTCATCTACGATCCTTTTTACTTGGCCCTTGTATCTCGCAGGAATGTCTTTCTTCATAATTCTGTGAGCCACCCTAGGATCAGGCCATATTCTCACCTTTTCCTTTTGATATTGAAATGTGTTAGCAAGGGTGTACAATCTCAGAGCTTCTTTCTTCATACTGATTATTGATGAAGAAGCAGCATAAGTTTTGTCTATGCTTTTCAGCATCTCATCATCATGAAGCCTTTGCAGCTGTTCTTCTTCTATCTTTACTCTCACAGTTTCCATCTGTGAGGTGGGAGTCATGGGCATAGGTTTGGCTTTAGGCAAAGTTAGGACTGCGGAAAGAGGCAGCCTATCTTCTTCCTCATCATCCTCTTCTTCTTCTTCTTCTAGCCTCAACATCCTTCTCTTCTTCTTCTTGGGTGCATCATCAGCTGTTGGTTTTGAGGGTAAAGGAGTTGGTTTAGTGGTTTGTGGTAGTGGTGATTTTGAAGTGGGAAGTTTTGCAGGTTGTTCTAGCATTCTTGTAGCGAGTGAGGCTTTTGAGTGTTTTGCTAGTTCCTTTCTATTCCCAGCACCTGCCTCATTTAGTGCTTCAATCACCAATCCCTTAGTGTATGCTTCAGACGTACAGATCTTGGTGGTTATTGCCAAGATACTGTCCCTGGTCCATGACTTAATCTCGATCAATGATCTCCCAAGGTACTTTGCAATGAATCTGATCATGATCTCTAGTCTTTCTCTTTCTAATGCATCATAACTTGCCCATCTTGAGTTAATTTCTTCAACTTCAAGTCTCTTAATCTATGAGTCAAGCTGTGCAGTATCGAACCCTTGTCTATACAGTTGATCAATAATGGAGTCCATTGATTTACTATGTGTAGCATCCGCCATTTTGATCATCTCATCGAGTTGGAGTTCTTTTTCTTTTCCTTCAACCTTCCTCTTCTTATATGTGATATGAAAGTCTTTGTGACTTTCACCCACTTGATCAATGTCAGCTCCCTTCACAAACTCCTCTTCCTTCTCAGTCTCCTTCACAAACTCCTCTTCCTTCTCAGTCTCCTTTTCTTTCAGTATGCTCTTCCTCTATGCTTTCACTGACTGACTCTCCCCCTTTTGGTTGCATTGGTTGCAAGGGTTTGAGTAGCAGAAAGCCTTGTGCTCACAGTCTCCTCCACCAGAGGTTGTATGATTGAGGGAAGCCTCTCATCCATGGTTTTGATCACAATGTCTGTGATCATTGGGGTGATGAGAGGTAGGGATTGCTGAAAGATAGCAGTGTTTGCTCAGAGGGGTTCTGTCCCTGAGAAGCAGTGCCAGAAATAGAGGCTGGTGGGTTGGAAGTTTTGAGTGGCTGAGTGTGTGGGAGACCTTCAGGTGAAGGTGCCATCTGTGGGTTTATGTTGGTGGCAGATGGACTTGCTTCTTGAGAGAATTGGTCAAGTAGTCTTTGTAGTCTACGGACTTCTTCCTCAAGAATTGTGTTCTGGGCCAGAACATCATAAAAGAAGCCCAGGTCATCATCAGCAGATGCTGAATCACCTGACCTCCTGCGTGTAGCAGGATGTACATGCACTAGGTGTAGACCAGTTTTAGCATGTGCCCCTTTTTCTTGGAACTGGGGACTTCCAGCCTCAGGACGATGTCCTTCATCAGTTGTTGCCTCTGGTGAGGTCTTAGCAATGTTACCAGCCTCAGTCTGATCATGTGCTGATTCAGAAGAGGTGGCAGCCTCACCAGATATTGTGATCTCCATATCTACACCAGGAGACAGAACATTTAAACCCCGATGCTGTGGGTTGTCAGGAGCATGTTGATCCTCTTCCTCAATGGCTGTGGTTGTCCCTTTGTTGGTGTTTGGTGGGGAGGAGGAGAGGCATGCAGCTGAGTCAGCACGTTTGCAATTATAATGGTTGGACTTTGGGGGGCATTTGCATGGGGAGATGGGGTAAAAGCATTATGCACCTGGGGAGAATGGTGCTCTTCAATGGCAATCTCCTCAAATGAGGAAGATTCCAGATTAGTGGGTACCCCTTCTTTGGTTGCTGCAGGCTCCTTTTGAGAGGAATCCTGAGCGGCTGTGGCTGGTAGAGTCTCTGATACTGCTGGGGGGTTTACACCAGCAAGTATATCCTGCCTTGGTGGTACAGGAGCATCTTCAGGGGACTCATATCCCTGAATAGCTGTTTTGGGGCGTTTGGTTTTTGGTTTGGTGGGGACTCTGGATCTGGTGGTGGTGGCTGTGGGTTCCAGCTGCGTGGGTTTGCGCAGCTTGGCAGCCATTTTTAGAGATTGGTCAGAGTTGTGCCGGGAGTATACTTCAGGCAATACAGCCATAGCAGGGACTCCCAGGCCAACAAGTCCCTCAGCTTGAAGCTGGTTTTTCAATTATGGCCATTATGAACGAGGATATAATATCCAACGGTTAGCAAGTTGTTTTTGGGCCATATCCTTGAGCTCTAAAAATAGTATTTCAGAAAAATTTAAAGGTTGTTGCTCAAGGATGGAGTACATTACCTGTTGCCACCTTGTGGACATTTGATCCCATGATGAAGTCTTGGGGGCAAGGCAGACATTTACCATATGAAAGATGAGACGTTCGGCATCCTAGAAATGTTTCTTCAATATGGTAGATGCACTCAGGTTACCTTGGTATCCATGGTGGGCAAATGATAGATCTGTTGTGCCCTTTGGATAACCAGTTGGGAAAGTGGCATCATCCAGATTGAGGGTTTGGCGAAGAGTGTCTGGAGTAATGACCACTTTTTGACGATGGACAAACGATTGAAGAGACTCTGTGTCATTCTCCTCAGAGACAAGAGTGACGTTTGTCCAGAATTGGTTAAGAGATTCGGCATATATGGTGGGATTTAACAGAAAATCCGTTTGGTAAGGTGACTGAACCATTAAATCAATGGCGTTGTGAAACTTGGTCCAGTATGGCGATTTTGTGAGATGTGCGACACAGTTGTGTCGTGGTTTTAGTTGCATGGTCGCCATTGATGAAGAGAGGTTACAGAGTTTTTGAACGTTAGGTTTGAGAATAGAGGAGAGAAAAACTCTGAAGGTGGGATAAGGTATTTAAAGGGTAGGGTTAGAAAACGACTGAAGGTTTTGGTGTTAGTCATCATTTGTTGAAACTACTGATGACGTGGTATTAACTTTCAGAGGTTTGAAATGACTGACCGTATTGGTGTGATCAGCAGTTGTTATAAAACAACTGAAGACTTGGTTTTAACCGGCAGACGTTGAAACAGCTGAAGTCTCTGATTTAGTCATCAGTAGTTATAAAACTACTGAAGACAGTTTTGACTTCAGGTGGTGAAACAACTGAGGACATGGTGTTTGTCATCAGTAGTTGTGAAACTACTGAAGACAGTGGTTTTGTCATCAGTTGTTGTAAACAGCTGAAGACTTGGTGTAAGTCTTCAGTAGTTGTAAACTACTGAAGACATAGGTTTGGCTTCAGTTGTTTAGAAACAGCAGTTGTAGAAACAACTGAAGAGAAATTACTCATCAGCTGTTTTCGTCAATTCATAGCTTTTCAGTTGTTTCAGTCTGACCTCCACACTTACTCATCAGACTTAAATCTGAGTTTCAGAGGTTTCATTGGTCATCAGTACTTATCTGCATTTCTGACATCAGTAGTTGTAGCTACATCAGCTGTTGTGATTTCATCAGCTGTTGTAACTACATCAGCTGTTTTAACAAATAAAGTACTTCAGTACTTTTGAGGCATGTAGCCTTCAGTAGTTATAAAAACTACTGAGGGTAAAGGAACTCATCAGTACTTATATGTGACCTGGTTACCAATGATCATCAGTACTTATTACTGAGATCATCAGTAGTTGTCACTTATTCTAGCTGCAGCATACCAAGCCTTAACACCAGGTTGTGGAAAGTTGAACTATCCAAAGGCTTAGTAAAAATGTCTGCAAGCTCATCAGCACTAGGAACAAATTTTGGATCAATCAGACCTTTTTCAAAACAATCTCTAATAAAATGGTGTCTGATTTCAATATGTTTAGTCCTAGAGTGCTGGACAGGATTTTGACAATACAAAGAGCTGAAGAGCTGTCCATTAACAATGGAGTCTTAGTCTCCGTTATGCCATAATCCAATAATTGGTTTTAAAGCCAGAGTACCTGAGATGTACAGCTTGCAGCAGCAATGTACTCGGCTTCAGCAGTTGATGTAGCAACTGAGGTTTGTTTCTTACTCTGCCAAGAAATCAATCAGTTGCCTAGGAATTGACATCCACCAGAAGTTGATTTCCTGGTCAACTTACACCCTGCATAGTCACTGTCAGAAAAGGCAACTAATTTACCAGAATGTCTAGTAGAATACCATAATCCTAGAGATGGAGTGCCTTGCAGATATCTAAAGATCCTCTTGACTGCAATCAAATGAGACTCCTTAGGTGCAGCCTGAAATCTAGCACAAACACATGTAGCAAACATAATATCTGGTCTAGAAGCTGTTAAATACATCAAGGACCCAATCATACATCTGTAAAGTGTTTCATCAACCACTTTACCTTTCTGATCTGTATCCAGTTGTGTGGTGTTGCACATGGGAGTAGAACAGGGCTTACAGTTTTGTAAATCAAACTTTTCCAAAAGATCTTTTGTGTATTTGGACTGATGAATGAAAATTCCATCAGCCTTTTGTTTGATTTGCAAACCCAGAAAGAACTGTAATTCTCCCATGGCACTCATTTCAAACTTCTGTTGCATCAACTTTGTAAAGGCATCACACAACTGTGGATCAGAGGATGCAAAAATAATATCATCTACATAAATTTGAACAAGTAGATTATGCTGCCCAGCTTTCTTAATGAATAAAGTCTTATCTATAGAGCCTCTAGTGAAATTATTTTTTAGAAGAAAGTTTGATAATGTCTCATACCAGGCTCTAGGAGCTTGTTTCAACCCATAAAGAGCCTTATCAAGCTTATACACCCAATTAGGATGTTTATTGTCCTCAAAACCTGGTGGTTGACATACATAAACCTCTTCTTTAATTTTCCCATGCAAAAATGCACTTTTGACATCCATTTGAAAAACTTTAAGATTTTGATAAGCAGCATTAGCTAAAAACAATCGAATTGCTTCCAGTCTGGCTACAGGGGCAAAGGTTTCATCATAATCAATACCTTCTTCTTGTGCAAACCCCTGAACAACTAGTCTGGTCTTGTTCTTAACAATAAGCCCATTTTCATCAGTTTTGTTCCTAAACACCCATTTAGTGCCTATTGCACACTTACCTGGAGGTAGAGGAACCAGTTCCCACACTTGCTGTTTCTTGAACTGAAGAAGCTCAAGCTGCATGGCATCAACCCATCCATTGTCCTTTAAAGCAATGTGATAATTCTTTGGCTCTTGCTGACTGATGAAGAGAGCATAGAAGCAGAAATTTGACAATTGACTTCTTGTTGATACGCCAGCAGTGATATCACCAATGATTTGAGACATAGGGTGATTCTTCAGATCTTGGTACACAATGAGATCAGTGCAAGTGTTTGTAGCAGGCTCAGCAGCAACAGATGGTGATGGTGAAGCATTTCCTTGAAACCAATCAGTAGATGGTAATTCAAAGGAAGTTGAAGTTGTAGAAATCTCATCAGCATTTGTTGTGGATTGTGCTATTGGAGCTACAGGAACATCAGGTCTAGCTGAATCAGGCAGTTGATCACTAAACTTGAAGAGGTGAGTACTGCTATCATCATCATCATCAGCACCAGCAGTACCACCAGGTGGTGAACTGTTGACAGGAGCAACAGCAGGAGTTTGATAAGGAACATATTGCAGTATGTCCAAATCAAATATCTCCACAGGGCTTTGTGGAATCTTGTCCTTTGGACATTCATTAAACTTAACATGTAGAGTCTCTTCAACCATCTTTGTTCTACAGTTGAAGACTCTGTATGCTTGCAAGTTGATGAATAACCAACAAAGTACCCTGCATCCACCTTAGGATCAAATTTTTAAAGTTGATCCCGTGTGTTGAGAATGAAACAAGGACACCAAAAGCTCTGAAGAATGAAATTAGAGGGGCCAAATGATGAAGAACTTCATATGGAGTCTTCATCAACCTCTGATTTACTAGAGCTCTATTCTGAACATAGCCAGCTGTATTGACAGCTTCAGCCCAAAAAGTCATTGGCAGTCCAGAATCAGCCAACATGGACCTTGCAGCTTCAATAAGGGTCCTGTTCTTTCTCTCCACTACTCCATTTTGTTCAGGAGTTCTTGGAATGCTAAATTGCCTCTTGATTCCCTTTGAGAGGTAGAACTCATCAAGTGTATTGTTTCTAAATTCTGTTCCATTATCACTTCTAATACACTTGACTGAGAGGGAATACTGCTTCTCAACATACAACACAAAGTTGATAATCTTCTGAGCTGCCTCATCCTTTGAATGCAAGAAGAAAGTCCATACAAATCTGGAGTAATCATCCACAATTACCAGACAGTATTTCTTCTTAGCCATGCTCATCACTCTCACAGGACCAAAGAGATCCATGTGAAGAAGCTGTAAGCATGCAGTGGACTTAGGTTCTTCTATGGAGGGAAATGAAGATTTGTGCTGTTTTCCTTTTAAACAAGCAGTGCAGTTATCTTCACATTTGAACTCCTTCATAGGCAGTCCCCTTACTAAACCATGGTTTATCAGCTGATTTATGTTTTTGAGATTAACATGACCCAGCCTTCTATGCCATAGAGTAGATTCTTGAGGGGAAGCCTTGGAAAATAGGCAAGGATGGCCTTTGAGATCTATTTTCTTGGAAAGATCTAAGGCATACACTCTTCCTGTCCTGTTGGCCTTTAGGAGAGTGTATTCATCCAACACCTTATCAATCAAACTTAGAACTTTGGATGACGGAATCCGACAGTTCTGACTGGTGAAAAGAGCAACATGGCCTTTGTCACACATTTGACTGACACTCAAGAGGTTGTACTTGAGATTTTCCACATGGTTAACATCATCAAACTTTATTTCCCCATTGGAAACAAAGCCTTTGCCGATGATGTAACCCTTTGCATCATTGCCAAAAGACACAAACCCCTTCCTTCCTTGAGAGTAGTCATTAAGAAGTGATCTGTTTCCTGTCATATGCATGGATCCTCCACTGTCTACATACCAGATGCCTCTGTGGCATGTTGAAGAACCCTGCAAAACAAAACAAATTAGTTAGATTTTGAGACCCAAACCTTTTTGGTTTTGGGCCTGTTCACATCAACAGATGGTAGACTAACAGGTTTGTTGGAAACAACAGCCTGAGAGGAAGAAGATGGTGAAGAAGAGGAATCCTTTGGCTTGGACCTCCTTTTCTGTGGTTTCAACATAGGAACATCTAATAGGTTAACTCTTCCCAATAGATGTTGAACCATCACAACCAGCTGTGTCTGATTTTGTGATAAAGCTTTCAGCTCTTCAGACACATTGGCATTGGAGTTTGATAAGTTCCTATGTTGCACCTTCTTCTTTTGAGCAATCTCAGCTGTTGCCTGTTTAACCCCTTCTTTTTGGATTTCTTTTTGGACTTAAGGGTTACAGGATTTGATGTTGCTGGTACAAATGTGGCTTCAAACTCAGTTTTCATTTTAACCATTTTCTCCTTAATTTCCTCTTTATGTTTGAGTTTGGATCCTCTTTTGTACCAACAATCATCTGTAAGATGATTAAACAAACCACATACTTCACATGGTTTCTTCTTCATCTTATGTTGATCATCAACTAAAGAGAATGAAACTACTGAAGACTTGCTCTTCAGTACTTTGGAAGCATTATTTGCTTTCTTGACTTCCTCTTTAGTAGTCTTCAAACTCTTTCTACTGACAGTTTTCTTCTCTTCAGTGCTGACAGTAGTTGGAGTTTGAACTTCAGGTGTTAAATCTTGCTCTCCAGTCCTTTCAGGACTTCCAGAAATAACTCCTGAGTTGATCAACTCTTTGATCATGTGAGTGTCAGCAATGGAACCATCAACATCAGCTGATTGGTTCTGAGAGGGCTTAGTGCTGACTTCTACTTTTGATGATGCTCTATCAAAAAGTGAATCACATGATGAGGTGGATTGGTTATTGCTTTCTCCATCAGATTTCACTTCTGCTCTTGAAGTAAAATCTGTAGGAGGAGCAGTGTGATTATAACCAATGCCAAACTTCACATTGGAAGCAGATTGCTTACTAAGAAGCATTTCAAAACCTTTGCATGATTGTACCGTCGATCACACTCTACTTGGGTGACTGCAAGGGTTTCTTTGAGACTTCTCTGGTCTTCCAGAATAACCTCTAGCTTGGCCTTTTCATCATTAAATTGGCATTTAAGCTTATAAATCTCATCACTTTTACTATTAAGAGCAGACTCATACTCAGCTTTTCTTTTGGAAATGGTTTTCTCAAACTCAAGTTTTTGATTTATTAATGCTACATTTGCCTCTCTAATAGAGACAAAGGCAGCTATGCATGATTCAGAACATAACTTGGCTTTAGCCTCTGAAGATACCTGAGT
Organism: Flaveria ramosissima; assembly: GCA_025215565.1. Lineage (NCBI taxonomy): Eukaryota > Viridiplantae > Streptophyta > Magnoliopsida > Asterales > Asteraceae > Flaveria > Flaveria ramosissima. Next base: position 17,587,719 of record CM046029.1, on the reverse strand, counting down.
TACCTGTGAAGATGATGCATTTGAGCAGGAACCCTCAGTAGACTCCAGAGCCATAAGTGCCAGATTCCCAAAAGGACTGTCACCACCATGTTGATCAGCACCTGTGAGCAGTTGTTCATGACCAGACATGTCATCTGGCAAACTGCTCCAGTCAACAACTCCAGGGGTGAAGAAGCTGTGTTGTTGAGGTTGAGGAGGTTGATGAGATGGTTGAGGTTCTGGTAGTGCATGAGGTTGTGGTACCATAGGAGCTTGAACTTGACTGGTTTGTGGCATGTAATAACAAGGGTAAGGATATGGCGTTTGACCCTGATGAACAAAATATGCAGGAGATTGTGGTTGAGAATAATGACTAGAATTGACAGGATGTTGCCCTCTGTTTTGTTGACTATTGCCAGGGAAAGTCACAAAAGGTGCAGAGGAATTAGATCCAGATGATCTACATTCTCTAGCAAAGTGTCCAAGCCTGTGGCATTTGTGACACCTCAACTTACTCTTGTCAAAACCAACTTTGGTTTTGCCAGAGAGTCCTGGGAACTTTCTTCCAGTTCTTTTGTAGAACTTCTGAGATCTGATATTTATCAAGGCCATTTGGCTCAAAATATCCATCTCTTCTAAGTCATCATCAGCAATCCCCTTGAGATCATCCATGATGAAGCATAGATTGTCATTATTACACCCAGTAAACTGACTATCAACACTCACAAATGCAGAATCAGAAATGTTTGAAGAGAAATCAATATGCTCATCATACTGGCATTCAGATGAAACATATTCTGACTCATGACTAACCAAGGCAGTGTTGCCTGGTACAAAGTCTTCAGTGAGCTTACCAGATGAAGACAATTTTCGTTTCTGCTCTATCTCTCTCTCAAATGTGAGCAATTTCCCATGGAGTTGGGTGAGAGATAGTTTGTCCAAATTTGCACTGGAGCGTAGGACAATAGTATATGTGTCCATCTCTCAGGCAGTGATCTGAGAAATCTGTTATTCATCTGGATATTGGTGTACTCATGTTTAACCATTTTTAATTCAGAGATCAAACAAGAGAACCGCTCAAACTGTTGAGTCAGTGTCTCACCCTTCCTATGAGAGAATGTCTCATATTGTTGGGCAAGGATCTCTCTATTATTTGCCAAGACCTCATCTGTTCCTCCAAATTGTTCTTTCAAGGCATTCCAGAGGTCATGGGCAGATTCATAATGCATTAGCCCAGAATAGATTTCATTGGGTAGTGCCATGGCTAGAATTCCATGGGCTTTTGCATCAATCTCAAACAAATCTTATCCTCATCTGAGTATTGATCCCTCCTCTTCGGAACCATTTGATTGGTTTCCGGGTTATTCACCATAGGCTTGTGTGGACCATGTACCACTGATGTCCAACAACCTGAGCTGTTAACAGACAGGTGATGAGCATACGTCGTTGCCATATGTTATACTCATTCCTAACCAGCATTGGAGGCTTGGTTGAGGAACCAGTATTGTGAGGATCATTGGAAGGAGTAGTCATTTTAGGTCCAAACATAATTTAATTCAAGCTTTTAAAAGATTTTACACAGACCACAACAGACTCAATGAAAACAAGAATAAATCTCAGGATGAATGACCAAAAACACAGAAAATTCAATCTCTATAACCGTTTCTTGCAAAAATGCTAATTCAATCAAACTTGGATCTTGAATAGCAGTTTCAATGATCAATTATTAGATCGATCAATGATTAACCTGCTCTGATACCATTTGTCAGGATCAGTGATCACAAGTTTGATAGTTTTGAGTGTAACGCAGCGGAATAAGATCAAAATTAGACAAATTGTAGCAAGAATTTGATATTCGTATGCATTAAAAACAAATACGAGAGAATATATTTCTGTGACAAGGAATGTTTCAATTATAACAAATATTTCTGCTCAATCATTCACTGATTACAATAAGGTTGGCACTCCTTATATAGAGTGCAATCACTGCTGTTATCACGGGATAGTGACAACTGGCAGATCTATTACAAAAATAACCAACACTTAACAAACTACTGAAATGTTCAAAACTACTGAGAACATATCAGAGTGCTAAGTACAAAATATAAAACTACTGAAACTAAACTACTGAAACTACAACGACTGAAGAACAAGCTCTTCAGTCGTTTTACAAAACTACTGAAAACATAAAACTACTGAAAGTAAACCGTCACAACTACTGAAGAAGTCCTCTTCAGCTGTTATGACAACGTCTGATACTTGGTCTTCAGCACTTGTGTCTTCAGACTTTGTCTTCAGCACTTGTGTCTTCAGACTTTGTCTTCAGCACTTGTCTTCAGACTTTGTCTTCAGCACTTGTGTCTTCAGACTTTGTCTTCAGCACTTGTGTCTTCAGACTTTGTCTTCAGCACTTGTGTCTTCAGACTTTGTCTTCAGCACTTGTGTCTTCAGACTTTGTAATCAGTTGTTGTCTTCAGCTGTTGTGGACTTCAGCGGTTGTTGTGACGTCTGTGGGACTTAAAGGTTTTTCTGATCCGGCTCATTGGTTCTTTTGGTCCAACAATCCACCTTTGATTCAAACTTCTGAAGTGGATTCTTTGTGTTAAGAATATAACAAGGACACCCAAATGCTCTAAAGAATGAAATCAGAGGGGCCAAATGATGTAATAACTCATAAGGAGTCTTCATCAACCTCTGATTTACTAACACCCTATTCTGTACATAGCAAGCTGTGTTGACAGCTTCAGCCCAAAAGGTTAGTGGCAAACCTGAGTCAGCCAACATTGTCCTTGCTGCTTCAATAAGGGTCCTGTTCTTTCTCTCCACCACTCCATTTTGCTCAGGAGTTCTTTGAATGCTATATTGCCTCTTGATTCCGTTAGACAAATAGAATTCATCAAGAGTGTTATTCCTAAATTCTGTGCCATTATCACTTCTCACACATCTGACTGGAAGTGAATACTGCTTTTCCACATACAACACAAAGTAAATGATGATTTGGGCAGCCTCATCTTTGGAATGTAAGAAGAAAGGCCATACATATCTGGAATAATCATCCACAATTACCAGACAATATTTTTTCTTTGCCATACTCATCACTCTTACTGGACCAAAAAGATCCATATGCAGTAATTGCAAGCAGGCAGTAGACTTTGGTTCTTCTATTGGAGGGAATGAAACTTTGTGTTGCTTTCCTTTTAAACAAGCTGGACAGTTGTCATCACATTTGAACTCCTTCAATGGCAAACCTCTCACTAAACCATGATGAATAAGCTGGTTCATATTTTTAAGATTCACATGACCAAGCCTTCTATGCCATAGTTCAGATTCTTGAGGAGAGGCTTTAGAGAACAGACATGGATGGCTTTTAAGATCAATTTTCTTTGATAAATCTAAGGCATATACTATTCCAATCCTGTTGGCCTTCAGGAGAGTATATTCATCCAATATCTTGTCAATCCTGTTCAGAACTTTGGAAGACAGAATCCGACAGTTCTGACTTGTGAAAAGTGCAACATGCCCTTTATCACACATTTGACTGACACTCAACAGATTGTACTTGAGGTTCTCCACATGGTTAACATCATCAAATCTTATTTCACCATTTGACACAAAACCTTTTCCTATGATGTAACCCTTAGCATCATTTCCAAAAGAAACAAATCCCTTCTTCCCTTGAGAGTAATCATGAAAAAGAGAGCTGCTCCCTGTCATATGCATAGATCCTTCACTGTCTACATACCAGATGCTTCTTTGGCATGCTGAAGAACCCTGAGATGAAGCATTTCCATCAGTAGACTCCAAGGCCATAAGATCAAGATTTCCAAAAGGATTATCACCACCATGTTGACCAGCACCAGTAAACACTTGTTCAGAATAACGAGAAATATCATCTGGTAAGCTGCTCTAGTCAACAACCTCAGGGGTGAAAAAGCTTTGATGTGATTGAGATTGAGATTGTTGATTTGATTGAGATGGTTGAGGATCAGGTAGGGCATGTGGTTGATGAGCCATGGGTACAGGAACCTGACTAGACTGAGGCATGTAAAAACATGGATAAGGGTATGGCATTGGACCTTGAGGGACAAAAAATGCAGGAGATGATTGAATTTGTGAGTGATGATCAGAACTGGTAGAATGTTGCCCTTTGGTTTGTGAGCTATTGCTTGGAAAAGTCACAAAGGGTGCAGATGAGTTAGATCCAGATGATCTACACTCTCTTGCAAAATGTCCAAGTCTATGGCACTTGTGACATCTCAACTTGCTATTATCAAAACCAACTTTGGTTTTGCCAGAGAGACCAGGGAATTTTCTACCTGTCCTTTTGTAAAACTTTTGAGATCTGAAATTGATTAATGCATTTTGGCTCAAAATATCCATCTCTTCCAGATCATCATCAGCAATTCCTTTCAAATCATCCATCAAAAAGCACAAATTATCAACACCAAACCCTGAGTTACCATCAACTCCAACAATAGCATGATCTCCACTGTTTGAAGAGAAATCTATATGCTCATCATAAGAACTTTCTGATGTAGCATATTCTGACTCATGACCAACCAGAGCAGTGTTTCCTGGTACAAAGTCATCAGTGAGCTTTCCAGATGAAGCCAGTTTCCTTTTCTGTTCTATCTCTCTTTCAAATGTTAATAGTTTCCCGTGAAGTTGGGTAAGAGATAGAGTGTTCAGATTTGCACTGGAGCGTAGGACAATAGTATATGTGTCCCATCTCTCAGGCAGGGATCTGAGGAATCTGTTGTTCATCTGACTGTTTGTATATTCATGTTGAACCATTTTTAGCTCAGATATCAAACAGGAAAATCACTCAAACTGTTGAGTCAGTGACTCACCCTTTCTATGAGAGAATGTCTCATATTGCTGGGCAAGGATTTCTCTATTATTTGCTAAGACCTCTTCAGTTCCTCCAAATTGTTCTTTCAGAGCAACCCAGAGATCATGAGCAGTTTCATGATGCATAAGCCAGAGTAGATTTCATTAGGCAGTGCCATGGCCAGAATTCCATGGGCTTTAGCATCAATTTCAAACAGTTTTAGATCCTCATCAGAATATTGCTCCTTCTTCTTCGAAACCATCTCATTGGTTTCCGGATTACTCACCATAGGCTTATATGGTCCATGAACCACTGACTTCCAACATCCTGAACTGTTAACAGACAGGTGATGAAGCATTCGGCGTTGCCATATGTTATACTCACTCCTAACAAGCATCGGAGGCTTTGTTGAGGAGCCAGTATTGTGAGGATCATTGATTGATGTAGTCATTTTCACCAATTCAACCAAATTCAATGAGATTTTAATAAGTCTAGCTCAAAAACTCAACAACACATTTTGAATCTCAAATTAATTGACCGGAAGCAACAGAAAATCAAACTCTATAACCAATTCTTGCAAATTTGCTAATTCGATCAAACTTAGATATCAAAAGAGCAGTTTCAATGATTAATTTTTAAATTGATTAATGATTAACCAGCTCTGATACCATTTGATAGGATCGGATCTAGTTTGATCAATTAGATTGGAATTTGCAGCGGAATATAACAGAAATTAGATCAAATTTAAGCAAGACAAGTATGAATATTCAATCACACTATGACGATTATAGAGAGAGAATTTTTCTGTTAATGGAAGATTTTCATTCATGCAAATGCTTCGGTTACAAAACAATTAGGTCAACATTCCTTTTATAAAGGAATATGACGTCAGCTGATGTCACTTGATAGTGACATCTAACTGATTTATACAAACTACTAAAAGTAACTAATCTACTGAAGATGTCCACAACAACTGAGGACACCTTCACAAAAAGCTAAGTATAAACCAACATTACAACTACTGAAACTATAACATCTGAAGTGTAAGAACTTCAGACGTTTTACAATAATAAAACTACTGAAAAGAAACTACTGAAAAGTAAAACATTACAACTACTGAAAGGAACTACTTCAGCTGTTTGAGACAACTTCTGAGAACTTGGTCTTCAGACTTTGTCTTCAGCATATGTCTTCAGACTTTGTCTTCAGCTATTGTCTTCAGACTTTATCTTCAGACTTTGTCTTCAGACTTTGTCTTTAGACTTTATCTTCAGACTTTGTCTTCAGCAGATGTAGATCACTTCAGTTGTTGTGATGTCTGTGGGACTTAAAGGTTTTTCTGATCTGGCTCATTGGTTCTTTTGGTCCAACATTCCCCCTAACACAAGGAGTGTGCTTATTAACAACAATATTGACATATTCCTTAAATTGTTGATTTTTAATTGTAAACTCTATAGGCAATAGAGTTAGAGGAATAACCAACAAAGATAGCATCATCCGACTTTTCAGCAAATTTTGCCAATTGTCCTTTGTGTTGAATATGGTACACCTACTGCCAAAGGACCTAAGAAAGCCAATGAACGCTGGCCTCTTGTTCCATAGCTCATAATGGTTTTTCCATGGGGCTTAACTATAAAAACTTTGTTCTACACATAACATGTAGTGCTGAATACCTCTGCCAAGAATGTTAGAGGTAGCTTTGAGTCAGCCAACATAGTTCTAGCAGCCTCAATAAGTGTCCTATTTCTCCTCTCAGCAACACCATTTTGTTGAGAAGTTCTAGAAGCATTATATTGTCTGGCACCTTTTGAGTTACAAAATGAGTCAGGAAGTTGATTCTTAAAATCCGTCCCTTGATCACTCCTAATAATTTTAACCATGTGATTAATTTGATTTTCTATTTTAAGAATAAAAGATTTTAAAGTTTCAGCAGTTTCATTAGTTTCATCTTTACTTCTTAAAAAGAATACCCATGTGAATCTAGTAAAATCATCAACAATCACAAGGCAGTATGATTTCCTTCCAATGCTCATTATACTTGTTGGACCAAATAAATCCATGAGCAATAAGTGTAATGGAGTGGTGATATATTTAACTTCTTTGGATTTATGAGATACTCTATGTTGCTTTCCTTTCAGACATGCAACACAGTTATCTTTACATTAAAATTTCTTTTTAGGCACACAATGTACCAAGTTATTTTTGACCAATTTATTCATGGTTTTAAAATTAACATGATACATTCGTTTATGCCACAGAGTTGACTTATCACCATTAGCTTTGGAAAGAAAACATGATACTTCACCCAGTGGGGAAGCATTGTTCATATCTAGCTTGTACATATCCCTTCTCCTGGGAGATCTAAGAAGCACCAATTCCTGAGGAATTGTCATCCCGGGCTTGAGGATAATGCACTCATGTTCTGTCAAAAGCATTTGGTGCTTTTGGTCATAGAATTGAGAAACACTTAAAAGATTGTGTTCAAGCTGTTTGACAAAGTTTACTTTATCGACCTTTAACTTGCCATTGGATACACTTCCTCTACCAGAAATGTATCCTCTGACCTCACCTCCAAATTAAACAGGACCTCCATCAAAATGTTAAAATTGTTGAAAAAGAGATCTGTTCCCTATCATGTGCCTGGAGCATCCATTTTCTATAACCCACACATTGTTATTCTAGTCATGTGGATGTCCCTGCACAAAGGGTGAAAAAGTTAGTTATTATTGGAAACCCAAGCCTTGTTGGTCTTGGGCTCTTTTAATGAGTATGATACAATTGAACCAAAGTGTATGCATGAGGGTTCAATAGATGTTTGTGAAGAAGAGGTTTGGACTGCAACATCTTTTTTGATCTTCCATTCCATCCCTTTGTTGATCAGGGTAGATGAGCTTGATGAAGCTTGAGCAGCATTGCATACTTCCAAGGCTTCTTTCTTCTCGAAAGAAGCTTCTACCACCTTTTCTTCCGAAGCAGTCTTCTTCTCAGAAGGTTTCAAAGGAACTCTTTTGTTCTTTTGATTTTTCTTTGGTTTTTCTTCCGAAGCTACTTTCCTTTCGGAAGAATGTGTTTCTTCCAAATGCAACCTTGTTTCGGAAACAAGCTTTCCTTTCCTCAGCACTTGAACCATGTGACAAGGTCCAAATGTTAAAACCTTCTTTGACTCCTTCTTTCTTAACATTATTTGCATAATGTGTGCTTGCAGGATTATAGTAACAATCTTTAGCCATGTGGTTGTGTAGACCACACATTATGTATTCAATGTTAACCTTTGTGGGATCTGAAGACTGTTGTTTCTTGCACTTCTTATCATCATCAACAGTCTTTCCCTTCACTTTTGATCCTTTAGCAGGACAGAAGTGCTTGTACTACACTCCTTTCCTGGATTAGAGTTTCCAACCACCTGGAATCCAGCTGAAATGAACACACCCTTTTGCTTTGGGTCTATCTTCAGCTTGGACTTAGCCACTTTCTTGGTAGTTTTTCTGGCTGCCTTAGCTCTATTTCTTCTGGTTTTGTTGGTTAGGGGTTGATCATCACTAGTGGGAATGGGTTGTTTTACCTGATCCTTCCCTGTGATGGTCTCCATAGTTGCATCATTCTTCAACTCATGATATAAGGCCCCGTTCCTGGGAAGCCTCATAGTTGGTTAATCATAGCATAAAATCATTTTAATAACCAAAACATTGCAGCGGAATTAAATAGACATTCATTTGAAACATGTAAATCATATTGTACTCATACATTTGTTTTTCAAATGGAATAAAAACATAGTATTTTGTCTTAAATTAAAATCAAAGATTTCATAAACAAGGTTGTCATCCATTGCCATCCAAGTAGCTTCCCACCTTGTGCCATGCTCAGCAGCGTCATATACCTGCCAACTATCATGCATAAAAGTTAGCTTTGCTGAATGAGTTCTTGTTTTAGTTAATATAAGAAAATATAAACTTTATCCTTCATATAATGACCATGCATACATTTTAATTCATAACATTTTGCGTCTTAATAAGCATGTTCATTATCTTTCTTTCTTTCATTATCTTTCACTTCATCATAACGAGATTGCACAAGGCAAGAGCTCCATGTTGATCGACAACTAATGTCAATCCCTGTCGGTACATGATGCGTGCGGATAGTATATATATTTTTGTAAAGGTTTTTCGCACAAATTCAATTTTAATTGGTTATTACTAATACTAAAACACACACACAAAAGGCAAGTGTACCCGTCTTGTGGTAATATAGTGTTGGTAAGAACCGAGTATCAATCTGTGGATACACTAAGCCTACTCAACAACCCTCATAATTGACTATCAGTTTTAGGTTTTAGAAAATGATAAGTTAAACATAATAACAATAAATAAAGGCAGATAAAGATAGATTGAGACTTTTGATGATTCTTTCAGTGAAGTAAGGCTGTTATCCTAATTTAGATTACACTTATGTAACTGTAATGAATTGGTGGTGTGATTTAATGATATTGATTAATGTAATTATGTTAATGTTTATAAAGATGAGCTGGCGTGATTTCTTGTCTATCTTGCTCTGTAGTGACTAGGATCATGTCAGGCTGATTTTACTGTTTAGATCAAAGCCCTAGTAATGTAGATAAATCTTTTGTGACCTATTTGACATATGAAATCTGAAAACATAACTTAATGTTAAAAAGAGAGTTGATCAGGTTCCTTCCTAACATACCATTAATTTAAAAAAACCGTAACATTTATTGTATATTTCTCAGACTAATAAAAGGGAACCCGCAAATGATCAGATAGTTAAGGTGATATGATTTCTAATAACCATTTCTAGTTCCTTAGCCATGAATTTATTATGAAGATCGGTTTCGCGAATAAAAGTTGATCATATGTTTTTCAATCGTGTATGACAATCGCAATTACAAATCATAAAGTTATAACTTCCCGTTCAAATGTAGATGCTATCCATCAAAAGTTTTCCCAAGACCACCATAAAAATAACATAATATATATCAACCATTAATTCATCACAAATTACATAAGTTTCATTAAATTAGGAAACACATGAAGTTTAGCTCATAATGAGCTTGAACATAACAACAAAGATAAAAGATAGTAATGAACTCATCGGTAAATCAGAATAATCAAACCGGTGATCCATTATGGATGATATTAAACGATCCCAAGCTTCTTCTAAGTGTTGAATGAACCTCCAAAACCTTCTAAGGACCTCCAAAGGCTGGGTTCCGAAGAGGGAAAACCACCACTTCACCTCCCAAAAGCTAATCTCAAAGTTGCAAATGAAGTCCTATTTATAGGCTTTCTGGAGTGTTTAACCACAGCCCCGTTCCTAAAAGGCACGGCCCCGTGCTAGTACAATGTACGTAAAAGTTGGCCGGCTCGTACGCTCAGATGTTGTCGGGCACGGCCCCGTGTTCAATGATGCATTACCCCGTGTTTGTGGTGGGGCACGACCCCGTGCCTCCTTGGGCACGCCCCCGTGCCTTGGGTCGGGGAACAATACTTTTTGTTCTGTTGGACCAACAAACACGGGGGTGTGTTGTTTAAGCACGGGGGTGTGTTTCAGGCTGGGCATGGGGGCGTGCCTCATGAAGCACGACCCCACGCTTGAATTCTAAAACTTAGTTTTCTTCATTTTCTTCTTATTTAAGCTCCTTTTGTTCATCTTGGTCTTTTCCAAGCCTGAAAACACAATATGAACGACTTAAGTATCAAATCATCATTTTGAGTAAGAGTTTATAGAATAATTGATGTGCAATTGATGTGTTTTATATGTATAATTTGAAGCATATCATTACGCATGAAAATGGTAGCTAACCCCCGACAGTTGATCCACACTGCAAGGCACATAGTCTGCTCATGAATACGGATCCATCATCATATATCAGACTCAAATAAGTGAAGTCTATCATAGTGCTTGCAAGACTTTTCATCATCAAACGGGCCCGATGTAACATTCGTTAAATTCCACTTCTCATTAATATTATCTTCCACTTTAATATATAATACTTAACTTATTATGTACAGAACATACCAAGTATAATTCATCATAAAGACATAACCGACCCTTCACGAGACAGCAAGGGTTTGGGAGCGGCAACCCCTGACAGCAGGGTCCTAGGGGCAGCAGCCCCTAGTGGGGTCCAAGAGGCAACTCCCCTGGTTGGGACCGGGCTGCCAGGTCATCGCGAAGAAAATTTATTTTTAAAATTTTACATAGCACATTTTGTTATAGAAAAATCGATCTTCTGTTAAAACCTCTTAAAATCTTGGTCATTTAAAACATATATTTAGTATGCATAATAGCCCCAAAACACGGAAAAACTTATAAACAAGGGGCTCCAGAACTCACCTGGATGCAGTGAGTAGTTCTAAACTAAGCTTTCTAAGCTACGATCACACTTCACAACCTGCAGATAAGTTAACTCTCAAAGGGGTTAATTTCTGCCTAAATTCGCTGCTAATTTTGCTGTCAGATAAGTAGATTCACTGCCAGTTTCGCTACCAGCTTCGCATGGCAATTTCACCCAACTTTCATTGGAATTCCATGTCTGCGAAATTACCTGCGAAACTATAGTTTCGCAGAAAACTCATAGTTTCATAGCTTGAACACCCAATTTCGCTGGATACACAGACAGTTTTGCAAAACGCGAAAAAATTACCAACCAACCAATTCTTAACCCAAAATCGCAACTTTTTACGTCCAAACCCTTAGTTTATCATCCATGAGGCTATATCTTAGCTTTTTACATGTTTTCATACGTAAAAATGTGACCTTTATGCGATTCTTTGCAACTTTTCAAAACCCAAAACCCTAGAATTCGGATTTGATCTACAGAAGGGTTTAAAGGCTGATTCTTACCTGGATTTCTTGCTTCTTTCTCGTGGTCTAATGCTCAATCACCCAGATCATCAATCCCTTAACCTTTGAAGCTCCAAATCTTGAGTTTTCTTCACTTTCTCTCTCTACTCTCTCTCTAAAACTTGGTGGCTAGGGTTGAGAAATGAGGAAGATGGTGGCTAATTAGGTGGGTTAAGGGGCTGATTATGGGCTCTTAATCACTTAGGCTCTTGCCCATAAGCCTAATTTAGCCCATAACCCATTTTCTTCCTTTATTTATTTTTTATTAAATACCCACTAATTACGCGCATTAGCATTAGTGACTCGTTTTGACATTTCGGGACGTTACAAGTCTCCCCACTTATTTAGGTTTCGTCCTTGAAACCTGCCAGTCATCAAACAAGTGAGGATAAAACTTCCTCATCTCCTCCTTGGTCTGCCACGTAGATTCTGATCCCTTTCTGTGTCTCCACTGTACCCATACCAGCGGAACCACTTTATTCCTTAAGCGCTTCTCTTTCCAATCAAGGATGGCCACAGGTTTCTCTACATAATTTATTCGTTCGTCCATTTTTGTGTCTTCTAGCAGTACAACTATATAATCGTCTGCCAGGCATTTCCAGAGATGAGATACATGGAACGTAGGGTGAATTCCACTCAACTCATCGGGTAGTTCTAATCTGTAGGCCACTTCTCCTACCCTTGCGACAATTTGGAATGGCCCTATGAACCTTGGGCTTAACTTTCCCCGCTTTCAAAACATGACGATCCCTTTCCAGGGAGATACCTTGAGCATAACCTTGTCACCAACCTCGAATTCTATCAGTCTACGTCTCTAATCAGCATAAGACTTCTGGCGATCCTTTGCGGCTTTCATGAATGCCTTAATCTTATCTAACTTCTCGGTCATGACCTCAATCACTTCAAGACTTCCCAATTCCTTTTGCCCGATGTCACCCCAACACACGGGCGTCCTACACTTCCTACATAAAACATCTCATAAGGTGGCATACCAATGCTGGCATGGCAACTATTATTATATAAGAATTCTGCCAACGGTAAGTGCTCATCCCAACTTCCTCCAAAGTCGATTACACACGCTCGTAGCATGTCTTCTAATGTCTGAATCATTCTTTCCGACTGACCACGTCTGGGGGTGGTAAGCCGTACTAATATGCAGTCTAGTCCCCATTGCGTCGTGAAACCTCTTCCAGAACTTGGACGTAAAACGCGTGTCTCTATCCGAAACGATAGACACTAGCATGCTGTGATGAGCCACGATCTCTTTAATAAATAGCTCTGCCAACCTCTCAGAGGAAAATGCCTCATGAATTGGTAGGAAATGGCGCTATTTGTTAAACGGTCAACAATCACCCAGATTGCGTTGCTTCCCCTCGTCGTGCCAGGTAGCTTCCTGATGAAGTCCATTGTGATGTGTTCCCATTTCCATTTAAGAATATCCAAAGGCTATATCTTCCCATATAGATTTTGGTGCTCAGCCTTCACTTGCAAACCCGACCACCAGTAATCTTTCTTCAGATCCTGATACATTTTCGTGGCACTGGGATGAATGGAATATCGAGTTTTGTGAGCCTCATCCATGATCTTCCTTCTCGGATCCCCATAGAGAGGGATCCATATTCGCCCAGATCGGGTTCTAACACCCAGGGTGTTTTCCCCTAAATTTGAAACCTGTCCTTTCATTTCTTCAAAGTTGACTCTGTCACCTCTCAATGCCCCATCTTGAAACTCCCTCACTTCTTTCATAACATGAGGCGTGATGATTATCTAGTAAGCACTCACCCGAATTGGTTCGGGCCGTCCCTTCTGGCTAAGGGCGTCATCAACCACATTGGCTTTTCCCGGATGATAATGAATTTCGCAGTCATAATCCTTCATCAGTCCCAACCACCTCCTCCGCGTCATGTTGAGTTCTTTTTGTTTGAAGAAATACATCAAACTTTTATGATCAGTGAAGATGGTGCACTTCACCCTATACAGGTAGTGCCTCCAAATCTTAAATGCAAACACCACCACCGCCAACTCCAAATCATGGGTAGGATAATTGGCCTCGTGGAACTTTAATTTTCTAGAAGCATATGCTATCACCTTCCCTCGTTGCATGAACACGCAACCCAATCCCGCATACGAGGCATCCGAGTAGACTACCAGATCCTCATTTCCTTCAGGTATCGTCAAGACAGGGGATTGAGTTAACCTCATCATAAGTTCTATGATGGCGTTCTCCCGATCAGTACCCCATTCATACTTCACGTCCTTCCGGGTCAGCTTAGTCAAAGAGAAGCTATGTAATAACCTGCCAGGCCTAAGAAACTACGAATCTCGGATGGCGTCTTCGGAGATTCCCATTGCATCACCGCTTCAACCTTCGCAGGGTCCACCCTGATCCCCTCAGGATTGACCACATGACCTAGAAATTGAACTTCTCGTAGCCAAAATGCGCATTTTATAGAACTTAGCATATAAATTTTCACTTTTGAGCGTCTCCAATACTTTTGGAATATGGTCGGCATGTTCCTCTTACATTTTGAATAAATCAAAATGTCGTCGATGAACACTATCACCGATTTATCCAACATCGGCCGACATACCCGATTCATAAGATCCATAAAGGCAGCTGGTGCGTTGGTTAAACCAAAGGACATGACAAGAAATTCGTAGTGTCCATAACGCGTACGAAACACTGTCTTAGGAATGTCTTGTTCTTTCACTTTCAGTTGATGGTATCCAGACCGCAGGTCTATCCTTGAAAACCAACTAGCACCCTCGAGCTGATCGAACAACTCGTGGATCCTCGGTAACAGATACCGATTCTTAACGGCCAGCTTATTGAGCTCGCGATAATCAATGCACATCCGCATGCTACCGTCTTTCTTCTTGACGAATAAAACTGGAGCACCCCATGGGGAGATGCTCGGTCGGATGAAGCATTTATCCTACAAATCTTGCAACTGAGCCCTCAGCTCTACCATCTTCGAAGGAGCTAGTCGATACGTTGCTTTAGCGACGCGCTGCGCTCCCGATAACAAGTCAATCTGGAATTTGATTTCGCGATCAGGTGGCACACTGGTCAGGTCTTCAGTAAAGACTCCAGGAAACTCGTGCACTACCGGTACGTCTGATAATTGTGGCTCTGTCGCATCCACATCCTTTACATATGCCAAGTAAGCGCTGCACCCACGTCTCAAGTACTTTTCAACTAAGATCATCGACACGACCTTCGGTACACAGCACACCTTATCCCCACGAACCATAACAGAACTACCATCGGGCGCTGTAAGACGAATTACCTTCTTACTACATACTATATTGGCTTCATATTTAGCTAACCAATCCATGCCTAACACGACATCGAAACCTCCTAAGGCGATGACATGCAACCTAGCAGGGAACTTACAATCTTCTAACTTGTCACACCCTACATAAATCCCACATCGGCCGTGGACATGAGAGATTCCTGGTTCATAAGGAATGTCCAGCCTCTAATATCAACAACGCGTTTTGGGCGTAATGGCTCTGGATGAGAGGAGAACTCCACGGTTAAGCGTGCTCAGGTGGGAGCAATCTAGGGATGGGTGACCTCCCTAGGAAGTTTTCACCCGGGCAACCAAAAGCAAATCCGTGAGCTTCTCGTGAGCAAAGCAGACAATATTGTTGGTATGAGAGGCCAGGTGTTACGGATGGTATCAGAGCCACTCCTGTGCCGTTCTGGATGTGGGGCATACCTCACCAAGGATGGTTACTTCTCGGGCTCATCGAGGACGATGAGTCCAAACAGGGGGTGCTTGTGACACCCTACATAAATCCCACATCGGCCATGGACAGGAGAGATTCTTGGTTCATAAGGAATGTCCAGCCTCTAATATAAACAACGCGTTTTGGGCGTAATGGTTGTGGATGAGAGGAGAACTCCACAGTTAAGCGTGCTCAGGTGGGAGCAATCCAGGGATGGGAGACCTCCCTGGGAAGTTTTCACCCGGCAACCAAAAGCAAATCCGTGAGCTTCTCGTGAGCAAAGCGGACAATATTGTTGGTATGAGAGGCCAGGTGTTACATAACTCAATCATGCAATACTCAACCACCTTAGTCACCTCGGTGTACTTACCAATGGTTGTTTCTACATAAAAAGGCTTGTCTAAGTTCCTACTCTTATTAAGCAACAAATGATAAAAGACCACAGACACAAAACTCCTACTAGCACTAGAATCAAAGAGCACAGAAGCATATTCATGGTCCACCAGAAATATACCTTAAACTACTTCTGGATCTGCCTTGGCCTCCTCACGAGTTATGTTAAATGTCCTCGCCTTTGCCTTCGAACCGTCACCCTTTCCCTTATCCCTAGCTTTAGCCGCTCCTGATCCTTCTGATTTTCCTTTCTTACAATCCCTTCCCAAATGTCCCATCTCCCCGCACTAGTAACACTTAACCACCTCGCAGTCCTTAACATAGTGGCCCTCGCCCCCACATTTGAAACATTTGCCTGACCTAACTCTATACTCCCTTGAATGACCCCTTCCACATTTTCTACAAACACCTCCTTCACCCGTATTTCCTCTCCTCCCTGACTGATCCTCATCTCTCATCCTTTTCTCTCCAATTCTGAAGTTGTCACCTCCAAACCTTTTCCCATTTCCGTTCTTGTTTCCACTCCACTTCTCGACCTTTTTCTATATGGCATTGGGTCTCTCTAATCGTACAGTCTCCCAGCTAAATCCACGACAGACCTAAACGTGCCCGGTCTGGTCGCAATCATGTGCCTCCTGATATCCACGGGCAAATCCTGCATGTATCTCTTGATCTTCTTGCATGAAAGTGTCACCATGTCTAGCACAAGTCTTGCAAGTTCATTGAACTTGGAGGTGTAGTCTTGATGAGTCATGTTCCCGGCCTCCAAATACAAGAAATCTTTCTCAATCTTGTCTAACTATCGGTGGGGACAATACTCCTCCAGCACAAACTCATTTTGGCTATTGATCGCTTTCCCTCAGCCTGGACAATATTGTCCCACCAGCACAATGCTGAGTCAATGAAAGAATGAGTGGCAAACTTTAGTTTCTGATCTTCCTGACACTCGCTAATGTCTAGAACGGCTTCCATCTCTCTGACCCAACGGTGAACAGGAGTAGCATTGCCGTTACCATCAATGGTCGGGGGCTTGCACCTTTGAAATGCCTCATAGTTGCACCCCTTAGTAGTCTCTTTCTCGGACTCCTTATCACTCTCGTCATCATGAACTACCACCTTAGGGTTTGATGGCTCCTCTTTGGATTCCTCCATCCTCCCCGTGGACCTTCTTGAATCCTTCTTATTTTTCTTCCCTTTCTTCTCAGCTTTCTCCCCGTCCTTGAATGCTTTAATCACCTCAGTCACCACTGAGGGTAAGACATTTTGCATAACATTGTATACTTCATCAGCAATAACCTCCTTCACAGTAGATTTGAGGGTGGCTGATCCCTCCCCCTCCGGGTGACCATGGAGGTCCGACTCCTCGTGAACAGTCTTGGGAGCCCTAGCTTTGTTCCGGGTGACATGTGGCTCAACAGTATACCTACTGCGAGCACCTCCTCGGGTTGCCTTCCCTGATTTTCTACCAGCCATAACTAATTTCTATAAGATTCAAACACCAAAATGGTTATTGAAGATAATTGCTCAGATCATTATAAGTATGGTAAGTCCTTAATTATAGTGGCCAAGTGTGATTAACTACTTACCTTACCCTCCTGTCCCAAGCAATCACTATCCTAACACATATCAGTATTCAAATCTAGAAGCACATAAAACACATAGCACAAGCACAAAATCTCGGTTCTACTTTAAAACTTTTACTTGATGGCACGTAGCTACTTGGATTGGCATCCTTCATTCGTTCTCATTTTCAGTTTAAGTTTAGTTGAAAACAACTTACCCAATTCTCTTAAACTTTGGCTTTGATACCATTCTGTAACACCTGGCCCCTCACACCAACAATATTGTCCGCTTTGCCCACGAGGAGTTCACGGATTTGCTTTTGGTTGCCTAGGTGAAAACTTCCCAGGGAGGTCACCCATCCTTGGATTGCTCCCACCTAAGCATGCTTAACTATGGAGTTCTCCTCTCATCCACAACCAATAGGCCCAAAAAGCGTTGTCGATGTTAGAAGCAGGACATTCCTTATGAACCAGGAATCTCTCCTATCCACGACCCATGTGGGATTTTCGTAGAGTGTTACAAACACTCCCTTTTTGGACTCATTGTCCTCGATGAGGTTTGCCCCACTATCCCGAATGACACAAGAGTGGCTCTGATACCAACTTGTAAGGCCCCGTTGCCGAGAAGCCTCATAGTAGGTTAATCATAGCATAAAATCATTTTAATAACCAAAACATTGCAGCGGAATTAAATAAACATTCATTTGAAAATTGTTAATCATATTGTACTCATACATTTGTCTTTCAAATGGAATAAATACTGATAGGATCGGATCTAGTTTGATCAATTAGATTTGAATTTTTGTAGCGGAATATAATAGAAATAAGATCGAATTCAAGCAAGATAAGTATGAATATGCAATCACACAATGACGATTATAGAGAGAGAGAACTTTTCTGTTAAAGGAATATTTTCATTCACGCTTAATGCTTTAGTTACAAAACAACTAGGTCAACATTCCTTTTATAAAGGAATGTGACGTCTGCTGATGTCACTTGATAGTGACATCTAACAGAATTATACAAACAACTGAAACTATGCAAACTACTGAGAATGTTCTCAACAACTGATCACATCTCAGAGAAAGCCAAGTACAAGAACATAAAACTACTGACCTAAAACTACTGAAACAATAAACTACTGAAAGGTAAATTACAAGTACTGAAAAGGAAAAACCATCACAACTACTGAAGTTAATAACTTCAGCTGTTGTGACAACTACTGATCACTCTGGTCTTCAGTCTTTGTCTTTAGTACTTCACTTTCAGACTTTGTCTTCAGTTCTTTACTTTCAGACTTTGTCTTCAGACCTTGTAATCAGCTGATGTCTTCAGCTGTTGTTATCTTCTACAGTAGTTTTAATGTCCGTGGGACTTAGAGGTTTTTCTGATCAGGCTCATTGGTTCTTTTGGTCCAACAAATACATAGTACTTTGTCTCAAAATTAAAATCAAAGATTTCGTAAACAAGGTTTTCATCCATTGCCATCTAAGTAGCTTCCCACCTTGTGCCATCCTCAACTGCATCACCTACCTGAAAACTATCATGCATAAAAGTCAGCCTTGCTGAGTGAGTTCTAGTTTTAGTTAATATAAGAAAATATAAACTTTATACTTCATATAATGACCATGCATACATCTTAATACATATCATTTTGCGTCTTAATAAGCATGTTCATTATCTTTATTTCATTCATTATCTTTCACTTCATCATAAACGAGATTGCACAAGGCAAGACTCCATGTTGATCGACAACGAATGTCAATCCCTATCGGTACACATGAAAACGGTAGCTAACCCCCGACAGTTGATTCACACTGCAAGGCACACAGCCCACTCTTGAATACGGATCCATCATCATCATCAGACTCACATAAGTGAAGTCTATCATAGTGCTTGCAAAACTTTTCATCATCAAACACGCCTAGGGTAACATTCTTTAAATTCCACTTCTCATTAATATATAATACTTAACTTATTAAGTACACAACATACCAAGTACAATTCATAATAAAAACACAAGCAACCCTCCGCGGGGCAGCAAGGGTTCGAGAGTAGCAGCCCCTGACAGCAGGGTCCTAGGGGCAACAGCCCCTATAGGGGTCGAAGGGGCAACGCCCCTGGCTAGGGCCGGGCTGCCAGGTCAGCGCGAAAAAAATTTATATTTATACATTTACATAACACATTTTGTTATAGGAAAATCGATCTTCCTGTTAAATCCTTTTAAAATCTTGGTCATTTAAAACGTATATTTAGTATGCATAATAGCCCCAAAACATGAAAAAACTTATAAACAAGGGGCTCTAGAACTCACCTAGATGCAATGAGTAGCTTCTAAACTAAGCTTTCTAAGCTAGGATCACACGACACAGGCTGCAGATAAGTTAACAGTCAAAGGGGTTAAATTCTGCCTAAATTCAATACTAATTTCGCTTCCAGATAAGTAGATTCGCTGCCAATTTCGCTACCATTTTCGCTGGCAGTTTCGCTGGCAGTTTCGCTGCCAGCTTCGCATGGAAGTTTCGCCAACTTTCGTTGGAATTCCATGTCTGCGAAATTACCTGCGAAACTATAGTTTCGTAGAAAACTCACAGTTCACAGCTTGAACACCCTATTTTGATCAAACAGTTTCGCAAAACGCATAAAAATTACGAACCAGCTAGTTTTTAACCCAAAGTCGCAACTTTTTACCTCCAAATCCTTAGTTTATCATCCATGAGGCTATATCTGAGCGTTTTACATGTTTTCATACGTAAAAATGTGACCTTTATGTGATTCTTTGCAACTTTTCAAAACCGAAAACCCTAGAATTCGGGTTTGATCTACATAAGGGTTTAGAGGCTGATTCTCACCTGGATTTCTTGCTTCTTTCTTGTGTTCTGATGCTCAATCACCCATATCTTCAATCCCTTAACCTTTGAAGCTCCAAATCTTGAGTTTTCTTCACTTTCTCTCTCTACTCTCTCTCTCTCTAGAACTTGGTGGCTGGGTTGATAAATGAGGAAGATGGTGGCTGATTAGATGGGTTAAGGGGCTGATTATGGGCCCTTGATAATTTAGGTTTTTGCCCATAAGCCTAGTTTAGCCCATATTCCTTCCTTTATTTTTTTATTAATTACCCACTATTTAGCCCATTAGCATTGGTGACTCGTTTTGACATATCGGGGCGTTACAAGTCTCCCCCACTTATTTAGGTTTCGTCCTCGAAACCTGTCAATCATCAAACAATTGACATTTCAGGGCGTTACAAGTCTCCCCCACTTATTTGATAACATATTTTTGAGTGGTAGGATGATGCAATAACAGCTTGGAAGTGTTGCTCTTCAATAATACGCTTCCTGGCTTTAGCCTCAGCTATTACTAACTGGGCTTGGGCCTCGGTCAATTTGGAAATTAAATCTTTGATTTGAGCCCTATAGTTGGAGTGTTCATGTTTTAAAGAGGACACAGTTTTCTCTAGCTCTTTAATTTTCATTTTTTAGTCGGATTCTGCCCTTTTAAATCAGATTTAAGGATATTAAAAGACTCAATATCATATTTGATTTCCATATTGTAGTCCTGATACAGTTTAACTTTAGCAATGCAAACTGGAGTACAGAGGTGTTCAAATACCTTGCTGTCATCAGTTCAGCCATCAATGCTTGAGCAGGAGTCACATCCTGCACCATGAAGCTCAAGTCAACATCTTGAGCAACAACAAATGTCACACCCTCAAAATCCACGTGCGGAGTTTTACCGCGAGGCGTGTGAACAAACCAGGATCACAGTCAATAGTTACTCAGAACGACTCTATATGCCATGATTAAAATAAAACAACCAAAGTTCAACTTTAAATTGTGCGGAAGCGTTTTGAAAACAACTCAAAGAAATAAAAGTATAACTATGGCAAAACATGTGCCAACCCAAAAGAGTAAACAATAATCATTAAAATGCTAAATGTCTTGAAAACCGAGTCTTAGTATGCAAGTGAACCGTGGAGTGCTCCTAAGGCAAGCAGCTAATGACCTGAGAATAGCATACTAAAATGTCAACACAATGGTTGGTGAGTTCAAGAGTTAATATTCAAACATAAACAGTTTAATAATAGAGATATACTAGTAGTGCATTGCAACAGATAGCTAGTCCATTAACAAATAAATATTAATACATAGTGATTTCGCAATTGAAGCTGACTGTGTTACGTTGTTGCCTCCTGTCACGACTCAACAGGTCATGACTATGTTCAATAGGACAAATTGCACCCGGTTGACCTCGAGTCACACAGGTGGGGCTCGTCAGACCCAGTAGTACTACCCAAATTTCCCCGCTATTCAATATTAACAATTCGAAAGTGTGAGGACTTTCCCATGATAAACAACACTATATTAATATTATGCACAACTAAAATATATGTAAAGCGTTTGTAGTTTTACCAGTATGCTATCTCCCCCAAAAGAGATTATGTAAAGAGTGGGGCATGATCTCACCTGATATGCGTATAGATACTTAGAGTTTGACTTGACTGACAGAGTGAACAGACAACCCTCAGAGGTTACCTAGATCATATAAGTATATGAGTACGTGCAACAGAGAATATGTGCAACCCTAAGTACACTACAACCAAAGACTCAGGTTTCAGAAAATAATACATTTGACTCAGTTGACCCGTTTGACCCGTTGGTGACTTTATGTGTTTTAAACCATTTAAACAACCATACACATATATCATACATGTTTAACATTCAAATGGTTCATGAGTATGCTACATTATCCAGATGTATCACATAGATCATCATACAACCAAGTATCATACGAGTCATGCAAATCTAGAACATTAACATTCTCTAACCACTTTCATACATTCAACATGCATCACAACAATCAATTTCCAATCCCAAGCATGATATCTTAACTACTAATCCACATCCATATCATACATGCTCATCAAAGTACTAACACCACCCATGATTATCCAAGCATCTCATACATCAATATTAACATATTCCAACCACATTAGAATTCATCTATGAACTTACTAACATGCTCCTAGCATCTCAAACATGATCAAACCATCATCTTTCACATGTTGCAAAAATAAAGTTTCCCTTTTAGGAAAGCACATCCCAAAATCTATCAAACATCCAATACATTCATGAATTCATTAATAATATACCAATTCAAGCTCATATCAACATCTAAGCATGATCAACAACATCCAAACATCATAACTCATCAATTCATATCCTAAAAAGTTACTATCTTTAGTAAGGTATGAACTATAGCATGTGTTCTTGAATTCCCAATGCTCACAACAACAATCTAACATCTAATCATCACCATGAACACATCCATAACATCAATTCATCACTAATTCAACATTACATGCAAAATAAAGTTACTATTCTTAGTAACCTATGAACATCAACATCAATTCACCAATCTCTTGCAAAATCAATGTAATCTAGCATCCATACAATCCATTAAACATCAAACATTCATCAAACAATCATAATTCACCCATAATCACACTAATTTCGAATTAGGGTTTGCATAACACCAAAGTTCATGATCAATCCACTAGAAACATACAATTCACACATAATCAACGTTAAACTACATGTAATCAATCCAACTAACGTATTAACAACATCAAACAACATCCAATTCGACTCCATGAACACCCAATCGCGACTTTAGGTTTGGCCAACAACAAAAACTCACAAAAACATGAAAAATCTAACCTTTACACGCGTTATAGCTTGCAATTGATGATTCCTATGTGTTGTATGCCTTGAAACCGAACCAAATCGATGCTTGCTTGATGATTATAGGTTGAATTCGAAGTGGGGATGGGTGTGGAAGGAGGTCACGGCCGCAAATGGGTGGGATTAGGGTTTGGGATTTGTTTTGTTTAATTTAATTTACACATTTACCCTTTTAACCCTTGTAATTTGTATTTTATAAAAACTAAGCTTTAAACTCTTTATAAAGTGCTTTTAACTTAATAATATAAAGATATAAACTAATGAAAATCATTATATATCTTATCTTTATAAAAACACAAGACATACGAATAAATAGGCACGTTTTCGCGTTACGCGATAAATTCTCTAATTAACATTCTACAAACATGCAAACACATAAACATAACACAATAATCACATAATCAATTAGATTCTCATTAATTTAACATTATTCATTATTATTAGGTCACCAACGTTAAACGACAACTAGTGTGTGTTCACGACACGTGTATGCAAGACTTAACGGAACTAACGGAGTTTGGTAACGGAAATTTACCGGATATCACATTATCCCCATGTTGAAAGAATTTTCGTCCCGAAAATTGCGTTACATGGTGAGAGTGTTCCATCACTGGTCTACTGCATTGGCACACAGAAATCGAAATCGAGTGAGGTTTGGATGAGTTGTATCCCCATGTTGAAAAAAATTTCGTCCCGAAATTTAAATCAATACCTTCGTCTGCTGGCATTGTCTTCTCGAATAGGTGGGGGTACTTAAGCTTCATTTGGTCTTCTCGCTCCCATGTGAATTCCGGTCCACGTCGCGAATTCCAATGGATTTTGACAATAGGTATCTTGCTTTGCTTAAGTGTTTTCACCTCACGGTCCATCACCTCAACTGGTTCTTCAATAAAACGTAATTGCTCATCCACTTGAACCTCTTCTAGTGGTACGACCATCGTTTCATCTGTTATGCATTTCTTTAAGTTTGATACGTGAAATACATCATGGATTCCGCTTAGCGAATCAGGTAGGGTTAGACGATAGGCCACTGGACCTATTCTTTCCACTATTTCAAATGGTCCAACATACCTCGGGTTTAGCTTTCCTCGCTTGCCAAACCGAACTACGCCTTTCCATGGTGAAACTTTCAATAAAACCTTGTCACCAACCTGAAACTCTAAAGGTTTCCGTCTCTTATCAGCATAACTCTTTTGTTGGTCTCGCGCTGCTGCCATACGGTTCCGTATCTGTACGATCTTCTCAGTTGTCTCATGAATTAACTCGGGACCTGTTAGCTGACTATCACCAATTTCTGCCCAGCAAACCGGTGATCTACATTTTCTCCCATACAACGCTTCAAAAGGTGCTGCTTGTATGCTAGTATGATAACTGTTGTTATAAGAAAACTCCACCAATGGCAGGTGAATTTCCCAGTTATTCCCGAAATCAATTACACAAGCACGTAGCATATCTTCCAACGTCTGTATGGTACGCTCACTCTGGCCATCCGTTTGCGGGTGATAAGCAGTACTCATATCTAATCGTGTACCCAAAGATTTATGTAATGACTGCCAGAAGTGTGACGTGAAACGAGCGTCGCGGTCAGAGATAATTGAGATCGGTACACCGTGTCTTGAAACGATCTCCTTGAGGTACAGGCGGGTTAATTTTTCCATCTTGTCAGTTTCCTTTATTGCAAGAAAATGAGCAGATTTTGTCAATCGATCCACAATAACCCATATCGTGTCACAACCAGTACTAGTCCTGGGCAGCTTGGTAATAAAATCCATGGAGATTTGTTCCCATTTCCACATCGGTATTTCGGGTTGCTGCAATAGTCCGGATGGTTTTTGATATTCCACCTTTACTTTCGAGCAGGTCAAGCACTTGCTCACATACGTAGCCACATCCGCTTTCATGTTAGGCCACCAATAGTGCGCCTTCAGATCATGATACATTTTGTCGGATCCAGGATGTATAGAATACTTAGATTTGTGTGCCTCACTCATAACCAAGTCTCTCAGATTTCCATAGGCAGGCACCCAAAGTCTATCCATAAAATACCGAATTCCATCCTCCTTCATCACCAGCTGTTTATCCATTCCTCTCAACGACTCAGAACCAATATTTTCTGCTTTTAAAGCTTCTATCTGTGCCTTCCTAACTTGTTCGGGCAGTTGAGTACTGATAGTAAGCTGTAAAGCTCGCACCCGTCTGGGTTTAGCTGTTTCCTTCCGGCTTAAGGCATTAGCAACCACATTCGCCTTTCCCGGATGGTATTTAATAGCGCAATCATAGTCGTTTAGCAGTTCCACCCAACTTCGTTGCCTCATATTCAATTCCTTTTGCTCAAAGATATGTTGAAGACTCTTGTGATCGGTGTAAATAGTGCACTTGGTACCGTACAAGTAATGTCTCCAAATCTTTAAGGCAAAGACTACTGCACCCAACTCTAAGTCATGAGTAGTATAGTTCTTCTCATGAACTTTTAATTGTCTCGAGGCGTAGGCTATCACCTTGTCTCGCTGCATTAGGACACAACCCAATCCTTGAATGGAAGCATCACAATACACCACGAAGTCATCCGTCCCCTCTGGCAGTGCTAGTATCGGCGCGGTATAGAGTTTCTGCTTTAACGATTGAAAAGCCGATTCTTGACTTTCACCCCATTTGTATGTAGTCCCTTTGTGAGTCAAAGCTGTGAGAGGTTGTGCGATCTTAGAGAATCCCTCTATGAATCGTCGATAATAACCTGCTAATCCCAAAAATTGTCTTATCTCACTCGGCGTTTTAGGTGTGGTCCAATTCTTGATCGCCTCAATTTTGGCAGGATCAACATGTATCCCTTTCTCATTAACAATATGACCAAGAAATTGTACTTCTCGTATCCAAAAGTCACACTTAGAGAATTTGGCGTACAACTGTTCCTTTTTCAATAGCTCTATGATCATTCGCAAGTGCTCTTCATGGTCTTCCTTGGTCCTGGAATATATCATATATATCATCGATAAACACAATGACAAACTGATCGAGGTAGGGTTTGCAAACACGGTTCATGAGGTCCATGAACACAGCAGGTGCATTTGTCAACCCAAAAGGCATGACCAAGAACTCATAATGACCGTAGCGGGTACGAAACGCGGTTTTGGAAATGTCTTCTTCTCGGACTCTGAGTTGATGATAGCCGGATCTCAAGTCAATCTTTGAATAATAACTTGATCCCTGGAGTTGGTCAAACAAGTCATCGATACGAGGTAGAGGGTATCGGTTCTTGACTGTTACTTTATTTAACTCCCTATAGTCGATACACATCCGAAATGTGCCATCCTTCTTCTTAACAAACAGGACAGGGGCTCCCCAAGGTGATGTACTAGGTCGAATAAAGCCCTTATCTAAAAGCTCTTGGAGTTGTGACGACAACTCCTGTAGTTCGTTCGGTGCTAATCGATAAGGTGCTGTAGCAATCGGGGCTGCGCCGGGAGTTAGTTCAATTTGGAATTCCACTTGACGATGAGGTGGTAATCCAGGAAGATCCTCTGGAAACACCTCTGGAAAGTCGCGCACTATGGGAATATCCTCCATTCTCCTTTCTTTCGCTTGCTTATCGGTTACAAGTGCTAGAATAGCCACATGACCCTTTCGTAGTAACTTTTGGGCTTTCATGAATGAGATGATGCCTATCACAGCACCACTTCTATCACCTCGGACTGTCAGAATTTTGTCATCAACAGGAATTCGTATGATCTTCTCATGACATATAACTTCCGCTTGCTTGCTAGAAAGCCAATTCATGCCTATCACAACATCAAAACTCCCCAGCGTAACAGGCATAAGATCTATAGCGAAAGTATGACCAGAAAGTTCTATCATACAGTCTTTAAGGATATGCGTTACGTGGATCTGTTTACCGTCAGCCAATTCTACGGTGTATTTAGATTCTAGGGCGGAGGGTATATCACTTAAAAGACTACAGAATTTTAAGGACACGAAACTCCTATCAGCTCCAGTATCGAATAGTACCGTAGCAAAGCAACCATTAACAGAGAATCTACCAGTAACAGTTGTAGGATCATTTAGAGCCTCACCTGAGCCAATGACGAAGGCTCTCCCTTTTGCTCCATCCTTGTTACCGCCATTACCATTACCGTTTCCACCGTTGTTGTTATTACCATTGTTGTTGTTGTTATTGTTGTTGTTGTTGTGTCCATTTCCGTTGTTGCCATTTCCATTTCTCCTTAGTTGTGGGCAATTTCTTTCCACATTCAAAACAACCCTTAGGAGTTTCTTGAGGTTGTTGTGTCCTCCTAACCAGCTCACCACGGCAATCCTTCGCAGCGTGTCCAATTTTACCACAACGCTGGCATTTGAAGCTATCACATCGTCCCACATGATGATAGTTGCACCCGTTGCACTTCGGGTGTCTACCACCATAACCACTGGGTCCTTGATTATTTGCAGTCGTTTGGTGGAAGTTACGATTGTTGTCGAACCTCCGTTGTTGTTGGACCGGCTGTTGTTGCTGCTGAGGTTGGGGTTGACCGCCAGAGGATGATGATGCTTTGGTGTTGTTGGCACTATCCCACTTTCTTTTGTTATCGGGCACGCTTGCCACGGCGACCCGCTTGGGTAGACGTCCTTGTTCCACGGCTTGGTCAGAAGCTAACTGGATGGCTTGCTGTATGGTGGTTGGGTTAGAAGCAGTTACCATACTTTGAATTTCGGGTACTAGTCCCCGTATGTAATGCTCGATCCTTTTATGCATCTCATTCACCATTCCTGGGCATAGTGTTGCTAGCTCGTGAGTTCTGGTGGTGTAGGCCTCGATTTCTGAGCCCTGCATTTTCAGTTGCCAGAACTCTATCTCCAACTTCTGCACCTCATTGCGAGGACAGTACTCCTCGGTCATCATGGTTTTGAACTCAGCCCACGGCAGTCCATTAGCCAGTGCTTGCCCCAACATCTGGACTTGTGCATTCCACCAGGATAAGGCGGCACCCTCCAGGGTCCCGGTGGCATATTTCACCTGATCAGCAGGTGGACAGTTGCACTTGGAGAATACGGACTCCGTCCTCTCGAACCAGCGTACTAGTCCCACAGCACCTTCAGTACCGCTGTAGGTATGGGGCTTACAGTCCATGAAGGACTTATAAGTACATGCCGGTGGTCCTGCTTTAACACAACAAATATTGATCAGACAACCTATACGGTTACACAGGATATTCGGTTTAACTTTCAATCATTGTTTACCTGTTGGCTGTCCCGCTTGGGTAGCAGCCACCGCCGCCTGAATCAGGGCAGCTATTTCAGCAGGGGTCATGTTCACAGCACCAGCGCCATGATCTCCGGCGCCACGTCCACGACCGCGCCCACGCCCACGTCCACGTCCACGGGCGTCCATTTTTCACTTTACATTCACAAATACAAAATTGAGTAACATCAAACTCATTTATCTCATTGAAGTACAGTAAACAATAAAGAAATAATAAATCATCACAACCACAACATTCATAACAAAAATAATAACCAAAATAAATAAATTGCAAATGAGTCACAATGTATTCATCAACGTCAAAATTTAAGTTTGTCGTTCGAGTGGGGAAACAACCCTTCCCACATAGGTTTCAAAGAAAACACTACGTAGTCTAAGTCATATAAGAAAATCAGTCGACAATATCAGATCCATCACTATCATCCTCCTCCTCCTCGGGTTCCTCCTCCTCGGGTTCCTCCTCCTCGGGTTCCTCCTCCTCAGGGTTGACTGCAGGAGCATGAGCTATAGCAATCTGGAGTGCTGCTAGCTGAGCCTCCAAGGTAGCAATCCTATCATCAGCCACTGCATCCCTCTGCTCGCGAGCAGCCACGCGTCCTCTGAGTGCTATGATCCCATCTTCCATTTGATAACACCCGTTTAGGGTCTTCCCATGGCGCTCCTCGAGTTCATCCACCTTATGCCGTAGTTTGTACACCTCGGTCTGTAGTGTACAAACGTCACTCGTGAGTCGCCTGACTCGATGCTGCTCTGTATCTAGTGCTACAACAATGCAGCAATCAACTGCTCGTTGGACTGCACCGTCCGGGGAAGTGAAGGCATTGCTTGATCGGAGTGACTTCTCGTTCTGGGTCTCGGGTCAGGTACGCGTTCCCTATACATGATGTGATTGACAAACCTAGGGTAAAAACTCCAGTCCCTTGGGGGGTCACGCTTCATAAACGCGAAAGGTTGATCCCAGTCAAACTCCCCTCGAGGATAATCTAAACGAGGCCAGTCGAGTCCATCATCAGGTACAGGTGCGGGAGGTGGGGACTCGGATCGTGCAGGTGATGCAGGTCGTTTACCAGAAGCTCTTGATGACGATGCCATGCTGCAGATAGTGTGACGTGTATGCCAATGAGTATACAGTAGATGAAAATAAAGTACAGGTAACTAACTAACTGTGTGCGGTTATAGTCTAGTGTGTATGCAACCTAGTTCCCTATAACCAATGGCTCTGATACCAATCTGTCACACCCTCAAAATCCACGTGCGGGAGTTTTACCGCGAGGCGTGTGAACAAACCAGGAACACAGTCAATAGTTACTCAGAACGACTCTATATGCCTTGATTAAAATAAAACAACCAAAGTTCAACTTTAAATTGTGCGGAAGCGTTTTGAAAACAACTCAAAGAAATAAAAGTATAACTATGGCAAAACATGTGCCAACCCAAAAGAGTAAACAATAATCATTAAAATGCTAAATGTCTTGAAAACCGAGTCTTAGTATGCAAGTGAACCGTGGAGTGCTCCTAAGGCAAGCAGCTAATGACCTGAGAATAACATACTAAAATGTCAACACAATGGTTGGTGAGTTCAAGAGTTAATATTCAAACATAAACAGTTTAATAATAGAGATATACTAGTAGTGCATTGCAACAGATAGCTAGCCCATTAACAAATAAATATTAATACATAGTGATTTCGCAATTGAAGCTGACTGTGTTACGTTGTTGCCTCCTGTCACGACTCAACAGGTCGTGACAATGTTCAATAGGTGGGGCTCGTCAGACCCAGTAGTACTACCCAAATTTCCCCGCTATTCAATATTAACAATTCGAAAGTGTGAGGACTTTCCCATGATAAACAACACTATATTAATATTATGCACAACTAAAATATATGTAAAGCGTTTGTAGTTTTACCAGTATGCTATCTCCCCCAAAAGAGATTATGTAAAGAGTGGGGCAGGATCTCACCTGATATGCGTATAGATACTTAGAGTTTGACATGACTGACAGAGTGAACAGACAACCCTCAGAGGTTACCTAGATCATATAAGTATATGAGTACGTGCAACAGAGAATATGTGCAACCCTAAGTACACTACAACCAAAGACTCAGGTTTCAGAAAATAATACATTTGACTCAGTTGACCCGTTTGACCCGTTGGTGACTTTATGTGTTTTAAACCATTTAAACAACCATACACATATATCATACATGTTTAACATTCAAATGGTTCATGAGTATGCTACATTATCCAGATGTATCACATAGATCATCATACAACCAAGTATCATACGAGTCATGCGAATCTAGAACATTAACATTCTCTAACCACTTTCATACATTCAACATGCATCACAACAATCAATTTCCAATCCCAAGCATGATATCTTAACTACTAATCCACATCCATATCATACATGCTCATCAAAGTACTAACACCACCCATGATTATCCAAGCATCTCATACAACAATATTAACATGTTCCAACCACATTAAAATTCATCTATGAACTTACTAACATGCTCCTAGCATCTCAAACATGATCAAACCATCATCTTTCACATGTTGCAAAAATAAAGTTTCCCTTTTAGGAAAGCACATCCCAAAATCTATCAAACATCCTATACATTCATGAATTCATTAATAATATACCAATTCAAGCTCATATCAACATCTAAGCATGATCAACAACATCCAAACATCATAACTCATCAATTCATATCCTAAAAAGTTACTATCTTTAGTAAGGTATGAACTATAGCATGTGTTCTTGAATTCCCAATGCTCACAACAACAATCTAACATCTAATCATCACCATGAACACATCCATAACATCAATTCATCACTAATTCAACATTACATGCAAAATAAAGTTACTATTCTTAGTAACCTATGAACATCAACATCAATTCACCAATCTCTTGCAAAATCAATGTAATCTAGCATCCATACAATCCATTAAACATCAA
Organism: Flaveria ramosissima; assembly: GCA_025215565.1. Taxonomy (NCBI): domain Eukaryota; kingdom Viridiplantae; phylum Streptophyta; class Magnoliopsida; order Asterales; family Asteraceae; genus Flaveria; species Flaveria ramosissima. The sequence goes on along the minus strand of CM046029.1, from coordinate 17,556,397 downwards.
ACATTCATCAAACAATCATAATTCATCCATAATCACACTAAATTCGAATTAGGGTTTGCATAACACCAAAGTTCATGATCAATCCACTAGAAACATACAATTAACACATAATCAACGTTAAACAACATGTAATCAATCCAACTAACGTATTAACAACATCAAACAACATCCAATTCGACTCCATGAACACCCAATCGCGACTTTAGGTTCGGCCAACAACAAAAACTCACAAAAACATGAAAAATCTAACCTTTACATGTGTTATAGCTTGCAATTGATGATTCCTATGTGTTGTATGCCTTGAAACCGAACCAAATCGATGCTTGCTTGATGATTATAGGTTGAATTCGAAGTGGGGATGGGTGTGGAAGGAGGTCACGGCCGCAAATGGGTGGGATTAGGGTTTGGGATTTGTTTTGTTTAATTTAATTTACACATTTACCCTTTTAACCCTTGTAATTTGTATTTTATAAAAACTAAGCTTTAAACTCTTTATAAAGTGCTTTTAACTTAATAATATAAAGATATAAACTAATGAAAATCATTATATATCTTATCTTTATGAATACACAAGACATACGAATAAATAGGCACGTTTCCGCGTTAAGCGATAAATTTTCTAATTAACATTCTACAAACATGCAAACACATAAACATAACACAATAATCACATAATCAATTAGATTCTCATTAATTTAACATTATTCATTATTATTAGGTCACCAACATTAAACGACAACTAGTGTGTGTTCACGACACGTGTATGCAAGACTTAACGGAACTAACGGAGTTTGGTAACGGAAATTTACCGGATATCACATTATCCCCATGTTGAAAGAATTTTCGTCCCGAAAATTGCGTTACATGGTGAGAGTGTTCCATCACTGGTCTACTGCATTGGCACACAGAAATCAAAATCGAGTGAGTTTTGGATGAGTTGTCACAACAAATGTGTGTTGATAAGTTGACTTTCCAGCGGCTTTGGGTGTGGTAGGATGTGTGGAGGCTTGAGTGGCTCCCGGATTTGATTTTGGAGCTTTGCATTCCCTAGCAAAGTGGCCTAGCTAATTACAGTTGTAACACTTGGCCTTGGTTTTGTGAAACCCGAACTTGCTGTGTTGGTCCATGTGATCGAATTACAGTGCAAATGATATGAATAATCGTTCAATATCCAACAAATATGCTAAACAACAATAATAGAGAGGACTGAACATAATAATAACTCATTCATAATAAGACTATGATCAATGACAATCAATAACAAAAAGCACAAGGATAATTCTGTGTATTAACTGCTTTGAAATGGTAACTTGCAACAATGATAATCGATTAGGGTTTTGCAAGCTTGCCCAACAATGAAAATGTACACAAGTATATATAGCAGTCTTAGTTTCGCAGACAGTTTTGCTGTCAGCGAAACTGTTCTGCCGAAACTATAGTTTCGCCCGGCAGAAACAACAATTTCGCCCGGCGAACCAAACAGCTAACTGTGAGCGAAAGTATAGTTTCGCTCACAGTTTCGCTGGACTGCAAAACTATATAAAGCTAATAACATACATAAAGGAAACTAACATAAGACCTATTACAAGCAAAAGTAAACATTCTAATCTAAGGTGAGTCCAACCTATGCATGATCTTCAATACTCCCCCTAGGTTGGACCTCACCGCTTTCACTCATCTTGATTTATCTTGTCAGCTCCAGTTTCCTCTGCTGCATTTGATTTGTCTTCTACACCTCCTGCAACAACATCCTCAGAGGCTTCAGCACATGATTTTCCATGGTCTCCTCCTGCTTCACGAGCTCCTTCGGGATGACCACTAGCCCTCTCAAACTGCTTGGCCAAATCTTGAATATCCATGTTAAGGTCATCTTGGCCCTTACTTTCTCAGCTAATTTCTTAACCTCAGCCCTCACACCTCTGATCTTGTTTGCTACATTCATAAAGAGACTAGCTTCTTTCCGAGTCTCTTCTCCAGCTCCAGCCTTTATGTGATTCTCACACAACACTAATAAATCATCGTCGCAGAAATTAAACAACTCCATAGGATCAAAAACTTTAAATTCTTTGCCATTCTTCACCCTAATCATAGCTTCCCCAGTGTTATTATCATAAAACCATTTCTCGAAATCCTGTAATTGTCGGGGAAGGGGATCAGCCAATCTCACTCTTTTCACTGTCTTTGGCGGTTTAACCCTCAGAACAATTCTTCCCTTTCCCGTTTCCTAATCTTTGTCTTTCTTTGACCTCCTCCTTTCTGCCTTAATGTACCCAAACGACTCAAAGTTGTCATTAAGCCCGTTCTGTATCTCTTTCTCCAGAAGAGTGGCTCTTTCGCTCAGATGTGCATTCAAAAGTGGTAGAGCTGCCAACCGCCTAAGATCCCATTAAGGCAAGGTCTTAAAAACCTTCCTCTTAAGCATGTAGCTAATACTACCTCCCCTTCTCTTTATCATGAACATCTTTAGGCCGAGGTTATAGCACCAGCTTATAATCTTCTTGTTGGCCTCCTTCTTACTCAACCCTTCCATATATTGGAAAAGGGGAGTGATTTCTTCCGGCTCCTTCACTTTTACAAACCATTCAGCTCTATCCATCTCAAACACATCTGCAGCATCCTCTCCCTTCTTTGCTATATAGATCAACGGTCTCTCATCAACTTCATAGAACTCAGGTTCAGAATTATAGTCTACAAGTTGTCATCATCCTCTTCTTCATCAACAAGTCCCTTTCCTTTCTTAGCAAGCTTCTTCAGCAGTTTTCTTTATTTTCACTTCTTGACCCACTAAATCCTTCTCAAAGTCAAACTGCATATTGACAAACCCAGCTTCAATAATTTCTTCTTCATTCTCTCTTCCAACATCCTCAGCTCTAGCTTCACAATCTCCAGCATCAGTGGTTTCTGCACCAGATGTGCCCTCTCCTGCCATGGATGAAGTACCCACATTCAGGAATGGATACTTTGAAGTGTCAATCAGATCATCTAACTGAGATTGAGTTAGTTGATCAGGCAGACCGGCTGCACCTTTTAGATGTGCAATCTCCTCAAATAACTTCTTCAGGAGGCAGTGTTGATCAACAACCATCTTCTTCATGCCCTCTATCACCTCATCTTTTTGCTTTTCTCGAATCTCTTGGTTGGTAAATTTAGTCTTGATCATGCTCAGCTCGTTTGCCAGAGAACTATTAAGATTACGAATCATATCTTCATCAAGGTTTCCTCTTTCCTCCCTTCTTTCAGTGAATCCTTCATGTCTATGTTTACTACGCCTCTCAGTCTCTGAAGTATCGGCTTTCTTCTTCGATCTTCTTTCCTTCTCTATTCTTATCACTTCAGCTTTTTCACTTATATCTTCCTCAAAGTCATAATCTTTCTCCTTAGCATATCTCTTTCTTTTCTTGGTTTCTTCAGATTGTTGTGCTCTGGTTTCTTCATCTCTTTTGTTCTCAGATTCATCCACCCGTCTAATATAATTCCATCTCTCTGGAGGATACATATTTTCCCAAAGATGGGTGATCTTTCCACTAAAATCGTGGCGAATTGCACAGCAGTCAGCAAAAATGCGAGGGTTCATTTCTACCAGCCTCTTCACCTCTCCATGTCTTGGTACATCTGGTATGAGGTCGTTAAAGATCATTTGAAGAAAACGAGGGTACAACAGCCATTTATCCTTCTTTAAAGCCATCACATTCTCAGCCATGCAGGCGAATATCAATTTAGCAATGTTGGCCTTCTCTCCTCTGCAACACAACACCATCGCTTTTCCCCAGTCAATGTTTAGTCCGTCTGATCCACCTTTACGATAATCAAGACACATGATAAATACGTGTGCAATAAATCTCCATTCCTTGGAGAGAAATGACATCTTGATTTCTTTTCGTGAACCAAAAGCTGGCCCCTCATAGCCCATGCTTCTAAATGCCTCGAACACCTCTGAATCAGACATAGAGACCTCTTCTCCTGAATCCTCCTCTAGCCTCAAAATCCTCGAAACAATCTCAGCAGTAATGGTCACTTCGTGATCTAAGACTTTAGCAGTAATTCTTTGTGCATTTCCTCGAGTATCGTACTCAACAGATCTCCAGAAATCTCTTATATGAAGATCATAAATGGTGGTCGAATGAGATACTGCATAAGCTATGGGTGATCTTTGCAGCCATCTAATACAGTCTCTAAACCTAGTAGCTTTAGGATGTGTATCATCCAGAATAGCAGTGATATTATTCCTCTCATCGAATGTGACAACTCAAGTTTTCAGGTTAACATCGTTCCAATTATCTATTGTCTCCTCGTCACTCACAAAAAATAATTTCCATTATTATGGTGATTACTATTATTTTTATAATTATTATTATTATATGGTATTATTATTATTAGTTAACTACTAGTTAACAAAAGCTATTAAAAGTCATGAAATGCAAACTTTGTAAACCTTATGGAGTTGAGGGACCGAGATGCATTTAATAAAACTTGATTTTGTTTAATTATAATTACCCAAACCCCCCCCCCTTAATCGATCCCATACAACCTTCCCCTCAGTTCCACTTCCGCAACCCTAATCCCAAACCACCATTCGACAGCAGCCAACCGACCTTCGACACCTCTTCCGCACGCGAACAGGTAGTATCTGGCATCCCCCTCAATGATCGTTGGTCTTCAATAGTTCCCGCTCGTAATCGCAAACCCTCTCGGCAGCCCCAACAAAGCGCACCGTACCCGGCAACCAGAGTGTGTTGTTCCATACTGGTAACGCCTCCGCTATTGATCGCTAGTCACCGTTGTTCGGTATGAATTGTACGTTTCTTTCTTGATTCCTACTTGTGTTTATTACGTACGGTTTCGAGTGATCATTTACTCGAGTTCAAGGGTTTCGATAACCGGGTTTGTGTGTGGGTGAAAGTGTGTTGTTTGCACCTTGTTTGTATCTATGATGTATGCAGTTACGTATGCAGTCATGCGATGTAGTGTATGGTTGTGTTGCTGCGTATGTGAACATATACAGGAATACATATACGTATGTTGTGTGCGTTTTTGCCATATGTGTAAAGTATGGGTGCTCACATGGGTGGTGCAGGTTAGTATATATTTATACGTGAGAAGAGTATGGATGTACATGGCTGAGTTTTGGGTGCAGGTTCATTGCATTGTGTGTGTGTGTTTTGTTGGTGTATGTGTGCTTGTGTTATGGGTATGAGTTGTGGGTGTGTGTAGTAATGCTTGTATGTGTGGATATATATATAACCGAGGATGTTTCCTCATATTATTGTGGTGATCATGCTTGAGTTGGATGTCTTGTTTATGCACATGTTGACTAGTTTCTAGTATGTGTATAAGTGCAATGATATATATATTTGTATGTGGATGTGTGGCGGTGGATGTTCGAGCATGTGTATGCATATCAAATTATGTGTGGGTGTGTTAGCACACTAGAATCAAGACCTTGGTGGTGATTGTAAATCTTAATTTTCACATGGGTTGTTCAGGTTGGTATATTACACATTATTATACGTGGGTTTATAGTGTATTATATAAGTGGGTGAACAACATATAAATGATGTCCATGTATCTTGTTATCTAGTTATGAGTCTTAGATTTGGGTTCTAATGTGCATGTGATTTCATGGTATAACCTTACGTATAATTTTTATATAAATTTGTGTGTATGTAACTTATCTTAAATATATCACATATAGGTTATGTTATAATAATTCATGTAATTAAAACATACGACGAACTTCTTGACTCATGACCTGGTATAAGCAAGGCTAATTGGGGTTTTATGCTTGTGTGAATTGGTGCTTGCTTGTGTGTGTGGCAAATAAATTGTTTGTCCGCATCGAACCAGAGTCGAGAACACGAAACCGTACAACCGCCTTACAAGTATTAGTTATTGATTTCATATTAGATGTACGTTCAGGTTAATAGGAATATAAATCATTTGTGATTTCTATTATTTGTTGTTGTGCTTTCGAGGTGAGTTCTCAGCCCCACTTTACTTACTTTCTTTGGGGTGAAAGAAACGTGTGTTCTAAACGTATTTTCATTTGATCAGTATTACTGTAATATCACTTGTTTACTATTGTGACACCATACTTAAGTCCTCACTTTCGAACCGTTAATATATGTACTTTAGCGAGGTAATTCTGAGTAGATCTACTGGGTTTGACAAACCCCACACGGGCTAAACCCGCTAGCACAACGTTCGTCAAACGGGTGTTTAATTGACCTAATTTCTGTTGCGGTGACCGGTGTTCATAGCCGAGGCATTCCTTTACATTGTCAGCGTCGGTTGTGAACTTTATATACTTAGTAACTAGTTGAGTAGACTAGCTATCTACTGATATTACTTTGTTTACGGTATCAGTTAACTATTATGTTCTGTTTATCAAAACCTGTGAACTCACCAACCTTGTGTTGACACTTTAGCATGTTTCTTTCAGGTTCTTAAGCGAGCACGTCTAGGATCATTGCATCATATCATTCATCATTTATTGGGTCGACAAAGAACAATTGCATTTTTCTACATATTCTACTTATTTGGTTTTGCGCGTGTTTGCGCCGTTTGAATCATAAACTTATACGCTTCCGCAACTTACTATCATGTTTTCGTATTTAATTCTGATTTGGGAAATTTAACTTAAATGAGCAATTGTGTTTTATGAATATTGTGTCGTTTGGTGTAACTAGTGGCTGAGATCCTGGTATGTCACGCGCCTAACGGTATTACCCCGTTTGTGGAAATTGAGGGTGTGACAGATTGGTATCAGAGCCAATGGTTATAGCGAACTAAAATAAATTTGCATTTCATTTGGATTACATTTAGACTATAGCCTGATGCCTTAGTTACATGCATATAGACACGCTTAGCTTCATTAGTTTGCCTTGTCTGTTTGCTATACTTGCTTGGGATTTGCTTGTTGTGGTATATTACTGTAAGCGTTCAGCTTCAGGAATGACATAATCATATCTTCATTCTATGTTTACGGGAAAAGGCCAGTTCGTCCTGATTTCCCGTAGTTACTTCATGTTTCTTCGTACAAGTGACCCCGAGTTGTTATGAGTCACGAGAAGGTTATTTACGAATTACCTAACCTTACCTTTTACATTATACATCTAAGAATTTGATACAATACCATTGGTACCTAACTTTGATGGTTCATTAGGAGCATGTTCTACCTCCTGTTGAATGCCTTTCACAGTCGAGAGCTGCTTCTGCCAATCCTTCTTTACCTACCTTGCCACTTCTCTACCTTGTGAAATAGGTAATAGCTGTACTGGCAGCTACCATACACATAACGAGACAACTTATCAAAGTTTACTTACGATAATGCTATTTATCCATTTGACCTGAGCACATTGACGATTCCTTGCCCAAATGAATATTTCTTCAATCGATTCTTTTGTACAACCTTGGTTAATCGACCCCGGGTTTAATAACTATATCTTTGATACCTCTATCATTGATAACATTCTGTACTTGACAAGGTATGTTAGCTCGGATGGGTGGAACCAGGAGTGACCATGCAAAGAAAATTACCATCACGGGTGCACACGTAATTGTAATTTGTCGTGCATGAGAACTCGTGTAAATCCTATCGGATGATAACAGCTATAGTCGGTAAAAATTTTCATTTCTATACTTTAGGTACACGACAATCTCAATCCGTATAAAACTTCAGCAAGGATATAGAAGCAATCTTTCATCTCCACCCGTATGAAAGTTTTCATCTATCTAGAACCTTAATGGGATTTATATTATTACAATAGTCCCAGTCCTTATGAGATGTTGCTTGTTCTAGCATTCTAGTTATCGTACAATACTATTTATTTGATATGCGTGTAATCTTCATGAAAGTTACCTCAGAGTAGTGATACTCTATGCGCATGTATTCTCTGTTCTTTGGGTTAATCTTAAGACTTAGAGTCATAGTCGTTTAAATGTTCCAACATTCGTTTCATTTGGTATTTATCATGTTGGGCATAAGTTACTTTTGCTTGTCCCTCGGTGGTGGGATTCAAATTGGATTTTATTGGTCGATTGTGTTTGACGTAAGGTCAGTTAACAAAGTGTCTTACGATGACCTGAATGTTACATCTCTATGTTTCCACTATAAGCAACAAGTACAACTATCATCGCCATGGGCTGTGAGATGAGGACATCTGAGAGCGATCTTTGGAAAAAAATTGGCCATGCCGTCAAGAGCTATCGTGTGAACATCTCGGTCAAGTCTTCTCAACCTCAAGTAGCATAGAAGGGATGCTACGAGTGCCGTCAAACCGGGCACTTCAAGAGGACTTGCCAAAAATTAAGAAAAATAATGGCGGTGGAAATGGTGCTGATAACCGCAATGTTAATGGCAACAAAAATGGCAATGGCAATGGTAATGGTAGTGCCAAGAGTAGAGCCTTCATTATTGGTTCAGATGAGGCTCGTAATGACCCTTCTACTGTAACTGGCAAATTTCCTATCAATAGTTGTTTTGCCTCTATGCTATTTGATTCTGATGCTGATAGGAGTTTCATTTCGCATAAGTTCAGCCGATTGCTAGATTTTAATTCTGTAGCCTTAGACACGAATTATACAGTATAAAATAGCAGACGGTAAGATCATCGAGTCTTCTCATATATACAAGGGTTGTAAAATAAGTCTATCCGGGGATGATTTTGATATTGATCTTCGATCTATTACACTCGGTAGCTTTGATGTCGTCGTTGGCATGGATTGGTTATCTAAAAATCAAGCTGAAATCATTTTTCACAAGAAACTCATCCGACTACCTTTGCCTAATGGAGAGATACTCACGATGAAAGGCAACAAGAGTAGTGATGTGGTCGGCATCATCTCATACATGAAAGCTTAGAAGTGTTTGCGGAAAGAGCATTTGGCGATTTTAGCCCTAGTTACTGAAAAGACTATTGAGGAGAAACGACTGGAAGACATTCCTGTTGTTAGAGAATTTCTTGAAGTGTTTCCAGAGGACTTACCTGGCCTTCCTCCACACAGGCTAGTAGAATTTCAGATTGAGTTAGCACCTGGAGCAGCTCCGATCGCTCAGGCGCCGTACTGTTTAGCACCGAACGAACTACAAGAGCTGTCTAAGCATTTGCAAGAATTGCTGGACAATGGATTTATACGTCCCAGCTCTTCACCCTAGGGAGCTCTAGTGCTTTTTGTGAAAAAGAAAGATGGAACCTTCAGAATGTGTATAAAGTACCGGGAGCTGAACAAGGTTAAGATCAAAATAGATATCCACTCCCGCACATTGATGACCTGTTTGACCAGTTACAAGGGTGAAGCTACTATTCCAATATTGATTTGAGATGATGTTATCATCAGCTACGGGTTCGAGAGGAAGACATCTCGAAGACGGCATTCCGGATAAGTTTTGGGCACTATGAGTTTGCAGTAATGCCTTTTGGATTCACCAATGCCCCATCAGTTTTTATGGACCTCATGAACCATATTTGCAAACCTTATCTGGATAAGTTTGTCATTGTCTTTATTGATGACATACTAATCTACTCTCAAAATAAAGAAGATCATGAGGAACATCTGAGGATCATTCTGGAATTGTTGAAGAATGAACAACTGTATGCAAAGTTCTCAAAATGTGACTTCTGGATGCGAGAAGTGTAGTTTCTTGGTCATGTGGTGAACGAAAAGGGTATACATGTAGATCCTTCAAAGATTGAAGCAATCAAGGATTGGCCGGCACTGAAAACGCCTACTGAGGTGCGAAAATTCCTTGGTTTGGCAGGTTATTACAGGCGATTTATCGAGCGATTCTCAAAGTTAGCACAACCTCTAACTACCCTAACCCACAAGGGTACCATCTACAAATGGGGCAGCCAAGAGGAATCAGCGTTTCAGACACTTAAGGACAAACTCTGCAGTGTCCGATCCTAGCTTTGCCAGAAGGAACTGATGATTTCGTTGTCTATTGTGATGCATCCATCCAGGGTTTGGGATGTGTACTGATGCAACGCAACAATGTTATTGCTTATGCGTCTAGACAACTCAAGGTACATAAGAAGAATTACACAACATATGATCTGGAACTAGGAGCTGTGGTGTTTGCCTTGAAGATCTGGAGGCACTACTTATATGGAACCAAGTGCACGATCTATACAGACCACAAGAGCCTCCAGCACATGTATGATCAAAAGGAGTTGAATATGCGGCAACGACGATGGCTAGAACTGCTCAATGACTATGACTCTGCCATCAAGTATCACCCGGGTAAGGCTAATGTGGTAGCCGACGCCCTTAGCCGAAAGGAAACCCCTAAACCTCGTCGAGTACGTGCATTGCAAATGACCATTCACTCCGATCTGCCAGAGCAAATCAAGGCTGCCCAATCTGAAGCCTTGAAATTAGAGAATCTAAAGGCAGAATCCATGCGAGGCATGGAGAAACAGTTAGAGACCAAGGCTGATGGAATTCGTTATTTCATGGAACGGATCTGGGTACCACAGTATGGGAGTTCACGAGAGCTAGTAATGGATGAAGCTCATAAGTCACGTTACTCAATTCATCTGGGTTCAGACAAGATGTACCAAGATCTGAAGGAGTGTTACTAGTGGCCGAACATGAAGGCTGTATGTAGGTAGATGTCTAACTTGCCCTAAAGTTAAGGTGGAATACCAGAGACCATTCGGTTTACTTCAACAGCCGGAAATTCCAGTGTGCAAATGGGAGCAGATCTCGATGGACTTTGTCACGAAGTTGCCTAGGACTCCCAGCGGATGCGATACCATTTGGGTTATAATAGATTGCTTAAAAAAATCCGCTCACTTTCTAGCAATCCGAGAGACTGATCGAATGGACAAGTTGACACGAATTTATTTAAGAGAAATAGTCTCTCGGCATGGTGTACCGGTATCTATCATATCTGATCGTGGCGCTCAGTTCACTTCTCATTTCTGGCAATCTTTACAACGATCATTGGAAACGCGGTTGAACATGAGCACTACGTATCATCCACAAACCGATGGTCAGAGTGAGCGTACGATCCAGACGTTGGATGATATGTTGCATGAATGTGTGATTGATTTTGGCAGCAACTAGGAAACTCATTTACTGTTGGTTGAGTTCTCCTACAATAACAATTATCACACATCAATAAAAGCCGCACCATTTGAGGCACTATATGGGCGTAAGTGGCGATCACCTATTTGTTGGGCAGAAGTTGGAGAAAGCCAACTTACAGGTCCCGAGCTTGTGCACGAGACGACTGAGAAGATTATGCAAATACGTAACCGTATGGCGGGAGCATGTGACCGACAGAAGAGTTACGCTGATAAACGTCGTAAACCATTGGAATTTCAGATTGGTGACAAAGTACTCCTGAAAGTCTCACCTTGAAAAAGTGGGATACGCTTTGGAAAGCGTGGAAAACTGAACCCTAGGTACGTTGGACCGTTTGAGATTGTCAAACGGGTTGGTCCGGTAGCCTACCAGCTGAATTTACCTGAAGAACTCAATGGAATACACAACGTGTCTCACGTGTCAAACATGAGAAAATGTATATTCGATGAATCACTCGTTGTTCCATTAGAGGAACTGCAGATTTATGAACAACTTCGTTTCATTGAAGAACTAGTTAAGATTATGAATAAAAAAGTCAAAACCCTGAAGCGTAGCAAGATTCCCATTGTGCGCGTTAGGCGGAATTCAAAGTGTGGACCTGAGTTTACCTAGGAACGCGAGCAGCAAATGAAGAAGAAGTATCCATAGTTGTTCAAGATCAGACATCCACTTCTTAAGGTATCATTTTGATATATATTTTCTTTTAATTTTGAGACAAAATTCCCTTCAACAAGGGGATGAAATCACAACTCTCGCGAAACCTCACGTTCCAATAATCTTACGTTCTTTGTTTAGGGTTTATTTCAGAAGTTCCAGTAACCAAACACTGCTTCTTTTGTTTGTTTTTGTTTAAAACCTATTGTCTTTCATAAACCTAATGTTATATGTTGTAATTTTCGGGACGAAAATTCTTTCAACAAGGGGATGATGTGACAACTCAAGTTTTCAGGTTAACTATTATTTTTATAATTATTATTATTATATGGTATTATTATTATTAATTAACTACTAGTTAACCAAAGCAATTAAAACTCATGAAATGCAAACTTTGTAAACCTTATGGAGTTGAGGGACCCAGATGGCATTTAATAAAACTTGATTTTGTTTAATTATAATTACCCAATCCCCCCCTTAATCGATCCCATACAACCTTCCCCTCGGTTCCACTTCCGCAACCCTAATCCCAAACCACCATTAGACAGCAGCCAACCGACCTTCGACACCTCTTCCGCATGCGAACAGGTAGTATCTAGCATCCCCCTCCACGATCGTTGGTCTTCAATAGTCCCCGCTCGTAATCGCAAACCCTCTCGGCAGCCCCCAACAAGGCGCACCGTCCCCGGCAACCGGCGTGTGTTGTTCCATTTCGGCGACGCCTCCGCTATTGATCGCTAGTCACCGTTGTTCGGTATGAATTGTACATTTCTTTCTTGATTGCTACTTGTGTTTATTACATACGGTTTCGAGTGATCATTTACTCGAGTTCAAGGGTTTCGATAACCGGGTTTGTGTGTGGGCGAAAGTGTGTTGTTTGCACCTTGTTTGTATCTATGATGTATGCAGTTACGTATGCAGTCATGCGATGTAGTGTATGGTTGTGTTGCTGCGTATCTGAGCATATATAGGAATACATATATGTGTGCTGTGTGTGTTTTTGCCATATGTGTGAAGTATGGGTGCTCACATGGGTGGTGCAGGTTAGTATATATTATATTGTGTGAAGAGTATGGATGTACATGGCTGAGTTTTGGGTGCAGGTTCATTGCATTGTGTGTGTGTATGTGTGTGTTTTGTTGGTGTATGTGTGCTTGTGTTATGGGTATGAGTTGTGGGTGTGTGTAGTAATGCTTGTATGTGTGGATATATATATAACCGAGGATGTTTCCTCATATTATTGTGGTGATCATGCTTGAGTTGGATGTCTTGTTTATGCACATGTTGACTAGTTTCTAGTATGTGTATAAGTGCAATGATATATATATTTGTATGTGGATGTGTGGCGGTGGATGTTCGAGCATGTGTATGCATATCAAAGTATGTGTTGGTGTGTTAGCACACTAGAATCAAGACCTTGGTGGTGATTGTAAATCTTAATTTTCACATGGGTTGTTCAGGTTGGTATATTACACATTATTATATGTGGGTTTATAGTGTATTATATAAGTGGGTGAACAACATATAAATGATGTGCATGTATCTATGTTATCTAGTTATGAGTCTTAGATTTGGGTTCTAATGTGCATTTGATTTCATGGTATAACCTTACGTATAATTTTTATATAAATTTGTGTGTATGTAACTTATCTTAAATACATCACATATAGGTTATGTTATAATAATTCATGTAATTAAAACATACGACGAACTTCTTGACTCATGACCTGGTATAAGCAAGGCTAATTGGGGTTTTATGCTTGTGTGAATTGGTGCTTGCTTGTGTGTGTGGCAAATAAATTGTTTGTCCGCATCGAACCCGAGTTGAGAACTCGAAACCGTACGACCGCCTTTTTAGTATTAGTTATTGATTTCATATTCGATGTACCTTCAGGTTAATCGGAAAATAAATCATTTGTGATTTCAATTATTTGTTGTTGTGCTTTCGAGGTGAGTTCTCAGCCCCACTTTGCTTACTTTCTTTGGGGTGAAAGAAATGTGTGTTCTAAACATATTTTCATTTGATCAGTATTACTGTAATATCACTTGTTTACTAGTGTGACACCATACTTAAGTCCTTACTTTCGAACCGTTAATATATGTACTATAGCGAGGTAATTCTGAGTAGATCTACTGGGTTTGACAAACCCCACCCGGGCTAGTCGCGCTAGCACAACGTTCGTCGAACGGGTGTTTAATTGACCTAATTTATGTTGTTGTGACCGGTGTTCATAGCTGAGGCATTCCTTTACATTGTCAGCGTCGGTTGCAAACTTTATACACTTAGTAACTTGTTGAGTAGACTAGGTATCTACTGATATTACTTTGTTTACTGTATCAGTTTACTATTATGTTTTGTTTATCAAATCCTGTGAACTCACCAACCTTGTGTTGACACTTTAGCATGTTTCTTTCAGGTTCTTAAGCGAGCACGTCTAGGATCATTGCATCATATCATTCATCATTTATTGGGTCGACAAAGAACAATTGCATTTTTCTACATATTCTACTTATTTGGTTTTGCGCGTGTTTGCGCCGTTTGAATCATAAACTTATACCCTTCCGCAACTTACTATCATGGTTTCGTATTTAATTCTGATTTGGGAAATTTAACTTAAATGAGCAATTGTGTTTTATGAATATTGTGTCGTTTGGTGTAACTAGTGGCTGAGATCCTGGTATGTCACGTGCCTAACGGTATTACCCTGTTTGTGGAAATTGAGGGTGTGACATCGAACTTTAAGTTTGCCATTTATATCTGAAATACAAATGAAATACATTAGAACAAAGAATTAAGTACTAAAATAATTAAAAAATAAGAAAAGAATCAAGAATAAACAATAAATAAAATAAATTCGCTGGCCGAAACTATAGTTTCGCAGAATGATATATAGTTTTGGCGGCCGAAAGTCTAGTTTCGCCAGCAAAATCACATTAGTTTCGCTCAAACAGTGAAGTAGATTTGACAAGCCGAAACTATAGTTTCGCTACAGCAAAACTGAAAAATAGCCAGTGAAACTATTAAGTTCGCTTGGACAGCATAACCTTACAGTTTCGCTGAGGATGCAAGAACTTTCGTTCAGTTTCGCTGGATTATCGGTAGTTTCGTTGGAAGAACAGCGAGGCTACCGAAGAGTCTCGATCAAAAATACCCACAGTGAGGCCTAAAATTTTCATTATCTTCATTATTAGATATTAACAAGATTAAAGGATGGTCCTAAGTTCGAAACTCACAGGCGAACTTGAATCAACAAACAAGCAGAAAGATCAAACACAGAATTACGAAATCGCCTAAAAAGTTCACGGAGAAACCCTAAGAGACAACACAGGTCGATTGTGCGAAAATGAGCAAATAATTTCGCAAAACGACTTATATAGCATATAGTTTCGCAGCTAGCGAAACTATAGATTCGCTTGACGAATTTACAGTTTCGCCACGCGAAGCTGCAATTTCGCCAAGTAATACACAGAATGAGCGAGCTGAGCGAAATTGCAATTTCGTCTAGCGAAACAAAGAGCGAAAGTATAGTTTCGCCCCCCTTTTTTATTAACTTCAAACACTGAGATCTAAATCAATCAGAGATTACATCCTCTAGATATGCATTAACACAAAGATGACTTTAATCATCGACCGGCAATGAGATCATACTGATAGCTGAATCTGATCACAATCTGCAAAGGAACTGTAGAAATTCAGAAACAAATTAATAACAATTGCTGATATGTTTGTCCACTTAAACCCATGCCTTATCTTTTTTCAACACACAGCTTATGATTTGTTAAGGTTCAATTAAATGCTTTAAAATTTAGGACCCCACAATCATTTGGCAAAAACCCTCACCCAACCTCAGGATTTCTTGAATTTTGCTACGATCTTTATTGAGCAAGGCTTGTGTATTAGTGGGCAAGTAATTATTGACAGAGAATTTCCTTCTGATGAATTCATCATTTAGATGATTTGACACAACTTAGACCAAAATGGTTAGAGCTCCAGGTCTATACTCACGTATAACAAAGGAGATGACCATTTAATCATGTGCCGATGAGAGCTCCAGGTCAGTACTATCGTACAGTAAAGGAGATCATCACTCCAGGTCAATACTTCCGTTTAGCAGAGGAGATTAGAACAAGTACAAGACACAAATATACATGACAAGAGCCAAAGATCAATTCTCAATCCACTTTTTGCTAGGACTCAGTTTTCGTGCAGGCCAAAATGATTGCGTAAATCCAGACATTCTTAAGCATGATGTTTTAATTTAAATCATTATGCTGCTGTCTACTTTATTCTTCAAGCTGAGCCTACCAAGCATATCGTTAAAGAATCTGTTTGTATTCTTGACTTTAATATTCAATAAAAAAAATAAGATGTGAAATAAAAACCAGCATTAATTACTATCATTTCTCATTTAAGTACCAGTCATGCATAAAGGAACATATCCGGAAGATATAAAATCATTTCTCGTCATTTCAAATTCAACACTCAGGTTATTTAGTTACTCCCCCAAAATTTTATTTTAAAAGGATAATATTATTAAAAGGATTATTGTTATTATTCTATTTTAAAAGAAATTTTATTTTATTTATTTTTTATTTTTTTTTTTTTATTATTTTTTATTATATATATATATATATATATATATATATATATATATATATATATATATATATTATAATTTTTTAATATATTTTATTTTATTTTTCATTTAGGTTTAAAAGGATATTAACCCGAGCATAGAGATCAATTCATAAAAACGGGGTTTATCAAAAGTTTTTGTGAAAAGATCTACCTTTGATTTTTTGTGTCAATGGGTCTAATATCGATAAAACCCTTTTCTTGAGCATCACGAATTGCATGAATCCGTGTTTCGATATGCTTGGTTCGGGAATGATGAATAGGATTTTTTGCAATCCCAATGGCTGCTTCATTGTCGCAAAACAACGGCGTGTGGAGGAAGTTAATGCCGTAGTCAATCATTTGGTGTTGTATCCAAAGAACTTGGGAACAACAGCTAGAGGCAGCAATGTATTCTGCTTCTCCTGTAGAAAGAGAGACAGTGGTCTGTTTCTTGCTCTGCCATGACACCAGACAATTTCCCAGGTATTGACACCCTCCGGACACCGATTTTCTATTTAACCTGCAACCATTAGAATCACTGTCAGAATAAGTATGTAAATCAAAATTCCCTCCATATGGATACAATAGACCTAAACGGGATGATCCTTTGAGATAACAAAATATTCTCTTGACAGCTTTCTCATGGGACTCTTTTAGGGCCGATTGATATCGAGCACAGTATCCAACAGCAAAAGTGATATCAGGACGACTTGTTGTAAGATACATAAGAGAACCGATCATAGATCTATAGAGATGAGGATCAACTGGTTTCCCGTTCTCATCAGGAATGAGACAAGTCTGAGCAGTAAAGTGAGTCATCTCAGGAGAGGCGTCGTCCATCTTGAATTTTTTTAAGATATCTTTAATATACTTCTCCTGATGAATAAGAATTCCTTCTTGCTTTTGTTCAACTTGTAAACCAAGAAAGAAACACATTTCTCCCATCATACTAATTTCAAACCGTTGACGCATCACTTCTTCGAACTCCCGACATAATAGTGAATTGGTAGATCCAAAAATAATATCGTCAACATAAACTTGGACAAAACGCATTTCACCATTCACTTTCTTTTTGAAGAGAGTCATATCGATGGTACCGCGAGAGAAACCATTGCTTAAAAGATATTGTGTTAGGGTCTCATACCAGATCCTAGGTGCTTGATGAAGACCATACAGAGACTTGTCAAGCTTAAAGACTTTATCGGGAAAGTCAGGATCCTCAAAACCTGGTGGTTGACACACATATATCTCCTCATCAATGTCTCCGTAGAGAAAAGCACACTTGACATCCATCTGATAGACCTTGAACTGTTTATGAGCATCAGCAAGAAAAATCCTGAAAATCAAATTGGGCGACTGGAGCAAAGACTTCAGTATAGTCAATCGCTTCTTCTTGAGCAAAACCTTGCACAACTAGTCTAGACTTGTTATGCACCACCATACCACGATCATCTGGTTTGTTCTTAAACACCCATTTTGTACCAATTGGGCATTTGTTTGGAGGCAAGTCAACCAAGGTCCAAACTTTAAGCTTTCTGAATTGTTGAAGCTCCAATTGCATTGACTCCACCCAGCATGGATCTAGTAGAGCAGCATGCACATTTTTCGGGACAGTTTGAGAGATAAAGGAAGAGAAGAGGCAGATATTAATCAAACCAGATTGACTCCGCGTCCGAACACCATCAGTGATAGATTCAATAACATAATCAAGAGGATGATCTTTCAAAGTTTTGTAGTCGGTGTCTGAAGGGAAGGTATTTGGAGAAGTTTCGCTCACAGATTGTGAAATATTAGATGAGGGAGAGAGAGATGGAATAGGTTGTGAAGGGTTGATAGATGTAGGTGATGAAGGAAGAGATGTTGGAGAAGAAGAATCAAGAGTTGATGCCAGATCAAGCAATGGAGAAGATGAACTAACATCAGCTGAAATGGCATCATTTGCTGACGAGTTGGAATGGACAGGTGATGGAGTGGAGGAGATAATATTGGTTTGAGCATTTGGAGTGGACGCATCATCGTCGAAAACTAGAAGATTGAAAGAATTAAACATAGTATTGGAGTCAAAGAACCATGCTGGTTCAGATCGAACATCAGAAGAGTTAGACTCCTGCCAATCAACATAAAATGACTCTTGAACAATACATGCTCTCTTGTTATAAACCCGATAGGCCTTTTGAGAAGAAGAGTAACTAACAAAGTAACACTCATCAGATCGACACCGAACTTTGGCTTTTGAGATTGATTATTCAGAAGAGTGCAAGAGCAACCGAATGGCCGAAAGAAGTCAATTAGAGGTTTCCTCTTATGAAAAAGTTCATAAGGAGTCTTCATTTTGTCCTTACCAATCAACACTCGGTTTAGAACATATGAAGCACAGTTTACAGCTTCAGCCCAAAAGATAATGGG
This sequence comes from Flaveria ramosissima, assembly GCA_025215565.1. Taxonomy (NCBI): domain Eukaryota; kingdom Viridiplantae; phylum Streptophyta; class Magnoliopsida; order Asterales; family Asteraceae; genus Flaveria; species Flaveria ramosissima. The sequence continues at coordinate 17,537,631 of CM046029.1, read as the reverse complement.
TAACGAAGATTCTATCAGCATTGTATGAGCAGCTTCAATGAGAGTGCGATTCTTTCGTTCCGCTATACCATTCTGTTGAGGTGTGCTTGCAGCACTAAATTGTCTCACAATCCCCTTTTGAGCACAGAATGAATCAAGAATCTGATTTTTTTATTCAGTGCCATTGTCACTTATCAGACCCATAACCTTTCTCTTGCTGATTGTTTCGATAGAAAAAATTAATTTTTGCAATTCTTCAGCAACCTCTCCTTTGTGTGCAAGAAATCTCACCCATAAAATATCTGGAGAAATCATCTGTAACAACAAGAAAAAATGATTTTTCAGCAATAGATTTAACGCTAATTGGGCCAAACAAATCAGTATGTAACAACTCGATAGCACTAGTTATGCTATTTTCAAGTTTAGGCTTATGTGGTTTCTTGTGTTGTTTGCCCTTGGCACATGCCATACATTTTTTGTTAACAGAAAAATCTTTTGAAGGGAGTCCTCTAACGAGATTATTTTTTACTAATTTGTTTATTATTTTAAAATTAACATGGCCTAATCGAGGATGCCATAAAAGAGACTCAAAGGTTGAGGCTTTAGAAAGAAGACAAGTTGCAGTAGACTTTGACTCGCTGGAGTTCATATCAAGAAGATATGTGTCATGTTTTCTTGGAGCACGCATAAGAATCAAATCATCTAGAATATCAATCTCTGATTTTAAAAATAGACATTCATCAGATTTAAACAAGACTGGAATGTCTTTATCACAAATTTGAGAAACACTCAGAAGATTAAATGCCAGGTTAGGAACATAGTTGACTTTTTCCAAGGTTAAAGAACCATTGGTAACTTCTCCTTGCCCAATCATCTTTCCACCCTTTTTATCACCAGCAAAAGCAACATATCCTCCATCAATAATCCGATAATTGATCAGCAAGTCTTTCAGCCCTGTCATATGTTTGGAGCAACCACTATCTACATGCCACAAGCTATTTACAATTTTGTGGATGACTCCTGAAATGAAATAATTAACCAATTAACCAGGTGTAATAGAAACCCAAGATTAACAACTTTATCTTTAGATGAAGCAGATTTTTTGCAAAAGAAATTATTAACCAATTTTGTTAATTAAGATGACCTGAAGCAATGTAGGACAATTCTTGACAAGATGGTCCTCTTGACCACACCTGAAATAATGAGGTTTGTGTCTAGGTCTGTGATGTGATGAGGTAAGAATATGATCAATGATAATTTCCTAATCACATTCAGATATACTAGAATCGATGTCACTAAATGTCTCATACATGCCACGAGGTCGAAGTTTATTTGAACAAGAATTATTATTTACAAAAATAGATGAATGTTTGTCCGACGTATCAGTAGAACTAGTTCCACTGGTACTAGTTTCAGATGAAGAGGTAATTCTTTCATCAGATAAAGACATATTTGATGGAGTGAAAGATGGAATGGGATGAGAAAAGAATTTTTCAAAACAATTAGTTTTAATTTGCTCGGTTGACTTTGTAGAAAGATCAGTTGCATCATAATCATTACCAGAACAAAAGACATCACCACAATAAACTGAATTAAAAGATGAAATAGAACCGTCATGAGAACATGAGACAACAGAGTCTGTTACAGGAGAACTAGAAACAAAAACAGAATTTAAACTAGACTTGTGATCTAAAACAGACTGCTGACAATCAGGTGTACTAATACTAGTGCATCCAAGCCCACTAGTTGGTCCATAGTCGTAGTCTTCACGAACGTGCTTAGAGTTAACACCCTCTAAACCTGCAGACATACTGTCAGTATCTGTTTTGATTAAATCGTTAGAAGGATGAGGAACAGGCATAGGAGAATAACAGTATGTACTAGGCGGAGGATAGACCTTTACATTTTCATAACCCAATCCCGTTTTAATCCTAGCTCCCCGTTGAGATTTACATAAATCATCATGTTTCATTCCTGATATAGTCCATTTGTCTAACTTTGACTGAAGTTTGCTTGCTTCAAATTCAGCAAGGGCAACTCTTTCAGTCAAAGTGTTAATCTCAACATTTCTTTCCAAAACAATTCGTTTTAAATGATCATTTTCTTTTAAAGCCTCATTTAATTTAACAAAGTATTTTGATTCATTGATTTTAAGTTCATCATTGATTCGCTTTAAATCCTTTTCATTATCAATTAATAGACGATTAGCTTTATAAATCCCAAATAATCTAACTTTACAAGTAGATGAGCACATATCCTGAATTATCTCATATGGAAGTCCCATCACAATCCTTTCAGCAGCTAAGGCTTTTTCACATTGGCACACCGGAGTACTTGACTTCTTTTCCTCAATGGTAGCAGCATCATATTCCTTTCTTTGCCCTGCGCATGAAATTCCTTCCTCCCTTAAACCTGTAGTTTTACCTTCCCCAATTCCAGCATCTTTTTCTTCTTTCTCATTCACAGATGACACATATTCCCTTTTGAATTCCTTGAAAAGGTCAAATCCATCTTTACCATCTTCCTTCTCATTCCTTTCAACAAGCTCAGCAACTAATACATGATTTATCTCAGTTCTTGTTTCCTCAAGCTCAGCACTCCAATCAAAGTTAGAAATCAATGTAGTCTCCTTTTTGTGATTCACATCTTCCTTCTCTTTCTCAGCTATTAGTCTTGGAACTCCTGAATTACTGGAATCGGTGATAATTGGTGATGGACATTCACGATTGAAGTGTCCCAATTATTTACAGTTAAAGCATCTCAATTTGGACTTATCAAATCCCAGTTTTGAATTAGATGTTTGACCACCAAAGTTCTTTCGTCCAGTTCTTTCCATAAATCTTCAAGCTCTAAGGGTCAACATAGCCATCTGCCATTGAATATCAGTTTCTTCAAGATCATCAGGATCCACCTGATACATGTCTTCCATAGTAATTCCCTTCCCTTTCAACTCTCCAACTACAAGTGCTTCATAGCTTTGAACGAACATTCCAAAAAGAGCCATTGTTTCTGATGGGACTGAAGTTTCAACATTGGCCTTAAAATTACCCAGATCTCTTCCAACACTACTGTTTCCACCTGAGAAAGTACTTGTATTAATTCCTCCTTGAATTGAATTCTGTATTTGAGAATTTGCAGCGGATGACAATAAAGCAGCATTTTGTGAAAAAACAGATGTGGGCATCATAGTCTGGTTAAATTCCCGTCTCTTCATGTCCAACTCAAAGGATTTCAGCTTATTAATAATATCCATTAGCTTGTAGTCTGTGAACCCTCTTTCTTGTTTAAGCATCCTCACCTGAAGACTCCACTGAGGTGGAAGAGAATCTAGAAGCCTGTTAACTTGTTCACTGTTGGAAAGCCTTTCATCATATTTCTTTATGGCGCTTGAAACAGTTAAGAAACGATTTGTGAGATCTGTCAGACTCTCGTTCTTGTATCAAACAAAAGAATTGAATTCCTTCTTAGCCTAAATGCTCTTACCCTTTACCAAATCTGCATTACCATCATAAAACTCACATAGGGCATCGTAAAGAGATTTAGCATTTTTATGCTCTGCAAAACGATTGTAAATGTCTAGTGCCAGACAAAGAGTTGAAGTACCAAAAGCCTTTTGGTCATGGTCGATCAATTACAGATCCTTTTTAATATAGAAGATGGGTCCTTATTTTGAGAGACAACATCACCAACAGTAACCGTTGGTATGTGAGGACCAGAAGTAATCGATTCCCATTGGTTGTGATCAGTGTAGAAGAAGAAGGCTTTGAGACATCTCTTCCAATCTTCAAAATTGTCTCCGTTAATGAGTCTCGGAGGCCTATTGGGAGCAACACTTTCAAGATCAGCAAATGTGAGTGATGTTAACTTAGACATGGTAGTTTCGCAGAGATTGATGTAGTTTCGGCAAGAGAGAAGATAATTTCGCTGACACTTTCGAAGAACAAGGTAACTTCGTAGACAATTTCGCTGAAAAACTACTTCCGCTGATACTTTCGCAGTGGAAGCTAATTTCGCTGACATTTTCGGCAGCACTTTCGCTAGCCAAATGTCACAACCGGCTTAGTTTCGCTGGTAAATTCGCACGAAACAAGCTTGAACTTTCGTTCAAAAACAATTTCAGCAGCAATTTCGTTTGTTAACCCTTCACAATCACTGATGAACTTTCGTTCAAAAAGAATAGTTTCGCAGAACCACTAGAGAACGATTTCAATAGCAATATAACCCATAGTTTTGCTAGAAGAAGATTGACAGTTTCGCTGTAAGAACTATAGTTTTGCTAATCGATCCCGAAACCCTTTTTCAACCCAAAATCAATCTGAAATCATTAAATACTCAATGAATTTGAGATCTGATGATTAGAACCACTAGGTAATGTCTGGCTAGAAGAAACAAGATGGCTGCCGGGAGTAAGTTGGGTACTGTTGAAGTTGGGGGTCTTAAGCATTCAACAATCATTAACACATTGCTAGCAGGAAGGCTGGAGGGTCTGCTCACCTGGTGGTCTCTTTGGGTTTCTCTCTACACGGTATCCATCAAGGATGTCATATAGTTCAGTCATTGTGAGAGAGTTTAAGTTCTCTGTCCTCTTGATAGAGACACAGTAGAAAGTCCACTCATTTGGAAGTGCACTCATGAACTTTCTTGAGAGATCTCTCATCTCAAGAGTCACTCCCACAAATTGTTACTTTAGGTAATCTTTCTTGGAGTCATTGGAGCTGGAGTACATCTGAGTCAAAGCATCAAAGAGTTTTTTGGCTGACTGACAATGCTCAAATCCCACCATGATGGAGTTGGGTATGGCTGTAAGAAGTACTATTCTATCAATATACAACCACTTGTAGTCTTCATCAGAGTAGTCTTCTATAGCCTTCTCTATCATAGCACCATTGCTAGCTGGTGCTGCAACCTTTGGCTTGTAAGGGTCATTGATGATAGATTTCCACATCTTGCTGTCTTGGTACCTAATGAAACCTTCAATACGTTTGCTCCAAGATCTGAAGTTATCAGGAGTGATGATAGGTGCTTTGGTCATCATCCCCATTTCACATTCAGATGATTTTTGGTTGAGGGCCATTTTGAGTGAGGTAATTGTATGAGTGATGAAACAAGTTGATTGGATGGTAAGATCTCATAATCAAGAGCCTACAAAGCTCTGATACCAATTGCAGGATCGAGTTTGGTCATTCAACACAATGGTTTTCTCTCAAACTTACTAACTCACACTCTGTTTGATGATGCAAAATCCTTTAAGAATTGATAATAATATAATAAGTAAACAAACACAAGAGATAAGTTTTCAAGATACTTGTATATATTACTTCTCAACTCAAAGTTTACAAGACTCTTACAAGCATGTTTACTAAGTGTACAATAAGAACTGTATATACTACTATCTACAGCCGGTTATACATAGGATTACCAGGTGGAACTTACGACTAAACAAATAATACATTGTTAGAAGTAAGGTATCTAAGATAAAATACTATCCTAGATTTAGTAGTCATGACATGTCCATGACTTACCTTTTGTCACCAACTAAAGTTGGTAACTATACTAACTGATAAATGAGGAATAGTGGAATAAAGTATGGTCAACTACATGGGCGTCGTAAAGAACCATGCAATATCTCAGAGGTTGCAGTAGTTTGTTAGAGGGACCCTACATATGTCCACTATTTCATAGTAGATTCTTCCGAAGGTTAACTGGCTTCGGAAGAACAAGTTCTTCCGAAGCCACTTCTACTTCCGAAGAGTCTACTTCTTCCGAGACTTGTGCTGATCTTCAAGACTTCATACTTCGGAAGTCATTGTCTTATAATCTTCTAAGTGTTAAACTTCTGAAGAAGGATGACTTTGTCTTTGGAAGTCAAGATTCCTCTTCGGAAGTTCTTTTGGCCTTAATCTCCGGAAGTGTAGCTTTTACCTTCGGAAGTTCTTTAACAGTTGTACCAAAATTGTTTCTAATTGTTTGTTTTGGTTGCACCAGCCTTACTTGATCCAACATTCTGTCTGCATATCTTTAACTTTTATCCGCATTCATCCATACTTGTAATGTTTCCAACCAGAAAACCATCAATTACTACTTGAATTGGCATGCATGATCCTTTCAGGATTCAATAATACTCTCCTAAAGGATTATGTAGCCTAAGTATTTTGTTGTTGATGTGAGTTAGATGTTTGGACTATTGTGGAGGTAGAAGCTGATGTAGTGCTATAGCTTATTGTTCTTGATGGTACTATTGTTGTTATTGTTGGAGCTATTGTTGTTATTGTTGGTTGAACTAGTCCAGTGGTAGGATTTGCTTTAGTAAGATAGTAGTGATACTTCAGATTGGTGGGGTCAAGAATGAAGTTTATGATATTTTAGAACTTTCTAGCCTCAGTCATCCTACTTTTGTCAAGCACATGAATGGGTAATTCTCTCATCCTAGGAAGAGCATCAAGTGGGACCTGCTTCAATAATAAATGATCATATAGCAATGGTAGACAATCCATCTCTATGTATGACAAACTATCCTACTGTGTTTATCTCAAACGTTACTATGTTAGCAAAGTTGAGAGGCCCTCTTTCTCTTCTTGGATTCTTCATAAGTTATCTTCAAAATCCATATGCACTTTAGGAAGAGTAGTAGATCATCCTCTCCAAGCTTGTTGATGGGGGTTTCAAAGTGCCTAGTGAACATATACCGAATATATGATTCATCTAGCAGCCGCACTTCATGAGCACTACGTAATTTTTGTCAAGGCCAACTTTCCCTACCCAACCTTTCTCAATCACCAACTCATAAGTATCTTCATCATACTTAACATTTGAGATTGGAAGTGATTGACGAGTGCCAACAACCCTCTTCCTCTTCAACTCCTCGGTTGGATTCATGTTTTAGGATCACCAACTCTTTAACTATTCTCTTTCTCTTCTTCAGTTCAAACATGTTTTTGAAGGTTCTATCCATTCTCATGCAAAGTTTTTTGAGTACTTTGAAGTTGTTTGTCCTCTTATACATCTTAAGTATATCAATAAACTGATAACAAATTGACATTGCAACATGATTGATCAATTCCAAGTTAGCTAGCTCTTTAAGGTCATGAATCTTCAAGGTCTTGTCTAGAACAGTATATTCTGCAAAAAAGTAAGCCAGTGCTAAGATCCTTTTGATCATGAACATATTCCAGTCCGAGACATATTTCAAGGCAATGATCTTTATATCTGTCTTACCTTTAGGAGCTAAAACACCCTAGTGCATTTCAAAAGTGGGCAAACCCTCTTGAAATTTCAATTGTGAGGGTTCCTTGAACAACTTTGAATGTTTTCTCAATAGAGGTGCCAATGAATCTTGATCTGCACTAGTTACCTATATTTATTGGACTAATCTTCGTTGATTGACCCGACTTTGAAAAACATCTTCTTCAACAACTTTCATCTCTTACTTGAGATGATTGATGATTTGAAACATTTAAGCTCTAAGAGAGTTGGCTTTCATTGGACCACAACTTTCTATTATTGAATCCATTCCTTGCAAGAAATTCATTCATTTCCTAATCACTCATATTATAGGGATCAACAAATGAATAATGTATAGATAGTTGACTTGAAAAAGGTGGTGTAGCAGTAGAGGAGGAAGTAGCTTTTACTTTGGCCTTCTTTGTTTCTTTAGTTTTCCTCAACTCATACTCTATCTCTGTTGTAGGATCAACTAATCTTTCCACTTTTTTGATTTCTTCGATCATGGCCTTTGATGTCATGCTAAAAACATGACCAGCATCATATACCTGTTGAATAAGGAACATGGCTTTTACCATCAAGTCATCCGTCTAGGCCTTTTCCATAATATCTTCTATTGTGGAGTCTTGTCTAGGAGGACTATCTAGGAACTCAGGCTCATCATACATGCCCTCCTCATATGTATATCCACCTTCAGTCTCTCCTTCTTCTAGATTGATGACTTTTTGTTCAATGGCTTATTGGTTAATTTCTTGAATGTGTTCTTCCATGAACTGGGCAATATCAGTCATACTTGGCTTTGCCTCTCTCTTCATTTTCTTAGGCTTAGGAAAATCTTCTTCAACCATTGGTTGTTTTCCCTTTGCCTTTTCTACTAAGTATTTTCTTCTTCTCGCGTAAGTTTGATGTTTAGAAGAACAAGACTTAATAGCCTTAACGACTTTAATAGTCTTAGATACTACTCTTTCTTGTTCTCTTTTTGTGAATTACGCAGACAACTTTGTGATAAATTCCTTTTTCTCCTTAGAAATAGTAACAATAGAAACCATCTATAGTTGTAGCTCTCTTTCAAACATAATAGGTTGTTGAGGAATGAACACAAATGGCTTCGTAGGAATACTTGCTTCTCTAATGATCTTTGGAATGTCTTTATCAATAAAGAAATTATCAGAAGAATAGGTATCAAGTTCCTCAATCAATGAACTCATGGCAGCCTCCTCTTCTGTTTGACTTGAAGTAGGTGTTGTATAGGGAACCATGGAAAGTATCTCTTGCTCTACAGGCTTTCCAAATATGCTTGGTTGTTTCGTGGATGCATCTTTTGGTTGTTTTGTCTTATGCCTCATGGCTGATTTCTCCTCACGTTTATCATCATCATCAACATCACCATCATTTGAATCAAAGATATCATCAAACTCATCTTTGTTAGCATCTTTCTCCTTTTCTTCTTCATCCTTTTCCTTCTTTATGAGCATGTCATCAAGTAGACCAAGTCATTGAGTTAGATCATTCACCTTTTTCACTAACCCAACAATATTCTCACATTGAACATTAATGAGTCTATCTTGATCATCCATGACTAGTCTATATGTTGGTATTTTCAATATGCTTATCTATCTTATCTCTCAACTTCTTAATAGTTGACTATAACTCCTTGATCTTATTATCTTTCAGGATTAATTCGCCAGTTCGGTCAGCTGTCACTTTATCATTTCTTCTCATGATCTTCTCCATCCTGTTAATCTTGAGTTGTAGCTCAGATATTATCTCATCTCTATCAGACTCACTTTCTTTTTGAGTTTGTATATGACCAAATAGTTCTTTAGTAGCCTTTATAGGTAAGTATTCAGAAGTCTGTTGTCTAGCTGCTTGTTCATGTACAACCAGTTATTCCTTCTCGTCCGAAGATGATTCATAACTATCAGTAGAACTAGTAAATTCACTACATTTAGCTGATTCAGTAGCAATTGCAGGTGACATATGAAATGGAGATGGAACATGTAATGGAATAGGAGATGGGATAGGAGAAGGTGCGTGATCAGGAGAGGTAATGTGAAGATCACCAACTACATCAACCTTCTGTAACATTGCTCCCTGACATTCTGCAATGACTTATTCTTCTTCTTCTTCTTCTTCATCTATCTCAGTCAAAATCTTGTACACTTTCTTGAACTTGAACAACTTCTTCAACCTAATTTCTGCTGATTCTTCCTCTTGTTGTTCTTCTTGTTGGTGTTCTTGTTCTTCTTTTTGTTGTTCTCCACCTTCAACATTGCCTTGACCAATTTGTTTAAGCATCCAAGGCAATATTGGATAGAAATAACAACTATAGTAACTCCTTGGATCTTTGTTCTTTATGTATCCATAAGACTTGGCATTGTGATGTGTTAGATTCATCATAGGTCCAGTGCCTACTGGATCAGAAACGGTGTAAGGTTTCATATAAGGCTGTTGCATCTAAAACATTCAAAGTCTTCCTGCATGCATGCACTAAAGTACAAAGTATAAATGCTTCGGATGTTTTACATCATGCACTAGAAAATATTCTAAGTGTAAAATCTTCCGAAGCCAAGACCAACATCTTTTGAAGCCAAAAGTGAAGTCTTCCGAAGCTTCAAATACAAAGTCTTCCAAAGCCAAGAAATGAAGACAGATTTCTTCCGAAGAATTTTAAACACATGCTTTATCTAATGTACTTTACCATAAAGCTGGACCACCTTTTCGCCGCAACGCTGTTCAGTCACCCACTTACATAAGTTAGTGAAAAGGTCCATATTTTTGGTAACTGTACATTGAGGTCTTGAGTCTGTGCTTTCTACTTTATGTACTTTTATCCTTTTTGTATTATATTAGGATGCGAGCTTTGGTATGTTATAGTCACTAGTCAAAAGGCAATCTGCCTTTTGATTCTACATTCGATTTTGTTGTCTAGTTCAAATGTTTCCAGCTAGCCTTCAAAGTATGGCCGGCTGTAGGATGTAGTATAAAGTATCTCAGGTCCTTGTGACTTTTTTATGCTTTGTAATACTTGTAAAGAACTTGAGAGCAGTATACAACATTTTTTAAAACCAATATTTGTGTTGTTTGCTTCTTGTTCTGTCTCATATTTACTTGTGTTCTTAGTATCAAACTTATAAGTTACCAATTCCCTATTTGATCTGTTAAGTGTTCTAAATTCTCTCATCATTGGGTGTTGTGTTGTAAGTGACCATCCCTTGAACGGTCCTTGATTGTAAGATCTCACCATCTTAAGATCCCTCACACACACAAAATACTTAACAACTCAAATGTAAGCTATCACTAAGGCTGATATGGAAACTAGAACAATGACAAAGTCTTCACTGATCACTCCTGAAGACTTTGATACTTGGTGTCAAAGAATGGAAGGCTTTATCAAGTCTCAAGACTCCAGGATGTGGAAATCTGTTATCTCGAGACCTTACATACCAAGCACCTCTTCAGATGCTGCTGGAGGTGGTATGATTCCAAAGCCTGTGGCTAACTATTCTAGTGAAGACAAAAAAGAATAGAGATTGATTAGAAAGCCTTAACAGCCCTTCAAACTACTCTTCCAAACACCATATACAGAGGCTTCAAGAAGTGTAAAACAGATAAACAACTATGGGAGGCACTGAAGCTGATGTATGAGGGGTTAAATGAAGCCAAGGAGAAAAAGAAAGATCTCCTTAAGCAGCAGTTTGAAAACTTCACCTTCAAATCAGGTGAAAGCATGACTCAACAATACATCAAATATGTTGAAATTGTGGATACTCTAATGGATGTTGGAGTGACTCTTAAAAAGAGGGACATTGTAAGGAAGTTCATGTTCTCTTCCCAGACAATGGACACATTATTGTGTTGTTATCAAGAGAACTGAGAATCTTAAGAGTCTTACTTTGACAGAGTTGTATGGTATTCTTAGTGGATACGAGATGTTGATGAATATGCAAGGTTCATCTAGTAACTCCAACAATCAAATGAGTTCAGCCCTTCATGTGGTTGAAAGGGATAGTATTGAACCAAAAACACCATCTTATATGTTACCCTGCCAACTCATAAAAGGGTCCTTTCATCACCTTCCCATAGACACCAAGAGAAAGCTACACTAAAGGAACTCCATTCAAGAGACAAGCTCTTCACATGCTTTTGTGTCTGCTGATTAAAGCACAAGAAACTTTCTCTTCACCCTTGAAGACTTGGACCGTCTCCATCTAGATGACCTGGAATACATAAAGATAGTTCAACAAACGGCTCTCCTCACTCATAGAGCCAAGAAAATCTACAAGAGGACAGGGAGGACATTTCCAAGCAATGCAGGCAGTGGAAAGTTTGGGCTGGACAAAAGCAAAATAAAGTGTTACAACTATAACCAGATGGGACACTTTTCAAGGGAGTGTAAGGCACCAAGGACAAATGGTGGCCAAACACAAGCCAGACCAAACTACACTGAAAGAGCTCCCCAGAATGAGATGCCAAAGTAGCAAGCTGCAGTTGCTGTTGGAGAAGGAGGCTTTGACTAGAGCTTTCAGGTGGAAGATGCGTCTCCAAACCAAGCACTTATGGCAGACAATGATGAAGCAAAGGTATTAGAACATCTCTGTACATCTGATGTATTGCTAAAGTGAATAGATACAGGTCGTACAACTGAGAGGTAAGATCTGATCTTGAGTCCTTAAATATCATAAAATCTGATTTTCAAATAACTGAAATGATTATACACTAAAGATAGAGGACTTAGAGAAAACCATTTCAACTCTTAAACATGAACACACCAACTACAGGACTGAGATCAAAGATCTCATAACTAAGTTGACTGAATGTCAGGCTGAGCTTATGATCAGCAAAGCCAGGGTAGAAAAATGTGTTCTTGAAGAAGAGACCTTCAAGAACATAATATCCTCATCCTTGCATGCAAAAGTTTGTTATCAAAATAAGCAGGGACTTGGATCTAGTGAGATAGCTCCTCCACACACAATCTTGTCAGTAAGATCTCCTAGGTGTTGAACTTGTGAAGATGAGCTTCCCTTCATAGACCCCATGTTCGAGGAGGATGAAGAGGAGACGGTGGAGGATGTCTCTAAGAAGAGTGAAGAAGAGCATTCTAAAAAGGATCACCATTCCTCTGAGGATAGTAAAACAGTTGGGACGACCAAGTCAAGGAGGAAGAACTTGATTAGGAAGGCCAAGACAAAGTCCAAGAAGGATCAAGAGATCAAGGCCACCTTTAACTCTGCACAAAAAATAGTCTTTATTTCTGCAGCATTTGAGGTGGTTAAGGCTGAAGACAAAAACTTGAACTCTAGTAATAAGAGTTCTAGTGCATGTTCAAATCATCCCAGCATGATCTGTTGTTCACCACTGGTGCATGACCTGAACCATCCAGCTCCAAAGGTAGTTCTACCCCTAAAAGGATTGCCACAACATCTGCAAAGATGAAGATGAAAAAGGAAAGTGATCAAGTTCAACCTTGTTCACAAAAGAAGACTCTTAATGATTGTGTGGGAGTACCTCTCATCTTGCTAAAGATTGTTTCTACAATCCAAAGAGTACAGTCCACATGACCAAGAAAGACACTTCTAAGAGTTTCGAGAAGAAGCAAGATTCAGAAGGAAAATTTTTTCTTTCGAAAGCTCCAAAATGAAGATGAAGACAAATGGAAAGAAACTCCATCACTACTACCATACACTTATTACATATGGATCTTTTTGGCCCCACTAGTGTAATGAATCTAGGAAGGACCTCTTATTGCTTGGTGATTACAGATGACTTTACAAGATTCACTTGGGTCTTCTTCCTTAGATATAAGGATGAGACCCCTGAGATTCTAAAGAATTTCATCTTAAAGATTGAGAATCAATGTGATCACAAGGTCAAAACCATAATATGTGATCAAGGAACTAAATTTAAGAACCAAATCCTTGATACATTTTGTGATGAAAAAGGTATTACAAGACAATATAGTGCTCCCGGGACTCCTTAGCAAAATGGTGTTAATGAGACGAGAAACATGATACTAATTGAAGTTGCAAGAACTATGTTGTCTGACTCTAAACAGCCCATCACCTTTTGGACAGAGGCAGTAAACACTGCTTGCTATGTGCAAAACAGAGTTTTAGTAGTTAAGACACATGGTAAGACTCCTTATGAATTTTGGCACAAGAGGAAACCTTTCATTGGTTTTCTCAGGTCATTTGGATGTCCTTGCACCATCTTGAATACCAAAGATCGAATTTCCAAGTTTGATGAGAAATCAGATGATGGATATTTTATTGGATACTCTTCCCAAGCTAATGTTTATAGAGTATACAATCTCATAACTAGAGTAGTTGAGGAGTCAGCCAATGTGACTTTCAATGAGCACACTTCCAGTGTGAAAGGTTTTGGTCGTGATTGGCTATTTGATATTGATTTAGTTACAAACTGTTTTAACAAGTATTGTGAGCATGTTTTAGGATTCACAGATATACTACCTACATGTGATCCTGACCCAAGATTTGAGCTGACAAGACCTTCAAGCTACACAACTTCAGCTCCAGTTGTAACTAACCCTGCAAATGGAGTTTCTATCAGCACAACAATGACAAATCTAGCTGATACTTCTGGGGTGCCTTCAAATTCCAGCTTAGAGGGACAAAACTCTGATGAAGGAGCTTCAAATGTTAGAGGAAATGGTTGTGATGAAAGTGGTCAATAATTTTTTGATGCTGATAACCACTCCATTGAAGATAACATTAATGTTGTCACACACTCATTGGATCAAGTCACTCTTGATAAGTGTGCTGATGTGGAGGGTGAATCTTCAATGCTAGATCTGAATTTCTCTAATTTAGTTCTTTCTAAGAAACATGTTGTGATCCCTCAACTAAGAATTCACAAGTCTCATCCTACCACAAACATGATTAGAGATGTTGATTTAGGGGTAAGAACAAGAGGACAAACCCATGATGCAAATGTTTGTCTTCACTCTTGTTTTCTATCCCAGATAGAGCCTAATAAGATTGATGAGGCTTTAAAGGATGGAAGTTGGGTTAAATCTATGCAGGAGGAGTTGCGTCAATTCAAAAGGCAAAAGGTTTGGAACCTATGTCCTCTTCCTCAAGGGAAGACTACCATAGGAATCAAATGGGTGTTCAAATATAAGAAGGATGATAGAGGACTTGTCATCAAGAATAATACAAGACTAGTTGTTCAAGGATATACACAAGAAGAAGGAATTGACTACACAAATGTCTTTGCTCCTGTTGCAAGACTTAAAGCTGTCAGAATATTCCTAGCTTTTGCTACATCCAAGGATTTCAAGGTCTACCAACTTAATATCAGGTGTGGTTTTCTCTATGGGGTGATTGATGAAGAGGTGTATATCAGACAACCACCTGGGTTTATAAATCCTGATCTTCCCGATTATATCTGTAGGCTTGAAAAGGCTCTTTATGGGTTGCACCAAGCACCAAGGAAGTGGCATGAGACTCTATCTCAGTATATCTGTCAGTATGGACACAAAAGGGGTACTATAGATGGAACTCTCTTCATCAAATGAACTAGAAATGACTTAATGCTAGTTCAAGTGTATGTAGATGACATTATCTTCGGGTCAACTAATCCAAAGCTCTGCCAAGACTTTGAGAAGCTGATGAAGGATAGGTTTGAAATGAGTGCCATGGGTGTGAAGTAGCTGGATCGGTTGACATCCGAGCGTGTTCTTGACGGAAGGAAAAGAAAAACCAAAAGACAAACAAGATAACGAATAATAAAATAATGGTTTCATTAATAAAACCTAATGATTACAAGCTCGTTAAACATAAAAATCACGACTTTTGGCTAGGGGAGATCGAGCATGATCTCCCCTCTCATCCGGCAGCACCTAGGCCCCGGGCACTCTCTCAAAACCCTTTCTCTCTACACAATGAAACTGGTATTTATAGGCCTCAGCCCATATTAGATGCGACTGGGCCCATTCGTACGATTGGACCATGTGTATGGTTCAATCGTACGGCTGGACCATACGTATGATTCAATCGTATGACTGGACCATACTTATGGTTCAGTCTTACGAATGGCCCAATAGCATCTCCCAGTCGCACGACTGGTCCATTAGCATGGCTTAGTCGTATGACTGAGTCTCGTTCGCATATGCTCCTGCGAATGACTCAGTTTCATGTGTTTACAACATATCAAGTGTATTACATTTAGCCTAGACTATTCGTCAAGCGACGAACACACTATGACAATATATGCTCCAACAAATTCCCCCTTGGACGTTGCTTGCGAATAGTAGATAACACCTCTTACGATCTTCAGTCAATCTTTGCTCCGGTTTCCAATAGAATCAAACAAAAAACCATATTAGCCAACGTTGCTAATCCGTCAGGTTGCTACAGTATCCCTGAAAATGAATTTAGGCACAATAGCTTTTGTTTACTTTGCAGAACACCATCATAGCAGCAAGATTCCCCATTTGACTGATTTTTCCAGATAATGACATGAACAGTTTCCATTGCTCCAATCTTCACACATGCTAACCTGATTAACATTAACACCTGCAGATATTCCCCCTTAAATTCAGCATATCCCAATATATAAACATTGTGCTCTCCTGGCGCCTTCATACGGTGTATTGGGCAAAAAGTAGAAGGTTCCAATCCACAACTGACAATCTCAAACAAATCAGCATGCACGCAGATTCATCATCAAAAACCAGCTCACATCATCACTTTCTGATTGCGTCTTCAATTTCTCTATACATGGATTCCCTCTAAGAATAAGAATCCTCCCTGTGCGGATAAATATAACTTGATTGGCCCATAAATAGTCAGATGCTCCTGACTACCCCACAAAATCAGCACCGACTACTGACATCTTCTCTTATCTCTTTCGTGTTCTAACTACATTCATCTATTTTGGAAGTCCAACGAATAATGGGGTATCCATCGAACTTATTTGACAAAAGAACCTCAGGATGAATGTGCTTTGCTCATCCTCAAATCTGTGCAAGAGGAAGTTCCAGACCTTTTTTTGGTCTGGAACACCGTTCATTCGTATGACATGGAAGACAAATATCACATACGTGTGAATGGATGATGCGAATGATATATTCGTGTGACTGGTCATAAGACTGGTCCAGTAGCATGACTTGGACATAAGACTGATCCAGTAGCATGACTGAACATAAGACTGGTCCAATCGCACGACTGGACATAAGACTGGTCCAGTCGCATGGTCCAGTCGTACGAATGGTCCATTAGTATGGTCCAGTCGTGCGAATGGTCCATTAGCATGGTCCAGTCGTACGAATGGTCCATTAGCATGGTCCAGTCGTATGAATCGTCCATTAGCATGGTCCAGTCGTACGAATGGTCCATTAGCATGGTCCAGTCGTAGGAATGGTCCATTACCATGGTCCAGTCGTACGAATGGTCCAGTAGCATGGTCCAGTCGTACGAATGGTCCATTAGCATGGTCCAGTCGCATGAGCGGATCTGCACGCAGATTTTCAGATCTGCAGCCGCCATGGCTGCCAAAAACCCTAATCTGATGAATTTTACATGAACCGAAACAAAATAGACATCATCAGATTCGCAAGGGTGATAAGGACGTGGTTCCGAGTTCGATTTTAGCCACAAAACAACACACGTAACAAGATCTGAGCAAAACACGAAGAACACGAAGTGGGTTTAACGTCAAAGAACATGAAATAGATCCAGAAAGCAAGAGCTCAGGTGCTAGAATGATTGTTAGATCATTCTAGCACTAACCGGCTCGGATACCAACCGTGAAGTCGCTGGATCGGTTGAAATCCGAGCGTGTTCTTGACGGAAGGAAAAAAAAACAAAAGACAAACAAGAGAACGAACAATAATACAATGGTTTCATTGATAAAACCTAATGATTACAAGCTCGTTAAACATAAAAATCACGAATTTTGGCAAGGGGAGATCGAGCATGATCTCCCCTCTCATCCGACAGCACCTCGGCCCCGAGCACACTCTCAAAACTCTTTCTCTCTACACAATTAAACTGGTATTTATAGGCCTCAGCCCATATTAGATGAGACTGGGCCCATTTGTACGATTGGACCATGCGTATGGTTCAATTGTACGACTGGACCATACGTACGATTCAATCGTACTACTGGACCATACTTATGGTTCAGTCATACGAATGGCCCAATAGCATCTCTCAGACGCACAACTGATCCATTAGCATGGCTTAGTCGTATGACTGAGTCTCATTCGCACATGCTCCTGCGAATGACTTAGTTTCATGTGTTTACAACATATCAGGTGTATTACATTAAGCCTAGACTATTTGTCAAGCGACGGACACACTATGACAATATATGCTCCAACAATGGGGGAACTCAATTTCTTTCTAGGAATTCAAGTGAAGCAAGTTGACAATGGCATCTTCATAAGTTAATCAAAGTATGTACAAGACATACTTCAAAGATTCAACATGACTGATTGCAAGGTTGCTAAGACATCCATGGCTAGAAATCACTCCCTTGGACCTGATCTTGAGGGGGAGTGTGTTGATGAACATCTCTACAGAGCTATGATTGGGTCTCTTATGTACCACACAGCTAGCAGGCCTGATATCATGTTTACGACATGTATTTGTGCAAGATATCAAGCCAACCCCAAGATGTAACACCTGGACACTGTCAAGAGGATTTTAAGATATCTCAAAGGTGCTCCAACACTTGGCCTTTGGTATACAAAAAATTCTGACTTCAATCTGTATGCTTATAAATATAGTGACTATGGTGGCTGCAATATGACTGCAAAGTCAACAACAGGGGGATGTCTATTTCTTTGTGGAAGGATAGTCTCTTGGCAATGCAAGAACCAATCCTGTGTGTCTGCATCAACTGCCGAAGGTGAATACATTGCGGCTTCAAGCTATTTTGCTTAAGTGCTTTGGATTCAGAATCCAAATCTGGACTATGGATTCAACTTCAAAGAGACTCCCATCCACATAGACAACAATAGTGCTATCTTAATCACAGAGAATCCTGTACAACACTCAAGGACAAAGCACATTAACATCAGGTATCATTTGATTAGAGATAACTTTGAAAAAGGGTTAATCAAGTTAGACAAAGTTAACAAAAATGAAAAATATCTTGATCTGTTCACCAAAGTTTTTGATGAGCAGATTTTTAAATATCTTGTATTAGCTATTGGGATGATTAACTTTGAGTAGTTTTTTCTAAAACTTAATCATATTATTTTTAAAACCTGTGTGTTCCACTTGTCTATTTTATTACCTTCATAAGCCCTTGTTTACTATGGAAGAAAAATCTTTTTGAAAGACATTCCTTAGATTTCTTAAAATTTTGATCCTTTTATTCTTTGGAAGATATGTTTTTACCTTCAGAAGAAACTTAAGTCTTAGAAAACAAATAACTACATTAGTAGATTTACCTTCGGAAGAAATTTTTGAGATATCTTCCGAAGCTTAAATTTTACTTGAGTACTTGTATGTTTTTGAAGAACAATTTTCTTCCGAAAGCAATTTACTCTCGGAAGTTTTATTCTCCTTAGAATAAAATCTCTGAGTATTATATCTCTTTCGAAGAAAAATTTTCAAAACTCTTTGGAATATCTTCTGAAGTCATTTTGCCTTCGGAAGTTTTTCATCAACAAGTTCTGAAGCTAAAATACATTCGGAAGCTTTTTAGACTTCCAAGAAAACTACTTTTTGGGCAAAAGCAAACCACTTTTCAGAGGTGGGACCGACATCTGGATTTCAAAGTGTATCCTCTTTCATTAACTTTGTCTTAAATCCATTTCATATATATATATCCAACGATTCCCCCCTCTTTCACTCTTATATTCATCTGAACTATTCACGAAACCTAAATTCACCCACAAACCGTCTTTGTTCTTCACTTTCTTTGTTCTTAAGATTTCAAAATGGCCAACCTCAACCATAGAAATAGCCCAGATTTTTCCATGCAACTTCACATACAACATAACCAGGTTGCTCTATTGGACTTTGAGAAAGATCCTAGTTTCTCAAAGGTTTGTTAATTCTTTACTCTATCCAACTACTTTTACCTCCCTTACCATTGATCCTCCTCTCTATGAGGATCAATTGTTAGAATTTTGGAAGACTTGTCAAGATGTCATCATGGATGGGGATAAGGCACTGTCTGTCATAGTGGAGGGAAGGACAATCTTCATCACTCCAGCCATCGTCAACACTCATTTTTTAGTTGGATGATGAAGAAGGTGAGTTGTTCCTTCCAAAGGAAGTAGTAAACCATTCTTTTGAGCAAATGGCTATGAGGGGGATTTCTTTGTAAAGACCTTCAGGAAAAGGAAGGTCTCATCCCAGTGGAAGTACCTACTTCATGTGGTCATCCACAGCCTATCCAAAAAGCATGGGGGGTTGGGACCAAATTCAGGTACTCTCAATTTGTTTATACAAATTTACTTGCTAATTTAAATTCCTTAGAGTATTATATGATCCCTAGATATGTTCAACACATTCTTAACTGTGAACTGGGCTCACAGTTAAGGGGGACAGGTAATATTCTTAAATTGGGACTGATGAAGCCCGGCATCTTTAAAATCATGAAGAAGCCAACTGTTGGCTTCTTTGGGGTAGATACACCCCTTGTCTCATAAATTTTAGAGCTCATTGCTCAAGGTGACAACCTAGCAACACAAGCTAGTGTTGAACCCAAACTTTCTACTTCTCAACCACCCAAACAGCCACAAACACTCCTCACCTACCAAAAGAAAATCCAAACGAACCCCTGCTCAAACTATTGAGCTTGTGCAGGCCCCCATATCATCACCCATATAGGAGGAAGTGAACAGTAGAGCTCCCATTTCTCCTGAAGAGCAAACCACTCCCATCTCTTCAAGAATCAGTGCTGAGGTTCCTCATGCTCAGCCTGATGAGCTCATTAGCCCATCAGCCTTAAGCCTTCATTCTGAGTCTCAACACTGAAGTGAACAACCTTCAGGGGACAGTTACCATCCCCAACCTCTATATCTAAACCAACCCATTCCCAACCTAGAATTATATGCTGATGAAGACATATGATTCAGTTAGTAACATGAGTCTCTCTACTCCTCCCCTACTCATGGAGAGATGAGTCCTCTTGATTCACCCATGTCTAGCCCACATCATTCACCCATTACAGAGGTGGATCTCTCTGAACGTGATCCGGAGATCCATATGGAAGAGGCTCTCACTTATGCAAGTGATTACATCATTAAGACCTCAACCATTGCAACTTAACCCATTGACACTTCACTTGAAGCTATTAGTGAGCAGAGGAAATCCAGCAGCCAAGAACATGATGCTGGTTGTGAGAGTGAGGACCTTTGGTCCAATTCTCTCATCCCCCAATGATTCTTCTGATGAAGATGAGGGGAACATGAGACTAAAGGTGCAAAAATTGACAAAAACTTGTACCTATTTAGTCTCTAAGGTTAGTCACCTTGAATCTCAGGTGACTACCTTACAAAGGAGGGTCAATGCTCAGCAACTTGAGATATCTTATTTTAAGGAAAAACTAGCTGGGAGACCTTTAAGGAGAGCTTATTCAGAAACACAAGAACCCGTGGATGTGATTGAACTAACTCCTAGCTGACCTGTGCAAGTGGGTAATGCTACCAAAAAGGGGGAGAAAGTCATTGCAATCACAGAACCTGGAAGTTCTTCATAGAGTATGGACATTGAGGACTCTCCATCCTCACTTGCAGTTGTCCATGCTCAGCAACCTCCTCAATTTCATTTTGATGTGGACTCACTCATACAACAACTGTTTGAGGAAGGGATTACAAGGGCTATGTCAACTCCACCCCAAGGAGATTCTAATTATTGGGTGGAGGTTTGATGATGATAGAAGAGCCCTCATACTTCAAAGAGTTCAAGGACAACAAGAAGTCTTTAGTTTTCAAATCTTGAACTACTATGAAGGTCTTGACATGGTCAATATGCCATTTGCCAATCCAAGCCAATATAAGCAAGCTGTCAGGATGGCTATAAGGATTCAAGACTGGATTGTTTAAGTCTTTAAAGCAAGAAGACAAATACAAGCAGGCAATGCCATTGGTCAACTGGATGTTGAGGTGGACCCTAAGATTAGCTTCAAAGGGAAAACCTTGACTGAAGGCCCAGTGACAAAACATGTAAGCTCTATCTCACAACCAACAACTTCAATAATCCATTCCCACAGTGAAACACCTGCTGGTGAAGGTGTACCACAGCCTCTCTCTGGCTAGAGCTTGGAAGCTACTCCAAGAAATAAATGGCAAAGCTTTCTCCACCCTGAGTCACAAAGGTCTGTGTGTGACAAAGAAAAAGGATTTTATCTCCTGAGTAGATTGAGGAGGATGAGAGAGAGAGAGAGAGAGAGAGGAAGCTAAGGGGAGATAGTTCCACTGGGTCCTCAGGCTTTATGGAAGCTGCAATTAGGGCTGCCCCAGACCAAACACTAAAGATGATGAGTTGAGGGCAGTTAGGATTACTTACCTGAAGACCCGGAACTATGACGTTGATGAGATCATATCTCTCCCCATAGAGTAACTCAATGAACTGGGTGACATGAAGTGTCAAGAGAGATGAAGGAAGCAGAGGATGCAAGGTTGCTCCTCCAAATCAAAGAAGAAAAGAGATAGAAAAGATTATACAAACATGTTCCTACTCTCTCTCCAGTTCAATAAAGCCCTATGCGAGAGATTGTGACAACTCCACAAGAACCTCAGGTAGACAAAGAAACTGACATGAAAAATATGATAAACTACCTGAGTGCCATAGGACTCTACCAGGCAGCTGCACTTCTTCCCTTGTCCTTTGAGTATATTGAGTTTGAGTATCTCAAACAACTTGAACTTCAAGTACTCAAAGAACAAAAGTGAACAAAGAGAAAAGTTAGGGAAGAGGCTGCAAAGTCAAGAGCCATCATCCGAAAGAGTATGAAGAAGTCTATGGACAGACAAAGGATGATGAGCTTCTTGAAGCTATATGGATTCTCCGGAAGGAGACTTGGCCCAATGTCTCTATCCACTATGGATGAGCACATCAGGGTAATCAAGCAGAAGATCAAGAGAGGAGAGCTCATTGACTTACACTCCCTACCAAGTCAAGCTCTTCCTGAAGTGGAGGTTAAGGTTGAACAATTTGAGACAACACAACCTGGACCTCCTACTGAGTCTCAGCAAGCTTCATCTTCTGATCCACAGCAAGGTCAAACTCCCTCTCCTTTTAAACCTATGAGGGAGGTAGACCGAACTGAGAAAGACAAGACTAAACAACAAGGTGCTAAAGGCCAGTGTTCTTAGTTGAGACTTTCAAAGAGGAGGAAAAGGATGGCCTCTAGACCCAAGTCAAAGAAGAAGAAGAAGAAGTCAAATTCATCCACCTCCAAGCCTCAGATGAATCAGATCATCCTGATAGAGTGCATGAAGAGGCAGCCCAATCAACTCAAATTCAAGTGGCTCCTCTTGCATCAGAGAGACCCATCTTATCCTGGACCTTCACAACTAATCCAGAAAGATGGCATTTGATCAGAGATCAAGGTGGTGAAGATGTCTACAAATGGCAAGACCTATTCAACCTACCTGTGCATGATCTCTTTGAGATGAGAAGAGACTATGAGAGTCTGAGTGATCCGGATTGTCTAATGAAGAAGGGTATGGTCATCGTCATGATAAGGACTGCCAACATCTAAAGGTCTTCAAATGTTTTGGTAGCATCAGCTTAGGGGGAGTTTGTAAGTTTCATATAAGGCTGATGCATCTAAAACATTCAAGTGTTTCCTGCATGCATGCACTGAAGTATAAAGTAGAAATGCTTCCGAAGTTTTACACCATGCACTAGAAAATATTCTAAGTGTAAAATCTTCCGAAGCCAAGACCAACATCTTCTGAAGCCAAAAGTGAAGTCTTCTGAAAGTTCAAAGACAACTTCTTTCGAAGCCAAGAAGTGAAGACTGATTTCTTTAGAAGACTTTTGAAACATGCTTTATCTGATGTACTTTTCCATAAAGTTGGACCACTTTCCGCTGCAACTCTGTTGACTCACCAACTTTCTTAAGTTGGTGAAAAGGTCCATGCTTTTGGTAACTGTACATTGAGGTCTTGAGTCTGTTGCTTTCTACTTTATGTACTTTTATCATTTTAGTGTTATATTTGGATGTGATCTACGGCATGTCATAGTCACTAGTCAAAAGGCAATCTACCTTGTGACTCTATATTTGATTTTGTTTTCTAGTTCAAATGTTTCCAGCTGGCCTTTAAATTATGGCCGGATGTAGGATGTAGTGTAAATTATCTCAGATCCTTGTAACTTTTTTTATGCTTTGTAATACTTGTAAAGAACTTGAGAGCCATATACAGTATTCTTGAAAACCAATATTTATGTTGTTTGCTTCTTGTTCTATCTCATATTTACTTGTGTTCTTAGTATCAAACTTATAAGTCACCGGTTCCCTATTTGATCTGTTAAGTGTTCTAAAGTTCTCTCCTTATTGTGTGTTATGTTGTAAGCGACCATCCCTTGAATGGTCCTGCAAATGGCGTTTAACATATAATATTAGGATGGAAGGTAAGTAGTTCATCTTCTTCAAATGAATCTTGGATACATCAGGAACATGTTTCTTCTGCGTTCACTAATGTTTGACAACATGCTATTTAACATATAACCAGATATGTTTAATGGTCTGTTAGTGAAAAAAGGCATAAATAGCAGATGAAATGGTGGGTGGAATGTCATTCCATCCAGCCTTTCTCTTAGTCAGGCAGTGTTGATAGTAATGGACTAAGAATCTCAATTATAAGTCCATTTTGCCTTTTTGTATCTAGCATTCTTCAAATCCACCCTCATATCTAGTATTAGGATGGAAGGTAAGTACTTCATCTTCATTGATCTCATGAGGTTGACCTGCATCATATCCAAACTGTAGACACCGTCTCATAGTTTGTTCAGTAATTGAAAGAACATGTGGGTCATCTATTCTAGTAGAAAGAGTTGATACATCATCTACAATGGTGACTTCAGTAGTTCTCCAAAGTGATCTAATGAAGTTTTCATATATCTTAGGTCACATAGTGATGGCATAAGTTATCCTTGTAGTAAGAATGAATCTGATTTTATCTCTAAGATCAACATCATCAGGCACATCAGGGTCAAGAAAACCACTAATAATATGATGATAATTTGTATTCAATCAGTTTGACTTTGAAAACAAGAGTCGATGTTTTACTTTTCAAAAGTCAAAATTGATTTTGTACATTACTGTTATATTACATGCAGTCAAGTCAGTCTAACTTTTATCATACTTTAGAGTATTAATCAAGTTAATCTATCATGTAATATTCATAACGACCTTCTTTTAGCTATTATTTCATTTGATTGTAATGTCTGTTCATTTGAATGTGAAACCTATGCTCATCGAATATTTCATCAAATCTGCCTTTTTGAATAAATCAAGTTAATAATTATTTAAAGATGTTGGTTACGGTCCAAATAGAGGTGATTGAAAAAAAAAACATGAAATCACCTAGTAATCGATACTACTATTTCAGATAATTGATGTAAGAAGATGGAAATGTCAGAATCTTGGTCTAAATTAAAGATGAATATATTATTTTGAAGTTGATATGATATGAACATTCGTCGCACTATTTGGTCTTGCAAATTTGAAAAGTATTAAATGTGGTTTGACTGTGAGTTTAAATAGACGGAGTATTAATTTTATAAGTGTTGGACAAACAAATGGGAGTTTAAAAGTTTTAACCGCATCTGTTCACTATTCACTGCAAAAAAAATGCGGATGAACAAATTCCTTGTCTGCATGCATACTGTTACTTCGGAAAACTTGTAACACCCGGAATTTTAAAAGATGTAAAATGAAGAATAAAAGTGAAGAAAAAGAAAGAAATGCAATATAACCATGTTGAGGGGTTAAAGGTTTAAAAAATACAAAATTTTATATTATTTTGTACAAAAAGTAACATGGCCGCCCATGCATTCGGGATT
This sequence comes from Flaveria ramosissima, assembly GCA_025215565.1. NCBI lineage: Eukaryota > Viridiplantae > Streptophyta > Magnoliopsida > Asterales > Asteraceae > Flaveria > Flaveria ramosissima. Next base: position 17,512,432 of record CM046029.1, on the reverse strand, counting down.
TGAGGTTAGAGAGAGAGAGCAGAGAGAAGCTTCGGGTTTTTAAGAAGAACAAGAAGAATTCGGGATTTGAGGTTACTTTCATGCATTTTAAGTTGTTCTTGGCTGATTCTAGCCTCGGGGTTGTGCTTATGTGTGTTTGTTTGTTTTCGGTTGTTTGTTTTGGTGGGTTTTTAAGTGTTTGAACTCAACTGCAATCGGGTTTGAAGAAGTCTTACCCAAAAGTTATCAAAGGTGAGTTCTAGAACCCCACTTTTACATGTTTTAACTAATTTTGGGGTTGGAATCACATTTTTAAAACGTTTTATTTATGTGGGTGTGTGTACCCGTATGTTTATGTGTATGTGAATATGGGTGGGTGCATGTTTGGGATGATTAATGATTATGTTTATGTTATGAGCCTGATATGTTGCTTAGAATGTTAGAACTAAGCTTAGAACATGTTAGAATTGGATTTGGGACTGAATTATGATGATTAGTTGCAAGTAGTTGTTCATACGCCTGAACAGTAGTTCACGCGCCTAATACCCCATGCGCCTGAAATCTATGTGCCTAAAATATTTCCCAGATAACTAAGTGGTGGCCATGCTCCCAAGTAGTGACCATGCGCCCAAATTTCCCCATGCGCCTAAGTTCCCCGTGCGTCTGCATAGTACTCTTGCGCCTGCATAGTGTTCATGCGCCTAATGACTTAGAATTGTTTCTGAAATTTTGGGAAAAAGGGAAGTTTTAGGCTATGACTTGGGATGTTCTGGGGGTGATGTATGATGATTATATGATGATGTATGATGATGTGTGATGATGTTATGTATGTTTATGTTAAGTTTTCTTTATGTTCCTTATTATGTATATTTCTATGGCTTTGCGTTGTATGTTATTATAATCAATGAACGTAAAGTATTATGTAATGATAGCGGAAATCAATGATGATGAAAAGTGGAACACAAGGAAGAGTGAATAAAAGAGTGGATGAACAAATAAAAAGTCTTGCAAGCAAATGTAAAGAGGTTCACACCCAATGAAGGGTGTTAGCTCATCTGTGTGCGGTTTAGCTAAACCAAAAGTATGCACACTAGGGTCTAGTCTTTGTGATAGACCAAATGTATGGGACCCTTGTCGCTTGCTCTAAGTACTGGAGTAAGCATTCATGCACAACATTCGAGGTCTATTTATAGACCCCAGGCCCAGTAACCAGCATCCATGCACAACGTTCGGGGTATAGCACATGGCATTGGTCCGGGAATGTAATTAAGATAACGACAAATGTATGAATGTACGATATGAAAAAGTATGAACGAGAACGAATGATAACGGTGACGTACGATGATGAATGATGTTAATGAATGGTGTTAAAAGATAATAATAAATATTATCTATATGTACGTATGGTGTGCGATCACATATGACAGTAAAGGAAAAGATTTTAAACGTAAGTAAAGTATTTTATTTATAAAACTAAAACTCACTCAGCAACGCTGAATTTTATGTATTTTCCAGTTGGCAGGTGATTGTTACTGAGGATGGCACGGGTGCAGCTACTTGGCAAATTTTTTAGTGACATCCATTTTGTATAATAATGATGTTTTTTGTGATGTAATGCAAACAAATGATATTTTGTAACGATTAACAATGTTGTATTATTTTTCAAAAGCAATTATTATATGAAATGGTTTATTAAGTATTTCGCTGCGATGTTTTAGCAAATTTAAATGTATGTTTTATGTTTTACGTTCGATGATTGTCCAACTGTAAGCGTTCCGGGAACGGGGCCTTACAAAACTAATGCGACTAAACAACAAGTTTTTCAACTATTATCAACATCAAACAAAATGTGCTGAATAGGGCTCATCCACATAAACAAATGCGGTAAACAGTGTTGTTTGCATTTGTTCAACTTAATGAACCACATTAATTTTTCTTTTCCGGATTAGATAAATACTAATGAATAAACCAGTACTTAGTACTATGCTTCACATATGTTCACTAGTCTTTACTGAAGCTTTTAACACTTAATGAAAACATTTGTTTAAACACTAGTAACATTGTTACCCGCATTAACACTGTTCACCACAAAAATAAATTTGGATGAAAAATACTTACCCACATAAGTATTTTTAGTCAACCGCATTTGAGTAAACACTATTACTCGCTTTTCTTTTATAATGTACTTATTGTCTGAAAATTGAATACCCACACTGGTTAAATGCTGAGGTTACCTTCACCCAAATTAATCAATACTATTACATGTATTAAATCTAAAGTTGTCAAAATTTAATATTTTGGATAGATGATGTCTAATATGATATTTGCACTATTGTTGTTCTTTTGACTTTGCTTTCTTGTTCTTTGGTGCAGATTTGTTAATTCTTGTTTGGAATAATTTATTCACTTGTGTGAGAGCAATTTTCATTCTAATAGGTCAATGACATGTTATGCATTTAAAACATGCATTGACAGAAATACACTTGAGATTTCATAAGTTTGCACACTAACATAACTAGTTTTAATATTTTTGTGTATTTAGTATTTTGAAAAGTCAATCAACTATACAAACATAAAAGCATGTAACACCTGGAAATTTTAAAATATGTAAAATGAAGAATAAAAGTGAAGTAAAAAGAAGGAAATGTAATAAAGCCCAATTTGAGGGGTTAAAAGTGTGCAAAGGACAAAATATTATTAAATATTTGTACAAAAGGTGATGGCCACCCTTACCTTTATGCACATTTCATCTCAACCGGCTTTAGAGAGAGAAAGTAAATAAGCTTCGGATTTTAGAGAGAAGTTTAAGAAGAATTCGAATTCGATGGTTTTATGTGTTTGTGGTTGGTTCTAGCCTCGGTTATATGCTTATGTGTTTGTTTATGTTCGGGTACGGGTTTGAAGAAGTCTTGCCCGAATATTGCAAGTGGTGAGTTCTAGAACCCCCTTTCTATATGATTTAACTAATTTTAGGGCTGGAGATGCATGTATGTATGTTTTTATAAAAGTGAGTAATTGCACCCGTATGAATGTTTGAACGTGAATGTGGGTGGGGTGTGATTTGGGTGTAAATGATGTTATGATTATGATATGTATGTGTTTATGTTGCTTAGAGAGTTAGAACTAAGCTTAGAACACGTTTGAATGATGATTTGGGGACTTAAATGATGATTGGCAGTTAAGTTAGTTACCATGCGCCTAATTCCCCATGCGCCCGAAAACCCATGCGCCCAAATAGTTCCCATGCGCCTAGGTTCATGCCAAAATTGGTTAAGTGTTCGCATGCACCAAACCTGCCCATGCGCCCAAGTGCCCATGCGCATAATTCAGGCTCATGCGCCTGCATAGTGCCCATGCGCCTAGAAAGTTGCCCAGAATGACTAAGTATTGGCCATGCGCCCATAAAGATCTCATGCGCCCAAAGGTTCCCCATGTGTCTAAGTGTTTCCCATGCGCTTGAAAGGCCATGCGCCTGCATAGTGCCCATGCGCCTAAGGGCTTTGAATTATTTCTGAAATATTGGGAAAATGGGGAGTTTTAGGTTATGACTTGGGATGTTCCCGGGGATTATGTATGATGATTATATGATGATGTATGATTATGATATGTTCCTATTATGTATTATTCCATGGCTTTACGTGGTATGATTATGATAATGAACATAAAGTATTATGTAGCGTAAAGCGGAAGCTAATGATAATGAAAAGAGGAATGTAAAAAATGAATGAATACATGCATTAATGAAAGAATGAATGAATGCATGGATTAATGAACGAATGAATGAATGAAAAGTCTTGCAAGCAAAATGAAAGGAGGTGCACAACTCATTATGATGTTGTTAGCTCAACTGTGTGCGGGTTAGCTACCCAAAGGATGCACGCATGGGTCTAATCCTTTGATTAACCAGATGTATGGAATCCTTGTCGCTTGTCCCGGTACTGGTGCCAACACTTGTGCATGATGTTAGAAGTTTATTTATAGACTTCGGCCTAGTACCAGCTAGAGATGTTCAAAAAAACCGGTTCAGGAACCGGTTCGGCCAAAAAAACCGGAAGCAGTTTGAGGCCCAAACCGGTTTGGCCCAAACCGGTTTCAAACCGGCCCCGAACCGCCGGTTCTTAAGCGGTTTCCCCTATCCAAACTACAAACCGGTTTCAAACCGAACCGGTTTTCAAACTGGTTACAACCCGGTTCCAAACCGGTTTCCAAACCGGTTTCCAAACCGCTTTCCAAACCGGTATTTCAAACCGGTTTTAAACCGGTTTTAAAACCGGTTACCGTTACCCAACGGCTATATAGCCGTTTGTACCCATTTTTGACCATTTTTTTGATGTTTTTTTTACCATTATACCCCACTAGGTTAGTATATATATGTATTTGATGTTTTGGTTGAATCACAACAACTTATAACACTCTCTACTCTCAAAAATCTCAAAAACGCTCTCCACAAATACTTTCGTTTTAAACGCTCTCAAAAACGCTCTCACAAAAATCTCTGAAATGGCTTCAACAAGTGCTCAATCATCCGTTGGTTGTGAAGCGTCTTCAAGCAACATGGTGATAGCAATCCTTCCTACGAATAGGACCCCGAAGTATGGTGCAATTACGATTTATGTCAAATGGCTAGCGGTCCAAACAAGGCTCGTTGCAAGTTTTGTCATAAGTTTTTCAAAAAAGATTCAATCACAATGTTGAAAAACCATATTTCAAATAAATATTGTTATGTGTTAAAAGGTGAACCTTCTCAAGGTCAAGCTTCGATGACAAACGAAGGAAATATTTGGGCTTATAACGTTGATGCGGTTCGGGAGCAAATGGCGCAATTTGTAATTCAAGAAAGCTTTCCATTCAAAAATTTCGACAACGAACGTTTGACTCGACTCATTCAACGAACTCTCCAACCACGTTACACCAATGTAAGTCGTGCTACTCTTCGAAGAGATTGTTTAAAAATATGGAAAAAAGCTAAAAATGAATTAATATCTTATTTAGAAAATTTACAAATCGGTGTTAACTTAAGTAGTGATGTTTGGTCGACACCTCACGGTTCACCAGACTCGTACATTTGTGTCACCGCCCATTGGGTTGAACCCGATTCGTGGCAAATGATGAAACGTACGATTGCGTTTGAATTGTTTGATTATCCTCACACCGGCCAAAACATTTTTTATCTTATTGATAAATTTATTCAAACGTATAAATTAGAAAACAAAATATTTTCTATATCTTTTGATAATGCGTCAAACAACACTCTTGCGATAGATCATTTGAAATTAAAATATAAACCAATATGTGAGGGTGTGTTTTTTCATAGTCGTGTGTTGCGCACATCATAAACTTAGCCGTTCAAGACGGTTTAAAAACGATTGAAAAAATTAAAGATTGTTTTAAAAGAATGTTACGTGATATTTTTAGTAATAACCAAAGATATACTAAATATCGGAAGTTTTGTAAAGACGCAAATACTAAATGTTTAGGTCCGAATTGGGACGTACCAACACGATGGAATTCCACATGTAACATGTTTGAAAAGGCTATTGAACAAAAAGAAAGTTTAATAGCCTTTCATAATAGTTTGGTAAGTCGGGGAAAGGGTAAGTTTTACCATCCATTGGGTTGGGCCATCATCGAAGAAGTAACAAAAATGCTTCAAGTTTTTAAAAATGCAACTACATGTCTTTCTGGAGTTTATTACCCAACGAGTCCGTTGGTACTTCACCAAATTTATTTAATGACTTCAAAATTAAATGAATTGTCGTATTGGGGTAGACCTTATTCCGATATGATACCCCCAATGAAAGAAAAACTTAAAAAGTATTTTGAAGAAATGCCTCCCGTATTACATGTGCCGCTGCTTTAAACCCTTGTTTAAATTTGTCGGGGGTTGAAACTTATTTGATAAAATTACTTTTAATTTTGATTTAGAAGTTGGTAAACCAATGTATAGTAAAGCTTTAAAAGCTACTTTCAACAAACAATTACAACAAATGTATGATGTTTATTTATTAAAATACAGGGAAACATCACAAATCCATGATGCTTTAAGGCATGCGGCAAATGCCGAATGTTCGAATGATCCAATGTTTGATTTATATAATACTTTAAGGTATGAATGTAATAAACGTCAACGTGGTAACACTTCGAGTCGTGAACTCGGTAGGTATGGTCTTACAAACTTTTTATCGACCATGACTCCACATGAATTTAAAAATTTTGACTTGTTGGCTTGGTGGAAAGGTAAGGAAGATCAATTTCCCATCCTATCCACCATGGCCCGAGATTTACTAACCGTCCAAGCTTCTACGGTAGCTTCGGAATCTGCTTTTTCTGTTAGTGGCTGGGTTATATCAGTAAGACGAACTCGACTCACTCCACAAGCAGTTGAAATGTCAATTTGCTTGAAAGATTATTTGGATGCTGCGGAAAGAGTACAAGACAAACGTTCACTTGAAGGAGAACTGGAATACGAAGCAGAATTATACGAGGACGAGGTAGAGAGCGGATTGACACCAGGAATGACTGATGATGAAGCGGCATATGATGACTACCTTCGTAGCAGTTTCGGTTCTGGTGGCAAGGAATAAACGTACAAGTATAATACGAACGAAGAAATGACTATGTTAAATGTTTAGTTTTAAATGTTTAAATTATTTAAATGTTTTAAATGTTATAAATTGTTTAAATAATATAAATTGTTTTATATATGTTATAAAATGTTATAAATTGTTTAAATTATATAAATTGTTTTAAATTATATAAATTATATAAAATGTTATAAATTGTTATAAATTTTTTAAATTATATAAATGTTATAAATGTTTATGTTTTAATTAAAAGTTTAAAATTTTATTTGAATATAACAAAAATCCAAATTTTCAAAAAAAAAAACCGGTTGTGGCCGAACCGGTTTGGGCCCGAACCGGTTCCAAACCGACCCAAACCGGTTTGATAGGTTTGGGTTTTTATTGATTGAAACCGGTTTGAAACCGAACCGGTTTGGGGCCAAACCGGTTTTGACCGAGTTTGACCAAACCGGTTTCAGTTTGGGACCCGAACCGGTTTGGGCCCCCAAACTGGTTTGTACACCTCTAGTACCAGCACTTGTGCATGATGTTTGGGTTATAGCATATGGCATTGGTCCGGAACGGAAGTAAAGATAATGGTGAATGAACTTGCCCTGATGCTGGTGCCAGCATTTGTGCATGATGATTAGAAGTCTATTTATAGACTTCGGCCCAGTACCAGCACTTGTGCATGATGTTTGGGGTATAGTACATGGCATCGAAAGTTAATGACGAACGTATGAAATGTAAGAAATGCATGATAAGAATGAGAATGAATGGACGATAGCGAATGAATGAATGTCAAGAATGATGATAAAAGATAATAATGAGATTATCTATTTTTACGTATGATGCATGATCGCGAACGAAAGTAAAGTATGGTTTTAAAAGAATGTGAAGTGTTTTTATTTATAAAACTAGAACTCACTCAGCAACGATGACTTTTTATGTATTTTCCAATTGGCAGGTAAAAGTTACCGAGCATGGCACGACGCAACTAGTTGGCAAGTTTTTGGGATGGCATCAATTTTGTGTAGCAATGATGTTTTTTGTGATGTAATGCAAACAAATGAGATTTTGTAACGGTTAACAATGTTATATTATTTTGCAAAAGTTGTCATTAATATATTGAAATGGTTTATTAAGTATTCCGCTGCGATGTTTTAGCAAATTTAAATGTATGTTTTATGTATTATGTGCGATGAATGACCAACTGTGAGTGTCCCGGGAATGGGGCCTTACAAGTTGGTATTAGAGCCAAAGTTTAAGAGAAATGGGTAAATATTTTCTAGAACCTAAACCTAAACTGAGAATGGGACAAAATAGAAGGATGCCAGTCCGAGTAGCTACGTGCCATCAGGTATTTTCTGAAATGTTAACCGGTATTATGTGCGCATGTTATTTGATCTGTTTGCTTTTAGTAGATTTATACTGATGTAGTCAGGATAGGAAATGCTTGGGTTATGAAGAGTATAGTAAGTGGCTAATCACAATTGGACACTGTAATTAAGAACTTACTATACTTAACATAAACTGAGCTATTACCTTGAATGACCATGTTAGTGTTTGAATCTTATAGCGTGTTTAGAGGATGGCTTGAGGTAGATCATCAAAGGCTTCGCGAGGCGGAGGTCGTGGTGGACGTGGTGCTGGACCACGGATCACAAGAGGAAGGGCTAGGGCTGAAGAGATGGCAGATGAAGAGCCCGAGACCCCTCATCTGGAGAGTGGTGACGAGAGTGCCAACCTGAGGGCCTCAGTGAAAGAGGCAGTTATAGAGGAGGTTCACTAGGTCATGCAGATGATCCTGCTATCTATGGTGACCGAGGTGATCAAAGCTGTGAGGGAAGGTGAGAGGAAGGAAAAGAGGAGACCCACGGGGGAGAAAGAGCAACCAGAGACAGAGACGGTTGTCTCTGATGATGAGGAGGAAGAGGAACCTATGTAGGAGATAGCAGGCGGCTGTAACTATGAGGCGTTCCAAAGATGCAAGCCCCCTACTTTTGGTGGCAATGACACTGCTCATGCTGCTCACCGATGGGTGAGAGAGATGGAGGCTGTACTTGATATTAGTGAGTGTAGGGAAGATCAGAAGGTGAAGTTTGCCACTCGCTCATTGGTGGATTCGGCCTTATGCTGGTGGGACAATATTGTCCAGACCGAGGGAAGTAGGGCGATTGGCAGAATGAGGTGGAGTGAACCGAAGAAGCTAGTGATTGAGGAGTTTTGTCCTCACAGGGAACTTGATAAAGTTGAGAGGGAGTTCCTGCAGCTGGAGGCGGGAACCATGACACATCAGCAGTACACCACCAAATCCAACGATATGGCTAGGCTGGTGCCAGATCAGGTGACTCCCGCGTCACGAAAGATCAAGAGATACATTCAAGGATTGCCGATGGATATCCGTAGGCACATGATCGCTGCCCAGCTAGGTACATTCATGTTGGTGGTTGATCTGCCTGGCAAGCTATATGATGAGCGAAAGATGGTAGTGGCTGAGGTTAACAAGAAAGGTGGTGGTGACCGGAACTGGAACGGGAAGCGGTTGGGACGTGGCGGGACCACTCCAAACAATAAGGTAGCGAGAGTGGATGATCGGCGTGTGGTCACACCAGGTGTGGGGTCAAAGAGGTGTGGTAAGTGCGGGAAGGAGCATGCTAGAGAGTGTAGATGGGGTAGAATATTGGTTTCAAGTGTGGGAAGACGGGGCATATGGCAAGAGATTGTGGGGTGAAAGCTCAGGGTAGCGAAGAAGGGAGGGACTGAAGGGCAGAAGGCGAACGCCAGAGCCTTCATAATGACCCGGGACAAGGCTTGGACGGACCCCGATATCGTGTTAGGTATGTTTCTAGTAAACCAAACTCTTGCTTCTGTGATATTTTATTTAGGTGCTAGTAGGAGTTTTTTTTGCTGCTTTCTGTGCTAATTTGCCTGTTAGTAGTAGAAGTATTGATGAGGCCTTCGATGTAGAAACAACCATAGGTAAGTCAACCAGGATTTCTAAAATAATAGAAGGTTGTGACATAGAATTAGGAGGTCATAAGTTTCCTCTTAGACCGTTCGTGATGACCTTAGGCGGTTTGATGTAATCTTAGGAATGGACTGTTAGCGGCCTATGAGGCAAATATTGTGTGCCGCAAGAAGATGATTCAAGTGACAGCGCCGGACGGGAGTTCGGTGATGATCTATGGTGATTTCGATGGCGATGGCGGGAAAGTGCATGAGGCGTGGATGTAGTGCCTACCTGGCCTACGTGAAGGATGTAGATACGCGAACACCGCAAATTTCTAAGTTCCCAGAAGATTTACCAGGTGTGCCATTGGACTGCGAGATTGAATTTCAGATTGATCTGATACCCGGTGCCCAACCTGTTGCTAAGGCGTCGTATCGGTTAGCCCCCTCCGAGATGAAGGAATTCATGGAGCAACTGCAAGAGTTGCTTGTAAGGGGTTCATTAGACCGAGTATCTTTCCTTGGGGTGCTTCGATCTTATTTGTCAAGAAGAAGGACGGTAGTATGAGAATGTATATCGACTACCGTGAGTTGAACAAGTTGACGATGAAGAATCGGTATCCGTCACCGAGGATTGATGATTTGTTTGATCAGCTCCAAGGTGCCCATTGGTTCTCAAGAATAGACCTTCGATGTGGCTACCGTCAGTTGAAGGTGAAGGAGCGAGATATTCCTAAAATAGGTTTTCACACTCGTTATGGACACTACGAGTTTCTTGTTATGTCCTTTGGTTTGACAAATGTGCCAGCTGCTTTTATGGACTTGATGAATCGAGTGTGTAGTCGATGCTAGATAAATCAGTGATTGTGTTTATCGATGATGGCCTGATCTATTTAAGGAGCGAAGAAGAGCATGCCGGTCACATTTATGAAGTGTTGGAGACGCTGAGAAAGGAGAAATTGTATGCTAAGTTCCCCAAGTGCGCATTCTAGTTGCGCCAAGTGCAGTTCTTGGGTCACTTGGTGAATCTCGAGGGGATTACGGTAGACCCAGAAAAGGTAGAGGCAGTGATGCAATGGAAGTCTCCAAAGACGGCATCCAAAATCCGTAGTTTCTTGGGGTTGGCGGGCTATTATCAAAGATTCATCCAAGACTTCTCCAAGAAAGCTCTCCATTAACTAAGTTGACCCGTAAGGATGTGAAGTTTGTATGGGGTCAAGAGCAAGAGAAGGCTTTTGAAGAGTTAAAGACAAGGTTGACTTAAGCCCAGTCTCTTATCATTACCCTAAGGGAACGAGGATTTGGTGGTCTATTCAGATGCTTCTTACTCGGGGTAGGGTTGCGTGTTGATGCAGCGAGGAAAGGTTATAGCCTACGCGTCCCAACAATTGGAGGTTCATTACGGTAATTATCCTACTCATGACATGGAGTTAGCAGCTGTGGTATTTGCATTAAAGATTTGGAGACACTACCTATACGCGACAAAGTGCACCATCTTCCCTACCTGCAGAAGATTTGAATATGAGGCAGAGGTGGTGGTTGGAGCTCATAAAAGATTATGATTGTGACATCCATTACCATGCGGGCAATGCCAACGTGGTGGCAGATGCCCTTAGCCGAAAGGAGAGGTCTGAACCAATTCGGGTAAAGGCTTATCAATTGATTATGACATCTGATATGGTGACACAGGTCAAGGAGTTTCAAGACGAGGCGTTGAAGGAAGATCGTCTTAACTCTGAAAGGATGAGAGGTCTAGTCGCAGAGTTGAGTGAAAATACTCTTGGTGTTTCAACCCGATTCGAATGGTTATGGATTCCTCGTTATGGGTGCTACGAAGATGTATCATGACATGAAGAAAGATTCGATACTCCATTCATCTTGGTGCTACGAAGATGTATCAAGACATGAAGAAAGATTATTAGTGGCCGGGTATGAAGCGTGACGTAGCGGAGTATGTGAGTATGTGCCTTACTTGTTTGCAAGTGAAGGCGGAGCATCAGAAGCCATACAGAAGGATCCAACCCTTGGATATACCCGATCCAAGGGACGTATTTGCAGGACAGGTAAAGAGTATGCACTTATAACACAACAACACAATGAGGAGAGTTACTTAGAACACTTAACAGATGAAATAGGGAACTGGTTAACTTTAGTTAAAGATGCTAAGAACAAATGTAATGATGAGATAGAACAAGATGGCAAACAACACAAGTAATTGGTTTTTAAGAATGATGTATATTGCTTCTCAAGTTCTATTAAAAATGTTATAAAGAATAAAGGAAAGTTACAAGTACTTGAGATACATATACTACATCCTACAACCGGTGATACTTTGAAAGCCAACTGATACAATTGACTAGACAACTACAAAATCAAATGTAGAGTCAAAAGGCAGATTTGCCTTTTGACTAGTGACTATGACATGCCATAGCTCACATCTAATATATTACAAAAAGGATAAAAGTACATAAAGTACAAAGCACAGACTCAATACCTCAACGTACAGTTACCAAAAGCATGGACCTTTTCACCAACTCATGTAAGTTGGTGACCTTACAGAGTTGCAGCAGAAAGGTGGTCCGGCTTTATGGTAAAGTACATCAGATAAAGGCATATCCTCAAAAGTCTTCAGAAGAAATCTTCTTCATTATTTGGTCTCGGAAGACTTTGTCTTTAAAGCTTCAGAAGATGTTGGTCTTGGCTTCGGAAGATTTTACACTTAGAATATTTCTAGTGCATGGTGTAAAACTTCCGAAGCATTTCTACTTCAGTTCTTCAGTGCATGCATGCAGAGAGACTTTGGATTTTTTGGCTGCATCAGACTTATAGGAATCCTTACAAACTCCCCCTAGGCTGATGCTACCAAAACATTTGAAGATCTTCAGCTGTTGGCGGTCCTCATAATGATGATGACCATGCCCTTCTTCATCAGATGGTCAGGATCACTCAGACTCTCATAATATCTTCTCATTTCAAAGAGATCATGCATAGGTAGGTTGAATAAGTATTGCCATGTGTAGACATTCTTAACACCTTGATCTCTTATCACATGCCATCTCTCTGGATTAGTTGTGAAGGTCCAAGATAAGATGGGTCTCTCAGCTGCAAGAGGAGCCACTTGAATTGGAGTTGATTGGGCAGCCTCTTCATGCACTTCCTTAGGTTGCTCTAACTTAGCTTGAGGTGTAGAGGTGGATGATTCAGGCTGCTTCTTCTTCTTCTTTGACTTTGGTTTGGAAGCCATCCTCTTCTTTCTCTTAGAAGACATTAACTGAGAAGACTGGTCTGCAGCACCTTGTTGATTAGTCTTGGCTTGCTCAGTTGGGTGTTCCTCACTCACAGGTTCAGAAGGAGAGTGAATTTGACCCTGCTGTGGATCAAAAGATGAAGCTTGTTGAGGCTCAGTAGGAGGTCCAGGTTGTGTTGTCTCAGGTTGTTAAACCTTAACCTCCACTTTAGGTGGAGCTTGAGTTGGAGGGGAGTTTAAGTCCATTAGCTCTTCACTCTTGATCTTCTGCTTGATTACCCTGATATGCTCATCCATTGTGGATAGAGACATAGGGCCAAGTCTCCTTCTAGAGAATCCATACAGCTTCAAGAAGCTCATCATCCTGTGTTTGTCAGCAGACTTCTTCATACTCTTTTGGATGATGCCTCTTGACTTTGCAGCATCTTCCCTCATGTATCTCTTTGTTGCTTTTTGTTCTTTAAGCACTTGGAGTTTAAGCTGTTTGAGATACTCAAACTCAATGTACTCAAAGGACAAAGGAAGAAGTGCAGATGTCTGGTAGAGACCTGTGGCACTTAGGTAGTTGATCATGTTTTGCCTATCTGTTTCCTTGTCTACCTGAGGTTCTTGTGTAGCTGCCATAGCTTCTTACATTAGACTTTCTTGAACTGGGGAGAGAGTAGGAACATGCTCGTATAACCTTTTCTGTCTCTTCTCCTCTTTGAATTGGAGAAGTAGCCTTGCATCCTCTACTTCCTTCATCTCTCTTGACACTTCCATGTCAGCCAGTTTATTTAATTCTTCTAAGGGGAGAGATATAATCTCATCTATGTCATAGTTTCTGGTCTGCAGGTAAGTAATCTTGACTGCCCTCAACTCATCATCTTTAGTGTTTGGTATGGGGGCAGCCCTGATTGCAGCTTGCATAAAGCCTGAAGACCCATAGGAACTTTCTCCCCTTAGCTTCCTCTTCCTCTCTCTCTCTTCCTCCTCAATCTCTTCAGGAGTTAGAATCCTTTCCCTTTGTTGTCACCCATTGACCTTTGTGACACAAGGTGGAGAGAGCTTTGAGCTTCATTGCTTGGTGTAGCATCCAAGCTCTGGTCAGAGAGAGGTTGTGAGACACCTTCACCAGCAGGTGTTCACTAAGGGAATGAATTTCTGAAGCAGTTGTTGGTTTGACAGGTCTCTCAGGCTCTATCATTGGGCCTTCAGCCAAGGTTTTTCCTTTGAAGTTAATCTCAGGGTCTGCCTCATCATCCAGTTTACCAATGACATTACCTGATTTCCTTTGTGTCCTTCTAAGACTGAACTCTTCAGTAATTCTGTCTTGAATCCTGAGTGCAAACCTGTCAGCTTGTCTAGATTGACTTCGGTGACAAGTGGCATGTTGATCAGGTCAAGACCTTCATAGGAGTTCAAGGTCTGAAAATTGAATACTTCTTTTTGCCCTTGAACTCTTTGAAGAATGAGGGCCCTTCTATCAACATCATACCTCCACCCAATAATATAGTTAGAAGTTCCTTGAGGTGGGGATGACATAGCCCTTGGAATGCCTTCCTCAAAGAGACTCCTAATGACAGAGTCTATAATGTCCACATCATTGTGAAATTGAGGAAGTTGAGTATGCACAATTTCAAGTGAGGATGGTGATTCCTCAATCTCCATACTCCCTAAAGAACTCCCAGGTTCTATGACTGTAATGACTTTCTCCCCCTTTTTGGTAGCATCACCCTCTTGCATAGGTGAGCTACGAGTTAGGTCAATCACATTAACATGTTCTTGTGTTCCTCGTTGAGCTCCCCTTAAAGGTCTCCCAGCTAGTTTTTCCATGAGATAAGATATCTCAAGTTGCTTATCATTGACCCAGTTGTGCAGGGTAGTCACCTGAGATTCAAGGTGACTAACCTTAGACTTTGAATAGGAGCATGTTTTTGACAGTTTTGCACCTTTTGTCTCAGATTCCCATCATCTTCATCAGGAGAATCATTGGGGGATGAGACGATTGGACCAAAGTCCTCTCTCTCACCACCAGCTTCAGGTTCTTGGCTGCTAGATTTCCTTTGCTCACTGATAGCCTCAGTTGAAGTGTCAATGGGCTGAGTTGCCATGGTTGAGGTCTTAATGATGTAATCACTTGCAGAAGTGAGAGCCTCCTCCATTTGGACCTCCTGAACAGGGTCAGGGAGATCCACCTCAGCGATAGGTGACTGATGTGGGCTTGACAAAGGAGACTCAAGAGTACTCATCTCTCTTTGAGTAGGGGAAGAGTAGAGAGACTCATGGTACTCATCAGGGTGAGCATGAGGAACCTCACCACTTATTCTTGAAGAGATGGGAGTGGTTTTCTCCTCAGGGGAAGTGGGAGCTCTAGCTTGAGCACGGGTTCGTTTGGATTTTCTTTGGTAGGTTAGGGTGATTTGTGGTCTTTTTGGTGGTTGGGAGGTAGAAGGTGTTCAACACTAGCTTGTGTTGCTAGGTTGTCACCTTGAGCAATAAGCTCTAACATTTTTGGGACAAGGGCTGTTTCTACCCCTAAGAAGCCTACAGTTGGCTTCTTTATAATTTTAAAGATGCCGGTCTTCATCTGTCCCAATTTAAGAATATTATATGTTTCCCTCAACTGTGAGCCCAGTTCGCAGTTGAGAATGTGTTGAACATATCTAGGAAACATATAATACTCTAAGGAGTCCAAGTTAGCAAGCAAATTTGTATAAACAAACTGAGAGTACCTAAACTTGACCCCTTGAACCATTCCATGTACTATGAAGGAGAGATCCTAAGGAATCTGGTCCCACCCTCCATACTTGTTTGTAAAGCACTGGATAACCACATGAAGCAGGTATTTCCACTAGGATGAGACCTTCCCTTTCCTGAAGGTCTTTACAGAGAAATCTTCCTCATAGCCCATCTGCTCAAAGGAATGAATTACAGCTTTCTTGGGGAAGGGCATCTCACCTTCTTCATCATCCAGCTGCAAGTGAGTGTTTATGATGGCCGAAGTGATAAAGATTGCCCTCCCCTACACTGTGGCAGACAGTGCTTTCTCCCCATCCATGATGACCTCTTGGTAGGTCTTCCAGAATTCAAGCAGATGATCCTCATAGAGAGTAGGATCAATGGTAAGGGAGGTGAAGTAGTTGGATAGAGCTAAGAAACGGCAAATCTTTGAGAAACTTTCATCTTTCTCAGAGCTTAACAGAGCAACTTGGTTGTGTTGCCTGTGAAGTTGCATGGAGAAATCTGGGTTGTGTATGCGGTTTAGGTTGGCTATTTGAGAAGCTTAACGGTGAAGGAAGATGAAGAACAAAGGCGGTTTGAGAGAATTTAGGTTTAAGGAATGCTGTAATTGAAGAAGATAATGAAAGAGGGGGGAATCGTTGGGTATTTATGTCAAAAGGATTTGAGACAAAGTTAATGAAAGAGGATAAACTTTGAAATCCGGATGTCGGTCCCACCTCTGAAAAGTATTTTACTTTTGCCCAAAAAGTAGTTTTCTTGGAAGTCGAGAAATCTTACGAAGGTTATTTGCTTCGGAAGTTTTGAAGAAAAAGAGCTTCCGAAGGCAAATTGGCTTCGGAAGATATTGTTAAAGTTTTTGAAAATTTTGCTTCGGAAGAGAATTAACACTCAGGGATTTTTATTCTAAGAAGAATAAAAACTTACGAAGGTAAATTGTTTTCAGAAGAAACTTGTTCTTTGAAAACATAAAAATACTTAAGTGTATTTTAAGCTTCGGAAGTTATTTTAGAAATTTCTTCCGAAGGTAAAAATTACTGAAGTAGTTATTTGTTTACTAAGATATAAATTTCTTCCGAAGGTAATTTTAAATCTTCCGAAAAGAAAAGAGATCAAAATTTTCAAAAATCTAAGAAATGTCTTTTGAAAAGATTTTTCGCCCAAAGAAAAACAAGGGCTTATGAAGGTGATAAAATAGACAACTTAGGACACAGAGGTTTTTGAAATAAATATGATTAAGTTTTAAGAAAATCTATTCAAAGTTAATCATCCCAATAGCTGATACAATATATTTAAATCTCTGCTCATCAAAAGCTTTGGTGAACAGATCAGCATATTGTTCATTTTTGTTAACTTTGACTAGGTTGATAAATTCCTTTTCAAAGTTATCTCTAATCAAATGATACCTGATATTGATATGCTTTGTCCTTGAGTGTTGCATAGGATTTTCTGTGATTGAGATAGCACTGTTGTTGTCTATGTGGATGGGAGTCTCCTTGAAGTTGAATCCATAGTCCAGCATCTGATTTTGAATCCAAATCACTTGAGCACAACAGCTTCAGCAGCAATGTATTCAGCCTCAGCAAGCGATGCAGACACACAGGATTGTTTCTTACATTTCCAAGAGACTACTTTTCCACCAAGAAATTGACATCCCCCTGATGTAGACTTTGCAGTCATGTTGCAACCACCATAGTCACTAATTGTATAAGCATACAATATAAAGTCACAATTCTTTGGATACCAAAGGCCAAGTGATGGAGCACCTTTGAGAGATCTTAAAATTCTTTTGACAGTGACCAGGTGTGACATCTTGGGGTTGGCTTGATATCTTGCACAAATGCATCTGACAAACATGATATCTGGCCTGCTAGCTATGAGGTACATAAGATACCCAATCATTGCCCTATAGAGATGCTCATCAACACACTCCCCCTCAAGATCAGGTCCAAGGGAGTGATTACTGGCTATGGGTGTCTTAGCAACCTTACAATCAGTCATGTTGAACCTTTTAAGTATGTCTTGTACATACTTTGACTGACTTATGAAGATGCCATTGTCAACTTGCTTCACTTGAATTCCTAGAAAGAAATTGAGTTCCCCCATGGCACTCATTTCAAACCTGTCCTTCATCAGCTTCTTAAAGTCTTTGCAGAGCTTTGGATTAGTTGACCCAAAGATAATGTCATCTACATATACTTGAACTAGCATTATGCCATTTCCTGTTCCTTTAATGAAGAGAGTTCCATCTATAGTACCCCTCTTGTAACCATGCTGACAGAGATACTGAGATAGAATCTCATACCACTTCCTTGGTGCTTGGTGCAGCCCATAAAGAGCTTTATCAAGCCTGCAGACAGAATCAGGATGATCAGGATCTCCAAACCCAGGTGGTTCTCTGACATACACCTCTTCATCAATCACCCCATAAAGAAAAGCACACTTGACATCAAGTTGGTAGACCTTGAAGTTCTTGGATGCAGCAAAAGCTAGGAATATCCTAACAGCTTCAAGTCTTGATACAGGAGCAAAAACATATGTATAGTCAATTCCTTCTTCTTGAGTATACCCTTGAACAACTAGTCTGGCCTTGTTTTTGATGACAAGTCCTCTATCATCCTTCTTATTCCTGAAAACCCATTTGGTTCCTATGGTAGTCTTCCATTGAGGAAGAGGACATAGGTTCCAAACCTTTTGCCTTTTGAATAGAAGCAGCTCCTCTTGCATAGCTTCAACCCAACTTCCATCCTTTAGAGCCTCATCAATTTTCTTTGGCTCTATCTGGGACAAGAAACAAGAGTGAAGACAAACATTTGCTACATTGGTTTGTCCTCTTGTTCTCACCCTTGAATTAACATCTCCAATGATGTTTGTGGTAGGATGAGACTTGTGGATCCTTAGCTGAAGGATCACAGCAAGTTGCTTAGACAGATCTAAATTTGAGAAATTCTGATCTGGCAAGGAAGATTTACCCTCCACATCAGCACACTTATCAATATTGACTTGATCCAATGAGTGTGTGATATCATTGATGTTGTCTTCAATGGAGTGGTTATCATCATCAAGAAATTGCTGATCACTTTCACCACACCATTTTCTACAACATTTGAAGCTCCTTTATCTGAGTTTTGTGCCTCTAAGCTGGAATTTGAAGGCACCCTAGAAGTATCAGTAGGATTTGTCATTGATGTGCTGGTAGAAGCTTCATTTGCAGGATTAGTTACCACTAGAGGTGAAGATGTGTAGCTTGAATGTCTTCTTAGCTCAAATCTTGGGTCAGGATCACTTGTAGGTAGTATATCTGTGAACTCTGAAACATTCTCACAAGATTAGTTAAAACAGTTGGTAACTAAATCAAGATCAAATAGCCAAACCGGACCAGAACCTTTCACAGTGGGAGTGTGCTCATAAAAAGTCACATTGGCTGATTCCTCAACTACTTTAGTTTTGAGATTGTATACTCTATAAGCTTTAGCTTGAGAAGAATATCCAACAAAGTGTCCATCATCTGATTTCTCAGCAAACTTGGCAATATGATCTTTGGTATTCAAGATGGTGCAAGGACATCTAAATGTACTGAGAAAACCAATGAAACATTTTCTCTTATGCCAAAGTTCATAAGGAGTCTTACCATGTGTCTTAGCCACTAAAACTTTATTTTGCACATAGCAAGCAGTGTTCACTGCCTCAGCCCAGAAGGTGATGGGCAGTTTAGAGTCAGACAACAGAGTTCTTGCAGCTTCAATTAGTGTCCTGTTTCTCCTCTCAGCAATAACATTTTGCTGAGCAGTCCTGGGAGCACTATATTGTCTTGTAATACCTTTTTTATGACAAAATGTATCAAGGATTTGATTCTTGAATTCAGTTCCTTGATCACATCTTATGGTTTTGACCTTGTGATCACATTTTTCTCAATCTTTAAGATTAAATTCTTCAGAATCTCAGGGGTCTCATCCTTAGTTCTAAGAAATAAGACCCAAGTGAATCTTGTAAAGTCGTCTGTGATCACCAAACAGTAAGAGGTCCTTCCTAGACTCATTACATTAGTGGGGCCAAAAAGATCCATATGTAATAAGTGTAGGGGATTAATGATGGAATTTCTTTCCTTTGGCTTGTGAGATACCTTGTGTTGCTTCCCTTTCAGGCATGCAACACAGTGGTCATAACTTGTAAACTCTTTCTTTGGTATTCCAGTTACCAAATCATTCTTAATTAGTTTAATCCTATTTTTAAAGTTTACATGGCACATTCTTTTATGCCAAAGGAAAGATTCATCATTATATGCTTTAGACAGAAAGCATGAAACTTCTTCTGAGGGAGATGTTTCTTGCAAGTCCATCTTCTACATGTTCCCTTTCCTGGGGGCTCTAAGCAGGATGTGCTCATAAGGAATGACCACCCCAGGCTTGAGAACAATGCACTCATGCTCAGTGAAGAGCATGTTATGACTCTGATCACAAAATAGGGATACACTCAGAAGATTGTACCCAAGCTCCTTGACAAAGTTTACCTTCTCAATGCTGAGCATACCATTTATGACCTAGCCCCTTCCAGTAATGTAACCTCCTGCATCTCCTCCAAAAGCAACTGGTCCTCTATCACTTTTATCAAACTTTTGGAGTAGTGACCTATTGCCTATCATGTGTCTGGAACAGTCACTGTTAATGATCCATACATTTCTGTTTGTCTTGAGTTGTTCCTGCACAAAAGAGATGGTTAGTTACATTTGGAAACACAAGCCTTATTGGTCTTGGGCTCATCAAAAGAAGTTGAAGACAATGCAACAGTAATTGATCCTATAGTCATGCTAGAAGGATCATTTGCTGATGTTGATGAAGAACTTTCAGCCACTTGGTCTTTCTTTGACTTCCACACCACCTTTGGAAGCTTAGACTTGACCTTCAATACTTCAGAAGTATTGATGATTTTGGAAGTTTTGATGACTAGATCTTCGGAAGATATTGCTTTCATTGCAGCAGGCTTCAGTGCTTCGGAAGTATTCCTTTCTTTCGAGACCAAATTTTCTTCCGAAGGCAAGTTTCCACTTGTCTTCTTCTTCATTATGGAGCTTTTGAAGGAAACAGATCAGCCTTCTTCTTGATGATGAGATGTTCAGGTTGTATAGTAGTGGTGCACAACTGATCAGCCTTCTTCTTGATGATGGGATGATTTGGACATGAACAAGAACTCTTGTTGATGGAGTACAAGTTGGTGTCTTCAGCCTTCACCACTTCAAATCCTGCAGAGATAGAGACTTGTTTCTGTGCAGAATTGAAGGTGGCCTTGATCTCTTGAGCCTTTTTGGACTTTCTTTTGGCCTTCCTGATCAAGTTCTTTCTTCTTGACTTGCTCATCCCAACAGCTTTGCTCTCCTCAAAGGGATGGTGACCCTTCTTAGAATGCTCTTCTTCACTCTTCTCAGAGCCATTCTCCACCATCTCCTCTTCATCTTCTTCATTCACAAGATCTATGAGAGGAAGCTCATCTTCACAAGTTCTACACCTAGGAGATCTTACAAACAAGATTGTGTATGCAAGAGCTATTTCATAAGATCCTAGTCCCTGCTTATTTTGATAACAAACCTTTGCATGAAAGGATGAGGATATTGTTTTCTTGAAGGTCTCTTCTTCAAGAACACATTTTTCTGCCTTGGCTTTGCTGATCACAAGCTCAGCCTGGCATTCAGTTAACTTAGTAATGAGATCTTTGATCTGAGTCCTGTAGTTTGTATGCTTATTGTTAAGAGTTGAAACGGTTTTCTCTAAGTCCTCTATTTTTAGTTTATAATCATTTTCAGCTTTTTTAAAATCAGCTTTTAAGATATTTAAGGACTAAAGATCAGATTTCATTTCCAAGTTATAGGACCTGTATCTATTGACTTTAGCAATGCACTCAGAGTACAAAGATGTTCCAATACCTTGGCTTCATCGTGGTCTGCCATGAGTGCTTGGTTTGGAGATGCATCTTCTGCCTGAAAGCTCCAGTCAAAGCCTCCTTCTTCAACAGCAACTACAGCTTGGTGCTTTGGCTTCTCATTCTGGGGGGCTTTCTCAGTGCAGTTTGGTCTGGTTTGTGCTTGGCCACCATTTGTCCTTTGGTGCCTTACACTCCCTTGCAAAGTGTCCCATCTGGTTATAGTTGTAACATTTTACTTTGCTTTTATCTAGCCCAAACTTTCCACTGGCTGCATTGCTTGGAAACTTTCTCCCTGTCCACTTGTTGAACTTCTTGGCTCTGTGAGTTAGAATAGCCATTTGCTGGACTATCTCCATGTACTCCAGATCATCTGGATGGATGCAGTCCAAATCTTCAAGGGTGAAGAGAAAGTTGCATGTGGTTTCATCAGCAGAGACAAAGGCATGAGAAGAACTTGTCTCTGGGAAAGTGATGAAAGGGCCTTTTTGTGAGTTCTCAGGGTAGCATATAAGATGATGTTATGGGTCAATGCTTTCCATTTCAACCACATGAAAGGCTGAACTCAGTTACTTGCTGGAGTTACCAGATGAATTTTGCATGTTCATCTCCATCTGGTAACCACTAAGAATACCATACAACTCTATCAGAGTAAGAATCTTAAGGTTCTTAGTCCTCTTGATAACAACACAGTAATATGTCCATTATCTAGGAAGATAGGACATAAACTTCCTTACAATGTCCCTGTTCCCAAGAGTTACTCCAACATCAATTAGAGTATCCACAATCTCAACATACCTGAAGTATTGTTGAGCCATGGTTTTACCTACCTTAAAGGTGAAGTTTTCAAACTGCTGCTTCATGAGATCCTTCTTGTTCTCCTTTGCTTCAGTAGACCCCTCATACATCAGCTTCAGTGCTTCTCATAGTTGCTTGGCAGTTTTGCACTTCTTGAAGCCTCTGTAGATGGAGTTTACAAGAGCAGTTTGAAGGGCTGTCATGGCTTTCTGATCAATCTCTATTCTCTTCTTGTCTTCTTCAGAGTAATCAGCCATAGCCTTAGGAATCATACCACCACCAGTAGCAGAAGTGGTGGTTGGTATGTAAGGTCCTTCAATAAACAGAGTCCCACATCCTGGAGTCTTGAGACTTGATGAAGCTTTCCATTCTTTGACACCAAGTATCAAAGTCTTCAAGAGTGATCAGTGGAGACTTTGTCATAGTTCCAGTTTTTATATCAGTATTGGTAATAGCTGCCATTTGAGTAGTTAAGTATTTTGTGTGTGTGAGGGATCTTAAGATGGTGAGATCTAATATCAAGAGCCTGAAATGCTCTGATACCAAATGCAGGACTGGTGAAGGGTATGCACTTACAACACAACAACACAATGAGGAGAGTTACTTAGAACACTTAACAGATCAAATAGGGAACTGGTTAACTTTAGTTAAAGATGCTAAGCACACAAGTAAAGATGAGACAGAACAATATGGCAAACAACACAAGTAATTGGTTTTCAAGAATGTTGTATATTGCTTCTCAAGTCCTACAGCCGGCCATACTTTGAAAGCCAGTTGGATACAATTGACTAGACAGCTACAAAATCAAATGTAGAGTCAAAAGGCAGATTTGCCTTTTGACTAGTGACTATGACATGCCATAGCTCACATCTTAATATATTACATAAAGTACATAAAGTAGAAAGCACAGACTCAAGACCTCAATGTACAGTTACCAAAAGCATGGACCTTTTCACCAACTCATGTAAGTTGGTGACTTTACAGAGTTGCAGTGGAAAGGTGGTCCAGCTTTATGGTAAATTACATTAGATAAAGGCATATCCTCAAAAGTCTTCGGAAGAAATCTGTCTTCATTCTTTGGCCTTGGAAGACTTTGTCTTTGAATGTTTTGGATGTTTTGGTTGCATCAGACTTATGGGAATCCTTACAGTATTCTTCGGAGAGACTAGCGGATCTGTTCATCAAAGAGATTGTAACTAGTCGTGGTGTACCGATGTCTATTATGTTTGAACGTGACACGTGGTTTACCTTCAAATTTTGGAAGAAATTACACAATGCGATGGGGACGAGGTTACGCATCTGTACGGCTTATCATCCTTAGACGGATGGTCAAATCGGAGAAGACTATTTAGACGCTAGAAGATATGCTTCGGGCATGCGCCATTGACTTTGGAGGAAATTGGGATGACCACTTACCGTTAGCCGAGTTCTCATACAAAAACAGTTATCATGCCAACATTAGTATGCCCCCTTATGAGATGCTATACGGTAGGAGATGTAGAACGCCCGTTTGTTGGAGTGATATTGGTCAAAAGGAATTAGAGAGCGTTGAGGTTATTAAGGCTACAACTGAGAAGCTGAAAAGGATCAAGGCCTTTATGAAGGCAGCAAAGGATAGGCAAAAGTCGTACATCGATAAGAGAAGTAGACCGATTGAGTTCCAGGTGGGAGATAAAGTTATGCTGAAGGTCTCACCTTGGAAGGGTATCATTCCGTTTAGAAACCAGGGCAAGTTGAGCCTGAGATATATAGGGCCTTTTCGAATCATTGTTCGAGTAGGAGAGGTGGCCTATTGGTTGGAACTACCCGATGAGATAAGTGAAATTCACCCGACATTCCATGTATGTCATTTGTGGAAGTGTTTAGCTGATGTAGATATGGTCGTACCACTGTAGGACATTAAAGTAGATGAACAGCTCAATTATATGTAGCAACCAGTGGCGATCATTGACCGCAAGGAGAAGAGGCTAAGGAGTAAAGTGGTTCCCTTACTGTGAGTGTAGTGGAAGCATAGAAAGGGATCCAAGTCTACGTGGGAGACTGAAGAGGAGATGAAACAACATTACCCATATCTATTCGAGGAATAACAGGTTTCGGGGACGAAACCTAGATAAGGGAGGTGGACTTGTAACACCCAGAAATTTTAAAAGATGTAAATTGAAGAATAAAAGTTAAGTAAAAACAAGGAAATGTAATAAAGCCTAATTTGAGGGGTTAAAAGTGTGCAAAGGACAAAATATTATTACATATTTGTACAAAAGGTGATGGCCACCCACACCTTTCTGCATATTTCATTTCATCCGGTTTTAGAGAGAGAAAGTAAAGAAGCTTCGGATTTTAGAGAATAGTTCAAGAAGAATTCGAATTTAAGGTAAGATTTCGATGGTTTTACGTGTTTGTGGTTGGTTCCAGCCTCGGTTATATGCTTATGTGTTTGTTTATGTTCGGGTGTGTGTGTTTTGATGGGTTTTTGGTGGTTGAACTCATAACATACGGGTTTGAAGAAGTCTTGCCCGAATATTGTAAGAGGTGAGTTATAGAACCCCCTTTCTATATGTTTTAACTGATTTAGGAGCTGGAGATGCATGCATGTATGTTTTTATAAAAGTGACTAATTGCACCCATATGTATGTTTGAATGTGATTATGGGTGGGGTGTGATTTGGTTGTAAATGATGTTATGATTATGATATGTATGTGTTTATGTTGCTTAGAGTGTTAGAACTAAGCTTAGAACAAGAATGATGATTTGGGGACTGAAATGATGATTGGTAGTTAAGTTACTTGCCATGCGCCTAAGTCCCCATGCGCCCAAAAACCCATGCGCCCAAATAGTTCCCATGCGGCTAGGTTCATCCCAAAATTGGCTAAGGTGTTCCCATGCGCCCAACAAGCCCATGCGCCCAAGTTCCCATGCGCCTAAGTCAGGCTCATGCGCCTACATCATGCCCATGCGTCTATAAAGTTACCCAGAATGACTAAGTGTTGGCCATGCGCTGTAAGGCCCCGTTCCCGGGACGCTTACAGTTGGTCATTCATCGCACATAAAACATATAATTACATTACATTAAGAAATCATTGCAGCGGAAACATTCAAAAATGACATCACGTTTCATTATAATTACTTTTGCCAAATAATACATCATTATCCGGTTACAAAATTCATGTTTGCATTACATCACAAAAGCTATATAATTGGATGCCATCCCAAAAGAGCCGAGTAGCCTCGCCGTGCCATCCTCAGCAATCATTTACCTGCCAACTGGAAAATGTAATAAAAGTCAGCGTTGCTGAGTGAGTTCTAGTTTTAATAATAAAACATACTCTACTTTCATTAAAACTATTCCTTTTATCAAGCGATCATTCAACATACGTATACATAGATAACGTCATTATTATCTTTCATCATCATTCATTATCTTCCGTTCTTTTCGTTCATTCTGTCTTCCGAGTCTTTTGCGACAACATGGTCGCTCACCTCAATGGCAATCTCAATGATTGCTCGCTATCCGAGTCTTTTGCACCCCTAAGGTTGCTCACCCCAATTGCCCATCACGATAGCAAGCTATCCGAGTCTTTTGCAACAACAAGGTTGCTCACCCCAAGGCAACGTCACGATAGCACTTTACTCGAGTCTTTTGCAACGACGAGGTTGCTCACCGCATAGGCAATCTAAATGATTGCACTTCATACGAGTCTTTTGCAACACAAAGTCGCTCACCCCAATATATATGCTTGCAAGCCTTTCTTTCGTTCATTCATCATTCATTAATGCATGCATTCTTACTTCATGTTCCTCTTTCATTATCTTTCGCTTTACATTACATAATACTTCATTCATTCATTCGCATGACATGTAAAGCCACAAGAAAGATAAGCATACATCATAATAAGGAACATATCATACACATTCATCATCATCATACAGGGCAACATCATACATTCATAATATGCATAAACATGCAACATCATCATCATCATCATGCCCTATATGCTCTCTAAGGCCATAACCATCCTCTTACATTCTCTTACGAGTTACTTTACGTCAAAACTTACATCTGCACCTTTCCCCGAAGGCCAGAAGTCAAACTACACATTCCTTCGAGTGCAACAGCCCTATTCGGGCGTATGGACACCCTTCAGTCGCATGGCCTCCATGCGACTGAACATCATGCGACTGGACTCATGCGGATGAACATCTATGCGAATGAACATCCAATCGTGCGTATGGACCTTGTGCGAATGGGATTACTGCGAATGGGCACCTATGCGACTAACCTCATGCGAATGGACTCATGCGACTAAGCATCTATGCGACTGAACCCTCAGTCGTGCAATCCCTATGCGATTGGACTCCCAGTCGTGCGACTGAAACCTTAGTCGTGCGATTGAATCCTCAATCGTGCGAATGAATCCCAATCGTGCGAATGACCCTCAATCGCCCTCATTCGGCCGTATGGCCTTCATTCGGTCACCTAGCCCTAGCTGATGCAGAATGGAGTTCATCCCGAACCCAATCTGCCATTTTCAGCCTCCAAGCTCATCCAAACCCATTCTAAGCCTAAATTAACCCTCCTGGACCTTAGGAATGCATACCATAACACCATACAAGCACACACAAGCCCGGAATCATACTCTAAACGCATCATACACATCACACCCAAATGGGTCAAACACACACATACATAAAAACGGGTTTTTGACATCTTCCAGCCACAAAATCAGTTGAAAACAAGTAAAAGTGGGGTCCTAGAACTCACACAATCGAGCACAAAGACAAGAGCTTCGATTTGGCTTGCTACTCGACGGATTTGGACACTCGAATCACCCGAAACACCACTTTTCTCCCCTTTTCTCTTCTTTCTCTCTTCTCTTCCTCTCAAATCTGAAAATATGTGAAGTGTGGGGAGAGTGGGCTGCCCTCTCCCTACACATATCACCACATTACCCAACTTTTCTTCGTTGGCAAGTTTGGTCCCTCGACTTTAAACTTTATTTCTTTTCTTTCTTTGTCGGCTTCAAAATAATAAATTTTCGGGTGTTACAAGTCCACCCCCCTTAAATAGGTTTCGTCCCCGAAACCTGTTATTCTTCGAACAAACGTGGATAATGTTGTCTCATTTCTTCCTCAGTCTCCCACGTTGACTCGGATCCCTTCCTGTGCTTCCACTGTACACGCACAAGAGGAACCACTTTATTCCTTAGCCTTTTCTCCTTTCGGTCGATGATTGCCACTGGTTGCTCCACATAATTGAGCCGTTCATCTACTTCGATATCTTCCAATGGGACAATCATATCTTCATCAGCTAAGCACTTCCTTAGATGAGATACATGAAATGTCGGATGGATTCCACTTAACTCATCTGGTAACTCCAGTCTATAGGCCACCTCTCCTACCCGAGCAATGATTCGGAAAGGGCCTATATACCTGGGACTCAACTTGCCCCGCTTTCGGAAACGAATGATACCCTTCCAAGGTGAGACCTTCAACATAACCCGGTCACCCACCTGGAACTCAATCGGCCTGCGTCGTTTGTCAGCATACGACTTCTGTCTGTCTTTGGCTGCCTTCATGAAGGCTTTAATCTTCTCAAGCTTCTCAGTCGTAGCCTCGATTACCTCGACGCTCCCCAATTCCTTCTGACCAATATCACCCCAACAAGCGGGTGTTCTGCATCTCCTACCGTATAACATCTCATATGGAGGCATGCCAATGCTGGCGTGATGACTGTTGTTATATGAGAATTCGGCTAACGGTAGGTGGTCATCCCAACTTCCACCAAAATCAATCACACATGCCCGAAGCATGTCTTTCAGTGTCTGAATGGTCCTTTCGGACTGACCATCAGTCTGGGGATGATAAGCCGTGCTAATATGCAACTTCGTCCCCATAGCATCGTGGAACTTCTTCCAGAATTTAGATGTAAACCGAGTGTCGCGATCCGACACAATAGACACCGGCACACCATGACGAGTCACAATTTCCTTGATGAACAGATCAGCCAACCTCTCAGATGAATATGTCTCGCGGATCGGTAGGAAGTGAGCACTCTTCGTCAAACGGTCAACTATCACCCATATGGCATCATACCCTTTCGGGGTATGCGGCAGCTTTGTAATGAAATCCATGGTGATGTGCTCCCACTTCCATTCCGGTATATCCAAAGGTTGTATCTTCCCATACGGCTTTTGATGCTCGGCCTTCACCTGTAAGCAAGTAAGGCACTTACTCACATACTCCACCACATCGCGCTTCATACCCGGCCACCAATAATCTTTCTTCATGTCATGGTACATCTTCGTGGCACCAGGATGAATGGAGTACCGAGTCTTGTGAGCTTCATCCATAATCTTCACCCGTAGATCCCCAAAACGAGGAATCCACACACGATCGAATCGGGTTCTAACACCGAACGTGTTTTCACCCAATTCTCCAACCAGACCTCTCATTCTTTCAGAGTTAAGATGATCTTCCTTCAATGCCTCATCTTGAAACTCCTTAACCTGTTTCATCACATCGGAGGTCATGATCAACTGATAGGCTTTCACCCGAATCGGCTCGGGCCTCTCTTTTCGGCTAAGGGCATCAGCCACCACGTTGGCCTTGCCCGGATGGTAGTGGATCTCACAATCATAATCCTTTATAAGTTCCAACCACCGCCTCTGCCTCATGTTCAAATCCTTCTGCTCGAAGAAGTACTTCAGACTCTTGTGGTCAGTGAATATGGTGCACTTAGTCCCGTACAGATAGTGCCTCCAAATCTTCAATGCAAAGACCACAGCTGCTAGCTCCAAGTCATGAGTAGGATAATTGACCTCATGAACCTTCAACTGTCGGGATGCATAGGCTATGACCTTTCCTCTCTGCATTAACACGCACCCCAACCCCGAGTAAGAAGCATCAGAATAAACCACCAGATCTTCACTTCCATCGGGTAACGAAAGAACAGGAGCTTGAGTCAATCTCGCCTTCAATTCTTTAAACGCCTTCTCTTGAGCTTGACCCCATACGAACTTCACATCTTTTCGGGTCAACTTGGTTAGTGGAGAAGCAATCTTGGAGAAGTCTTGGATGAACCTTCTATAGTAACCCGCCAAACCCAAGAAGCTACGAATCTCGGATGGCGTCTTTGGTGACTTCCATTGCATAACCGCCTCCACTTTCGCCGGGTCCACCATTATCCCGTCAGGATTCACCACGTGACCCAAGAACTGAACTTCGCGCAACCAGAACGCGCACTTGGAGAATTTTGCATACAACTTCTCCCTTCTCAGCGTTTCTAGAACTTCCCGAATGTGACCGGCGTGCTCTGCTTCGCTCCTCGAGTAAATCAGGATATCATCAATAAACACGATCACTGATTTATCCAACATAGGCCGACACACACGGTTCATCAGATCCATAAAAGCAACTGGCGCATTGGTCAAACCAAAAGACATGACGAGGAACTCGTAGTGACCATAGCGCGTACGGAAAGCTGTTTTAGGAATATCCTGCTCCTTCACCTTCAACTGATGGTAACCAGATCGAAGATCTATCCTTGAAAACCAACTGGCACCCTGAAGCTGATCGAACAAATCATCTATCCTCGGTAAGGGGTATCGGTTCTTCACTGTCAACTTGTTCAGCTCGCGGTAGTCGATGCACATCCTCATACTACCGTCCTTCTTCTTTACAAACAGGACCGGAGCACCCCAAGGAGAGATACTCGGTCTAATGAACCCCTTATCAAGCAACTCTTGCAACTGCTCCATCAATTCTTTCATCTCGGTCGGAGCCAACCGATACGGTGCTTTGGCGACAGGTTGGGCACCCGGTATCAGATCAATCTGAAACTCAATCTCTCTGTCGGGTGGCACTCCTGATAAATCTTCTGGAAACACATCTGGAAAGTCACACACAACCGGTACATTGGCTAGTTGTGGTGTTGGCGTATCCACATCCTTCACATAGGCCAAGTAGGCACTACATCCACGCCTCATACACTTTCCCGCCACCGCCATCGAGATCACATTCGGAATCGTAGTAACCCGATCACCATACACGGTCACTGAACTACCGTCAGGCGCCAACAACCGAATCATCTTCTTGCGACACACAATGTTCGCCTCGAAGTCCGCTAACCAATCCATCCCAAGAACCAAGTCAAAACCACCTAAGGTCATCACAAACGGTCTAACAGGAAACTTATGACCCTCGAGCTCCACATCACAATTCTCTATCATCTCAGAAATCCTGGTAGACTTACCTATGGCAGTTTCTACGTCAAAGGGCGCATCAACACGTCTACTACTAACAGGCAGCTTAGCACAGAAAGCAGCAGAAATAAAACTCTTACTCGCACCAGAATCAAATAACACAGAAGCTAAAGTTTGGTTCACCAGAAACGTACCGGACACGACATCAGGGTCCGTTCTAGCTTCCTCTTGTGTCATGGTGAATACCCTGGCGCTCGCCCTCGGTCCATCACCTCCCGTCCTCTTTGCCCCTGAACTCTCAGCCCTCGGCTTCTTACAATCTTTGAGCACGTGACCCTCTTCACCACAGTTAAAGCATCGGACCGCACGACAGTCCTTTGCCATGTGCCCCGCCCTTCCACACCTGAAGCACAAGTTCGACCCAAACCTGCACTCCCCGCTATGCTCCCGTCCACATTTACCACACCTTCTCGATCCCGCACCTGACATAACCACACGGCGATCATCCACCCGTGCCTTCTTATTACCCATCGAGGCATTGCCCCGACCAGATCTCTTCCCCTGCCAGCCTCGTTCACCACCGCTCTTTCTGCCACCATCAGTCACCACCACCGTTCTTTCATGATACAATCTTCCCGCCAAATCTACCGCCGACCTAAACGTGCTCGGCCGGGCGGCGATCATGTGCCTGCGAATATCCGCCGGCAAACCCTGTATATACCTCTTGATCTTTCGGGACAGAGGCGTCACATGATCCGGCACCAGACGTGCCATCTCGTTGAACTTCGTGGTGTACTGTTGGTGTGTCATGGTTCCCGCCTCCAGTTGCAGAAACTCCCTTTCAACCTTATCCATTTCCCGATGAGGACAAAACTCCTCGATCACCATCTTCTTCAATTCGGGCCACCTCATTCTCCCGATTGCCCGATTACCCTCTGCTTGGACAATGTTGTCCCACCAGCATAGTGCCGAGTCCACGAAGGAGTGGGTGGCAAACTTTACTTTTTGATCTTCTCGGCACTCGCTGATGTCGAGAACAGCCTCCATTTCTCTCACCCATCGGTGAGCAGCAGCATTACCATTTCCGTCAAAAGTAGGGGGCTTGCATCTCATAAACACCCCGTAGTTACAGCCTCGTGCCACCTCCCGCACAGGCTCCTCTTCCTCTTCCTCCTCATTATCGGAGAAAATCGTTTCAGGCTCCGGTTGCTCCCCTGAGGCCCGGTTTCTCTCCTTCCTTTCCCTTCCTTCACAGCCTTGATGACTTCGGTCACCACAGACGGTAAGATTGTCTGCATGACCTGATGTACTTCCTCCACAACAGCCTCCTTTACCGAGGCCCTTAAGTTCGCACTCTCATCCCCAGCTTCTGGATGAGGAGTCTCAGGTTCTGCAGGAACCTCTTTCTCAGCTCTAGGCCTTCCTCTCTTAGGGCGTGGTTCAGCAACAGGGCATCACGGCCTCCACCCCTAGAAGCTCTAGAAGATCTACCACCAGCCATTCTCTAACACACTGAAAGATTCAAACACCAACACGGTCATTCAAGGAAACAACTCAGTTTATGTCAAGTATAGTAAGTCTCTAATTACAGTGGCCAGTTGTGATTAGCCACTTACTGTACTCTTCATACCCCAAGTATTACCTGTCCTGACTACATCAGTATTCAAATCTACATACAACACATAACATATACCATGCGCACATAAAACCAATTAACTTTAAGAAAATACCTGATGGCACGCAGCTACTCAGTTTGGCATCCCATTTCCTTTTCGTCCCATTTTCAGTTTAAGTTAAGGTTTATTTTGAAAATTTACCCATTTCACTTAAACTTTGGCTCTGATACCAACTTGTAAGGCCCCGTTCCCGGGACGCTTACAGTTGGTCATTCATCGCACATAAAACATATAATTACATTACATTAAGAAATCATTGCAGCGGAAACATTCAAAAATGACATCACGTTTCATTATAATTACTTTTGCCAAATAATACATCATTATCCGGTTACAAAATTCATGTTTGCATTACATCACAAAAGCTATATAATTGGATGCCATCCCAAAAGAGCCGAGTAGCCTCGCCGTGCCATCCTCAGCAATCATTTACCTGCCAACTGGAAAATGTAATAAAAGTCAGCGTTGCTGAGTGAGTTCTAGTTTTAATAATAAAACATACTCTACTTTCATTAAAACTATTCCTTTTATCAAGCGATCATTCAACATACGTATACATAGATAACGTCATTATTATCTTTCATCATCATTCATTATCTTCCGTTCTTTTCGTTCATTCTGTCTTTCGAGTCTTTTGCGACAACATGGTCGCTCACCTCAATGGCAATCTCAATGATTGCTCGCTATCCGAGTCTTTTGCACCCCTAAGGTTGCTCACCCCAATTGCCCATCACGATAGCAAGCTATCCGAGTCTTTTGCAACAACAAGGTTGCTCACCCCAAGGCAACGTCACGATAGCACTTTACTCGAGTCTTTTGCAACGACGAGGTTGCTCACCTCATAGGCAATCTAAATGATTGCACTTCATCCGAGTCTTTTGCAACACAAAGTCGCTCACCCCAATATATATGCTTGCAAGCCTTTCTTTCGTTCATTCATCATTCATTAATGCATGCATTCTTACTTCATGTTCCTCTTTCATTATCTTTCGCTTTACATTACATAATACTTCATTCATTCATTCGCATGACATGTAAAGCCACAAGAAAGATAAGCATACATCATAATAAGGAACATATCATACACATTCATCATCATCATACAGGGCAACATCATACATTCATAATATGCATAAACATGCAACATCATCATCATCATCATGCCCTATATGCTCTCTAAGGCCATAACCATCCTCTTACATGCTCTTACGAGTTACTTTACGTCAAAACTTACATCTGCACCTTTCCCCGAAGGCCAGAAGTCAAACTACACATTCCTTCGAGTGCAACAGCCCTATTCGGGCGTATGGACACCCTTCAGTCGCATGGCCTCCATGCGACTGAACATCATGCGACTGGACTCATGCGGATGAACATCTATGCGAATGAACATCCAATCGTGCGTATGGACCTTGTGCGAATGGGATTACTGCGAATGGGCACCTATGCGACTAACCTCATGCGAATGGACTCATGCGACTAAGCATCTATGCGACTGAACCCTCAGTCGTGCAATCCCTATGCGATTGGACTCCCAGTCGTGCGACTGAAACCATAGTCGTGCGATTGAACCCTCAATCGTGCGAATGAATCCCAATCGTGCGAATGACCCTCAATCGCCCTCATTCGGCCGTATGGCCTTCATTCGGTCGCCTAGCCCTAGCTGATGCAGAATGGAGTTCATCCCGAACCCAATCTGCCATTTTCGGCCTCCAAGCTCATCCAAACCCATTCTAAGCCTAAATTAACCCTCCTGGACCTTAGGAATGCATACCATAACACCATACAAGCACACACAAGCCCGGAATCATACTCTAAACGCATCATACACATCACACCCAAATGGGTCAAACACACACATACATAAAAACGGGTTTTTGACATCTTCCAGCCCCAAAATCAGTTGAAAACAAGTGAAAGTGGGGTCCTAGAACTCACACAATCGAGCACAAAGACAAGAGCTTCGATTTGGCTTGCTACTCGACGGATTTGGACACTCGAATCACCCGAAACACCACTTTTCTCCCCTTTTCTCTTCTTTCTCTCTTCTCTTCCTCTCAAATCTGAAAATATGTGAAGTGTGGGGAGAGTGGGCTGCCCTCTCCCTACACATATCACCACATTACCCAACTTTTCTTCGTTGGCGAGTTTGGTCCCTCGACTTTAAACTTTATTTCTTTTCTTTCTTTGTCGGCTTCAAAATAATAAATTTCGGGTGTTACATGCGCCCATATAGTGCTCATGCGCCCAAAGGTTCCCCATGCGCCTAAGTGTTTCCCATACGCCTGAAAGGCCATTTCCCTGCATAGTGCCCATAGTGCCCAAACGATGTATGATGATTATATGATGATGTATGATGATGTATGTGATGTTTATGATGATGTTATGTATGGTTATGTTATGTTCCTCTTATGTATTATACCGTGGCTTTACGTGTTATGATTATGATAATGAACGTAAAAAATTATGTAAGGTAAAGCGGAAGCTAATGATAATGAAAAGAGGAACGTAAAGAATGAATGAATGCATGCATTAATGAAAGAATGAATGAATGAAAGTCTTGCAAGCAAAATGAAAGGAGGTGCACAACTCATTGTGATGTTGTTAGCTTCACTATGTGCGGGTTAGCTACCCCAAAGGATGCACGTAGGGGTCTAATCCTTGTGATTGACCAAATGTATGGGATCCTTGTCGCTTGCTCCAGTACTGTTGCATGCACTTGTGCATGATGTTAGAAGTCTATTTATAGACTTCGGCCCAATACCAGCACTTGTGCATGATGTTTGGGGTATAGCATATGACATTGGTCCAGAACGGAAGTAAAGATAATAGTGAATGAACTTGCTTGGTACAGGTGCCAACACTTGTGCATGATAATTAGAAGCATATTTATACACTTCGGCCCAGTACCAGCAGTTATGCATGATGTGTGGGGTATAGTACATGGCATCGGAAGTTAATGACAAACGTATGAAATGTAACCGTTCGTGTTTTCGTTAATTAATTGTTAGGTTCGTTATGTTCTTGTAAGGGCCTTTTTGTTATTAATAAAACTATGTGGGTTATTTATACTTGTTTTTTTGTTAATTTTAAAGTTAATAACTTAATTTATTAAATAATGATGATAATAATAATAATAATAATAATAATAATAATAATAATAATAATAATAATAATAATAATAATAATAATAATAATATAATAATAGTAATAATAATAATAATAATAATAATAATAATAATAATAATAATAATAATAATAATAATAATAATAATAATAATAATAATAATAATAATGATAATGATACTAAGAAATACATTTATAAACTTTAAATATTAGCTATGAACTTTAACATTGGTAATAATAATAGAAATAATTTATAAAAGTTAAATAAATCAATAAATTAAAAGTATTTAAAAAAAACTTGGATATAAATAAGTTAAAGGGGGTATTGTGATATTTTGAAACCTTGAATTAAGAAATTCTAACATGAAATGACAAAATCTAAATCACAGGGGCCAGTTGTGTAAACTTTCAAAACCCAACCCCCCACCCTTTCTCTATCCTCGATTATCCGGCCACCGGCCGGCGGACCTACGGTGAGGTGCCGGCGAGGCCAAAACCCCACCAAAACATGAATTTTTCAGCCATTTCGCCCCTAACCGTTTCACGAAACCGATTCGAACTTGAATACGTACTTCAATTGGGTTTATAAAATGGTTAAGATGATAAATGAGCATGAAACCGAACTTAATCAAAACAAAAATTTGTTTATGTCCTTTTACCTTGTTAACCGTCCAATTAATCGAAATTATACGTCCCTCTAATCAATTAGAAATCATTAGAACGTTTAATTTTGTTAGAAACCGTCGAATCCACTCCAAATTCCAACCGTAACTCTCGAAATCAAACTCGAACCCATTGACGCGTTTCGGTATCGCGTCGAGCTATTTAACTGAGGGCAAAGGTCCTTTTCGATCCCTTTCAACTCCATGTACACTCAATTTCTCGAAAACTCTACACAATCATCGATTCCAGACACCTTTGTTCTTTGCAAGTGGAACGATTTAAACCGAACTTAAAGACTACAATCCATTCGTAATCAAGTAAGTTAAACATACCCATTTACTCGTTTATACTTAGGGATTAAAAGCCCTAAGGTTGATTCGTTTTACATACTCGAATTGGGGTTCAATTTGTGGCAATTCGAATTTCTTGGTAATTTGAGGGTTTTGCCATCAAGTTTTTATGAATTAAAAACCACTCCCTTAGTAGGCATAGGCGCCCAACTTACCGGTAAATCACACTTCATGTACAGCAGAGGTTCCGAGTTCGAGCCCGGGCACCCTCAACCATTTTTTAAAGCATTTGTTTAACTAATTAAATTGCACAAAATTTTTAAATATTTTAAAAATCATTTTTGATAACTAAAATTATTTTAAAGAGTTACCAAAATATTTTCTGTAAACTTCCAAAAATTAAATACTTATATTTTCTTAATATTATAATAAAGGTTATTTGAAAGTATTGCTTATATTATTGTAAAAGAGACTTGAAGTAAACAATTAATTTAACAATAGGTTTAATTAATAAATTATTATTGGGCAAGATGTTATTTAACAAGATTTTATTTATTATTTATTTAATCATGTTGTATTATAAGTGGTTATAAAAATCTATTCAAACTTTATATTTAAACCTTATTAATCAATTATTATAAATGATTATCGTTCTCTATATTAAATTACTTAAATGGTTTATTTCTTTGAATCAAAATATGATTGATTCTATTATTCAATTTTTAAATCCCAATTTCCAAGTGAAACCCTAGTCCACATTTGGTCATTATTATGTTCATAACTTAATCTTGAAACTTATACGTTTAGGTATTCTGTAAAAGAAATCATTGGAGCAAAACTTCATTTCTTGTTATTAATTTTAAGATCATCTTATATACCAAGTGAGTTTACATGCCCCTTTTACCTTATTTCACACCTTTTAGGGTGAAACATGTTAATGTTATAAACTTACACTTGCAAACATCTTGATACTTGTAAATGCCCTAGTAATTCGTATTTAATATTGTCATGTTATTTGTAATATTGTGAGCCTTATATGATAGACATTTTGTGTAAACAATAATTAACTATTGCTAGCCTAGCGACGTCATAGATCTATACGCTTGACAAGCCTATTTGGTGCTAAAGCCAAGGTTATTGCCGGCTACTGATGACGTATGCTTGTTCATCATGGGAGCCAAGTCCACTTAGCTAATCGTTATAACTTATTGTGGCCATCTTTGTCAAGGTTTGATTGTATCATTATGTTATCTATAACCTTGTATTATTCGTAACCGAAGACATGAATTGCTACTTTTTAACTTCTATATGCATGTATGTATAACCCATGGAAACTCATGAACATTCAATTGTTGATTTATTTTTAATATGTTTCAGGAAATGCCCAAGGTTGATGTTTGATTTTGAAGTATGGACACATCTAGGGTTGGACCTAGAAAATAAAAGACATGTTTTAAATCTTGGAATGTTGAAATTATGTTATGTTTTGGTTTTGTTTGAGACTTCTTGGTTGTAACTTCCCTTTAAAACTTATGCTTAATTATATTTACATTTATTGGTAGTGTTATGTGGCTATGAACAATCTTAACCCTCATATCTCAACGCTTCCGCGTTTAAGGTTGGGGTGTGACAAATTGGTATCAGAGCCCATAACTATAGGAATTTAGGTTATTAGAAATTGTGACCTAGACTATAGTTAATGCATGAACCTTACATGAAAAATCTTAATGATCTTGTAAATCTATTTGTTGCACGCTACATAATGCTACGTGTTTACGAGGGCCTCTTAATGTGCAAGATGATGCTTTTATGTAGGATTGCCTTTTAATTGGAAAACTTGATTGCCTAGTCTCTCCTTATACTTATTCTTAACCCTTATCCTCACGGCAATGAAATCTCTTAAACTTGTTCTCGACGACACGTGGAATCGTACGCATTATATCGAAAGATTTAAATCTCTAGACTTTATGCCTAATTTATGAAAATGTCATCAAGGTTTTAATTACATTAGCCTAAAGAAACATTGTGTGACTCATAGACACCTGTATTCTAGATTTCCTGGCAAAAATCCCTCGGGCTAAGGTAAGCATTTCACATAAATCCCAATCAACCGTGGGACTAGTTATGCTTACATGGGGATTTCCAGGATGAGTGATAAACTATGGTCAATATACAAAAGTTCCTAAGGCAAATTGGAATTAAGTCACCTTGACGTGTCAATGTATCCTATTGGTTATGTGTTACCAAATGGAATCATTCTGTGTGTGTTTCATAAGTCCTGAATAATTCTTGCTTGATTTACTATCTTTACCTCAAAATTTCCATGTCTAACTTATTCTATATCCAGAATGTCTCGTCATCATGGAAAGCGTGGTAGCTCCGACTGTAAAATAGCCGCTATGATCGCGCGACAAATGGCAGTCGTCCTCCCGACTATGGTCGCTGAACTGAATGGCTCTATAATGGCAAATTCTAGTAATAACTCCAATGGCAACAATGGGCAAGGGCAAAATAGTGGAAATCAAGGAAGGAACAACCAAACCTGCACGTTTAAGCATTTCAATTCTTGAAAACCCACCGGTTTTAGTGGAAAAGAAAGAGCCACTGGGCTTTTGGAGTGGTTTGAGAGCATGGAGAACACCTTCATCAATAGTGAGTGTCCCGAGGAACTCAAAGTCCGTTATGCCACAAGTGTTATTCAACAAAGGGCACTTACGTGGTGGTATATCGAAAAGAGGAATCGAGGTGCTGATGCTGTGTTGGCACAGTCTTGGGTTGAGTTCAAGAACATTGCAATCCAAAAGTTTTTCCCAAAGAATGCTCATCAAAAGCTTGAGGAGAAATTCTGGAACCTTAAGCAGGATGGTGGGGTTCATTTGGCCTAGTCAACTAGGCATCATGAGTTGAGTATCCTTTTGCCTCATATGGTCGATACCGTTCCCCGTAATACCGAGAAGTTCATCAAGGGGGTACAACCCAAAATTCAAGATGATATGGTGGGAAGTAGACCCACAATTTTGGAGGAAGCAATTACCATCACCGCTCAACTCACTAAAAACCACATTAGAGCGGGCACCTTGTGTTTTAAAGGTGCTAAAAAGACTGAAAAGGTGGTTCTTGAAGCAACCAAGAGGTCAAGAATGAACCGTCCTACAACAATAAGAAGTGAAAGTTTTCTCCTGCACGAAACTATGTCGTGGCAACACCTAAAGTACCCCAAAGGCAACCCGTTCCTGTTGCACAAGCTCCTACTGCTAGATCCTATGCTGGCCCTCAGCCGTTGTGTAACATTTGCAAGTATCACTATGCGGGAAACAACCCAGGTCGCGTCTGCTCACTTTGCGGGAAATATGGGCACCTGGTTGCTACCTGTCATCATGCACCCAACAATAATGCGTTAGTTGCTAACCATGCTTACTACAACTGTGGGGAAACTAGTCATTTTCGCCTATAATGCCCTCGTCTTATGGGTAATGTTCCACAAGCTCGAGGTCGTGCTTTCAACATTAACGCAAACCAAGCACAAGCAAATAACGACGTGGTGAACGGTATGTCGAATCCAACCTTAACCTATGTACTCTAAGTTTTCTGTTGCTTTACCTGTATCGTTAAACGTCTTTAAAACTGAAAAAGTATGTTTTCTTGTCAATAATTCCTATGCTTACATCTTGTTTGATTCGGGAGCCGATAAGAGTTTTGTCTCTTTTGAATTCGAACCGATACTTGCTAAGTCGCATACGAAATTAGAAAAGCCTCTAATCGTTGAAGTCGACGATGGAGAACCCATCACCGTAGACGTCATTATTCGTGATTGTATCTTGAGCCTAAGTCGACGAGGTCGTGCTTTCAACATTATTCTATCGATCTTATTCCCATGAAACTTGGAAGTTTTGACGTCACTATCGGCATGGATTGGCTAACCAAACATCATGCGGAAATCATTTGTTTTGGGAAGTGCATTCGAATTCCTTTACCTTCGGGGGATACATTGAAAGTGTTCGTTGAAAAATCCTCCAAATGACTCAAGCTTATGTCGTGTACTCAAGCCCGAAAATGTCTAAGTAAGAATTACATGGCCTTCTTGGCCTATGTAGTCATCACGTAAGTCAAAGGGAAAGACCTTAAAGATGTCCCGATTGTACGAGACTTTCCGGAAGTGTTTCCCGATGACCTTAGTGGTCTACCTCCCATGCGTGAAGTCGAATTTAAGATTGAGTTGATTCCGGGAGCAAACCCTTTGGCTAAGTCACCTTATTGACTCGCACCATCAGAAATACAAGAGTTAGCTAGTCAACTTCAAGAACTGTCTTATAAGGGTTTTATCCGTCCTAGCTCTTTGCCATGGGGTGAACCTGTGTTGTTCGTGAAGAAGAAAGATGGATCGTTCCGTATGTGCATCGATTACTTTGAGCTCAACAAACTTACTCAAGAACCGATACCCCTCTTCCTCGTATTAATGATCTTTTTAACCAACTTCAAGGAGCTGCCATATTCTCAAAAATCGATTTACGTTCTCGCTTCATCAAGTGCGAGGTCACAATGATGATATCCCAAAAACTATGTTTCGTACTCGATATGGACACTACGAGTTTATGGTTATGCCGTTAGGTTTAACAAATGCTCCTGCTCTCTTTATGGATCTCATGAATCAAGCATGCAAACCGTATCTGGACAAGTTTGTGATTGCGTTCATAGACGACATACTTATCTATTCAAAGTCTAAAACCGATCATGAACTTCACCTGTGACAAGTTCTCGAGTCGTTAAAGAAGAACAACTATATGCAAAGTTTTCAAAGTGCGAATTCTGCTTGAGGAGGTCCAATTTTTAGGAGATGTGGTGAATAGCCAAGGAATTCACGTTGACCCTGCAAAGGTGGAAGCTATGAAAAATTGGTGTGTTCCCAAAACCCCAACTGTAGTTCGTTCTTTTCTTGGTTTAGCGGCCTATTATCGGCGTTTCATTGCCAATTTCTCTAGAATTGTGAAGCCGCTTACTTCCTTAACTCAAAAGAATAAACCATTCGAGTGGGGGTGTGAACAGGAAGAAGCCTTTGAAGCATTAAAACACAAGCTGTGTTATGCTCCTATCTTAACCCTTCCCGATGGAAATGATGATTTCACCGTATATTATGATGCATCTAGGAAAGGTCTTGTTTGTGTTCTTATGCAACGAGGAAAGGTCATAGCATATGTATCGAGCCAACTGAAGGTCCATGAGGTGAATTACACGACCCATGATCTTGAACTTAGTGCTGTGGTTTTTGCCTTAAAGATTAGGAGGCATTACCTTTATGGAACGCAATGAATAGTCTACACTGATCACAAAATCCTCCAACACGTTTTAAGCAAAAGGATCTAACATGAGACAACGTCGTTGGGTCGAGTTGATTAGTGATTATGACTGTGATATTCGTTACCAACCTAGAAAGGCAAATGTCGTAGCCGATGCACTAAGTCGTAAGATTCATAACAAGATGGTCTCGTTTCAAGAAATTCGCGATCGATAACAATGGTTTGATACCTAGGAGAATTCGATACGGAGAATCGTCTAGATATTAATGAGACTACGGTGTGCTACAAAATTTGAGGATTGAGAATGACATAGAGACTTGTGTCTTGGAGGCTCAACAAGCGGTTCAAGCGGAAGAGAAAATGGGAGAAGAATTAGAGTATAATCTTCGAGCTCAATTGGAAACTAAGCTCAATGGATTGTTGTACTTCTTAAATCGAATTTGGGTTCCAAATCGTGATAATCTTTGTACCTTCATCATGAATGAAGCTCATCAAACTCGCTACTCTATTCACCTTGGTTCCGAAAAGATGTATATGGATTTGCGTGGCAATATTGGTGGCTTGGAATGAAGAAAGACATCACGACTTACGTAGCCAAATGTCTTACGTGTACAAAGGTTAAAGAAGAACATCAACGTCCTAGTGGATTGCTTGTACAACCCGAGATTCTTATGTGGAAATAGGAACATATATCCATGGATTTCATAACCAAACTACCTTGCACCTCCCGTGGTCATGATAGTATATGGGTGATTGTAGATCATTTGACCAAATCAGCGCATTTCATACCCATACGTGACACTTACAAAACATCAAGGTTGGCTCGTATATACATTGATGAGATTGTGAGTCATCACGGCGTACCTTTGCACATCATATCCGATCGAGATGCACGTTTCACTTCGCACTTTTGGGTGCTATGCAAGAACTCTTGGGTACTCAACTGGATTTAAGCACGACTTACCATCCTCAAACGGACGGTCAAACTAACAATTCAGACCCTGGAGGATTTGCTACGCTTTTGTGTCTTTGACTTTGGTGGTGATTGGGATACGCATTAACCTCTCGCGGAATTCTCTTATAAATATAATTACCACTCGAGTATCAAGATGGCACCTTTCGAAGCACTTTACGGTCGCAAATGTCGATTTGTTGGACAAACATTGGTGAAAATTTCATCTCTAGCCCTGAACTCATACGAGAAACAACCGATAAAGTCTCCGCAATTCATAAAAATCTTGAAGTGGCTAGAAGTCGACAAAAACGTTATGCGGATAAAAGACGCAAGTTGTTGGAATTCCAAGTTGGGGATATGGTTCTTCTTAAAGTCTCACCATGAAAGGGAGTCATTCGCTTTAGAAAGAAGGGTA
Organism: Flaveria ramosissima; assembly: GCA_025215565.1. Lineage (NCBI taxonomy): Eukaryota > Viridiplantae > Streptophyta > Magnoliopsida > Asterales > Asteraceae > Flaveria > Flaveria ramosissima. The sequence goes on along the minus strand of CM046029.1, from coordinate 17,469,642 downwards.
AATTAGCTCCACGGTTTGTAGGACCTTTCAAGATTCTGAAAAGGGTCGGGAAAGTGGCTTATAAACTGGAACTACCTTCTGATCTTAGGGGGGTTCATCCTATTTTTCATGTGTTGAATTTGAGGAAATGTTTGGCTGACGAAAGTCTGCATGTCCCTTTGGATGGCATCTAGATCGACGAGTCCTATATTTTGTTGAGAAACCCATTGAGGTCATGGATCGCATCATGAAGAAGACTAGAACCACTACCACCCCAATCGTCAAGGTTCGTTGGGAGAATAAGCGCGGACCCAAATTTACCTGGGCCTCTTAATGTGCAAGATAATGCTACGTGTTTACGAGGGCCTCTTAATGTGCAAGATGATGCTTTTATGTAGGATTGCCTTTTAATTGGAAAACTTGATTGCCTAGTCTCTCCTTATACTTATTCTTAACCCTTATCCTCACGGCAATGAAATCTCTTAAACTTGTTCTCGACGACACGTGGAATCGTACGCATTATATCGAAAGATTTAAATCTCTAGACTTTATGCCTAATTTATGAAAATGTCATCAAGGTTTTAATTACATTAGCCTAAAGAAACATTGTGTGACTCATAGACACCTGTATTCTAGATTTCCTGGCAAAAATCCCTCGGGCTAAGGTAAGCATTTCACATAAATCCCAATCAACCGTGGGACTAGTTATGCTTACATGGGGATTTCCAGGATGAGTGATAAACTATGGTCAATATACAAAAGTTCCTAAGGCAAATTGGAATTAAGTCACCTTGACGTGTCAATGTATCCTATTGGTTATGTGTTACCAAATGGAATCATTCTGTGTGTGTTTCATAAGTCCTGAATAATTCTTGCTTGATTTACTATCTTTACCTCAAAATTTCCATGTCTAACTTATTCTATATCCAGAATGTCTCGTCATCATGGAAAGCGTGGTAGCTCCGACTGTAAAATAGCCGCTATGATCGCGCGACAAATGGCAGTCGTCCTCCCGACTATGGTCGCTGAACTGAATGGCTCTATAATGGCAAATTCTAGTAATAACTCCAATGGCAACAATGGGCAAGAGCAAAATAGTGGAAATCAAGGAAGGAACAACCAAACCTGCACGTTTAAGCATTTCAATTCTTGAAAACCCACCGGTTTTAGTGGAAAAGAAAGAGCCACTGGGCTTTTGGAGTGGTTTGAGAGCATGGAGAACACCTTCATCAATAGTGAGTGTCCCGAGGAACTCAAAGTCCGTTATGCCACAAGTGTTATTCAACAAAGGGCACTTACGTGGTGGTATATCGAAAAGAGGAATCGAGGTGCTGATGCTGTGTTGGCACAGTCTTGGGATGAGTTCAAGAACATTGCAATCTAAAAGTTTTTCCCAAAGAATGCTCATCAAAAGCTTGAGGAGAAATTCTGGAACCTTAAGCAGGATGGTGGGGTTCATTTGGCCTAGTCAACTAGGCATCATGAGTTGAGTATCCTTTTGCCTCATATGGTCGATACCGTTCCCCGTAATACCGAGAAGTTCATCAAGGGGGTACAACCCAAAATTCAAGATGATATAGTGGGAAGTAGACCCACAATTTTGGAGGAAGCAATTACCATCACCGCTCAACTCACTAAAAACCACATTAGAGCGGGCACCTTGTCTTTTAAAGGTGCTAAAAAGACTGAAAAGGTGGTTCTTGAAGCAACCAAGAGGTCAAGAATGAACCGTCCTACAACAATAAGAAGTGAAAGTTTTCTCCTGCACGAAACTATGTCGTGGCAACACCTAAAGTACCCCAAAGGCAACCCGTTCCTGTTGCACAAGCTCCTACTGCTAGATCCTATGCTGGCCCTCAGCCGTTGTGTAACATTTGCAAGTATCACTATGCGGGAAACAACCCAGGTCGCGTCTGCTCACTTTGCGGGAAATATGGGCACCTGGTTGCTACCTGTCATCATGCACCCAACAATAATGCGTTAGTTGCTAACCATGCTTACTACAACTGTGGGGAAACTAGTCATTTTCGCCTATAATACCCTCGTCTTATGGGTAATGTTCCACAAGCTCGAGGTCGTGCTTTCAACATTAACGCAAACCAAGCACAAGCAAATAACGACGTGGTGAACGGTATGTCGAATCCAACCTTAACCTATGTACTCTAAGTTTTCTGTTGCTTTACCTGTATCGTTAAACGTCTTTAAAACTGAAAAAGTATGTTTTCTTGTCAATAATTCCTATGCTTACATCTTGTTTGATTCGGGAGCCGATAAGAGTTTTGTCTCTTTTGAATTCGAACCGATACTTGCTAAGTCGCATACGAAATTAGAAAAGCCTCTAATCGTTGAAGTCGACGATGGAGAACCCATCACCGTAGACGTCATTATTCGTGATTGTATCTTGAACCTAAGTCGACGAGGTCGTGCTTTCAACATTATTCTATCGATCTTATTCCCATGAAACTTGGAAGTTTTGACGTCACTATCGGCATGGATTGGCTAACCAAACATCATGCGGAAATCATTTGTTTTGGGAAGTGCATTCGAATTCCTTTACCTTCGGGGGATACATTGAAAGTGTTCGTTGAAAAATCCTCCAAATGACTCAAGCTTATGTCGTGTACTCAAGCCCGAAAATGTCTAAGTAAGAATTACATGGCCTTCTTGGCCTATGTAGTCATCACGTAAGTCAAAGGGAAAGACCTTAAAGATGTCCCGATTGTACGAGACTTTCCGGAAGTGTTTCCCGATGACCTTAGTGGTCTACCTCCCATGCGTGAAGTCGAATTTAAGATTGAGTTGATTCCGGGAGCGAACCCTTTGGCTAAGTCACCTTATTGACTCGCACCATCGGAAATACAAGAGTTAGCTAGTCAACTTCAAGAACTGTCTTATAAGGGTTTTATCCGTCCTAGCTCTTTGCCATGGGGTGAACCTGTGTTGTTCGTGAAGAAGAAAGATGGATCGTTCCGTATGTGCATCGATTACTTTGAGCTCAACAAACTTACTCAAGAACCGATACCCCTCTTCCTCGTATTAATGATCTTTTTAACCAACTTCAAGGAGCTGCCATATTCTCAAAAATCGATTTACGTTCTCGCTATCATCAAGTGCGAGGTCACAATGATGATATCCCAAAAACTATGTTTCGTACTCGATATGGACACTACGAGTTTATGGTTATGCCGTTAGGTTTAACAAATGCTCCTGCTCTCTTTATGGATCTCATGAATCGAGTATGCAAACGGTATCTAGACAAGTTTGTGATTGCGTTCATAGACGACATACTTATCTATTCAAAGTCTAAAACCGATCATGAACTTCACCTGTGACAAGTTCTCGAGTCGTTAAAGAAGAACAACTATATGCAAAGTTTTCAAAGTGCGAATTCTGGCTTGAGGAGGTCCAATTTTTAGGAGATGTGGTGAATAGCCAAGGAATTCACGTTGACCCTGCAAAGGTGGAAGCTATGAAAAATTGGTGTGTTCCCAAAACCCCAACTGTAGTTCGTTCTTTTCTTGGTTTAGCGGCCTATTATCGGCGTTTCATTGCCAATTTCTCTAGAATTGTGAAGCCGCTTACTTCCTTAACTCAAAAGAATAAACCATTCGAGTGGGGGTGTGAACAGGAAGAAGCCTTTGAAGCATTAAAACACAAGTTGTGTTATGCTCCTATCTTAACCCTTCCCGATGGAAATGATGATTTCACCGTATATTATGATGCATCTAGGAAAGGTCTTGTTTGTGTTCTTATGCAACGAGGAAAGGTCATAGCATATGTATCGAGCCAACTGAAGGTCCATGAGGTGAATTACACGACCCATGATCTTGAACTTAGTGCTGTGGTTTTTGCCTTAAAGATTAGGAGGCATTACCTTTATGGAACGCAATGAATAGTCTACACTGATCACAAAATCCTCCAACACGTTTTAAGCAAAAGGATCTAAACATGAGACAACGTCGTTGGGTCGAGTTGATTAGTGATTATGACTGTGATATTCGTTACCAACCTAGAAAGGCAAATGTCGTAGCCGATGCACTAAGTCGTAAGATTCATAACAAGATGGTCTCGTTTCAAGAAATTCGCGATCGATAACAATGGTTTGATACCTTAGGAGAATTCGATACGGAGAATCGTCTAGATATTAATGAGACTACGGTGTGCTACAAAATTTGAGGATTGAGAATGACATAGAGACTTGTGTCTTGGAGGCTCAACAAGCGGTTCAAGCGGAAGAGAAAATGGGAGAAGAATTAGAGTATAATCTTCGAGCTCAATTGGAAACTAAGCTCAATGGATTGTTGTACTTCTTAAATCGAATTTGGGTTCCAAATCGTGATAATCTTTGTACCTTCATCATGAATGAAGCTCATCAAACTCGCTACTCTATTCACCTTGGTTCCGAAAAGATGTATATGGATTTGCGTGGCAATATTGGTGGCTTGGAATGAAGAAAGACATCGCGACTTACGTAGCCAAATGTCTTACGTGTACAAAGGTTAAAGAAGAACATCAACGTCCTAGTGGATTGCTTGTACAACCCGAGATTCTTATGTGGAAATAGGAACATATATCCATGGATTTCATAACCAAACTACCTCGCACCTCCCGTGGTCATGATAGTATATGGGTGATTGTAGATCATTTGACCAAATCAGCGCATTTCATACCCATACGTGACACTTACAAAACATCAAGGTTGGCTCGTATATACATTGATGAGATTGTGAGTCATCACGGCGTACCTTTGCACTCATATCCGATCGAGATGCACGTTTCACTTCGCACTTTTGGGTGCTATGCAAGAACTCTTGGGTACTCAACTGGATTTAAGCACGACTTACCATCCTCAAACGGACGGTCAAACTAACAATTCAGACCCTGGAGGATTTGCTACGCTTTTGTGTCTTTGACTTTGGTGGTGATTGGGATACGCATTAACCTCTCGCGGAATTCTCTTATAAATATAATTACCACTCGAGTATCAAGATAGCACCTTTCGAAGCACTTTACGGTCGCAAATGTCGATTTGTTGGACAAACATTGGTGAAAATTTCATCTCTAGCCCTGAACTCATACGAGAAACAACCGATAAAGTCTCCGCAATTCATAAAAATCTTGAAGTGGCTAGAAGTCGACAAAAACGTTATGCGGATAAAAGACGCAAGTTGTTGGAATTCCAAGTTGGGGATATGGTTCTTCTTAAAGTCTCACCATGAAAGGGAGTCATTCGCTTTAGAAAGAAGGGTAAATTAGCTCCACGGTTTGTAGGACCTTTCAAGATTCTGAAAAGGGTCGGGAAAGTGGCTTATAAACTGGAACTACCTTCCGATCTTAGGGGGGTTCATCCTATTTTTCATGTGTTGAATTTGAGGAAATGTTTGGCTGACGAAAGTCTGCATGTCCCTTTGGATGGCATCTAGATCGACGAGTCCTTATATTTTGTTGAGAAACCCATTGAGGTCATGGATCGCATCATGAAGAAGACTAGAACCACTACCACCCCAATCGTCAAGGTTCGTTGGGAGAATAAGCGCGGACCCGAATTTACCTGGGCCTCTTAATGTGCAAGATAATGCTACGTGTTTACGAGGGCCTCTTAATGTGCAAGATGATGCTTTTATGTAGGATTGCCTTTTAATTGGAAAACTTGATTGCCTAGTCTCTCCTTATACTTATTCTTAACCCTTATCCTCACGGCAATGAAATCTCTTAAACTTGTTCTCGACGACACGTGGAATCGTACGCAATATATCGAAAGATTTAAATCTCTAGACTTTATGCCTAATTTATGAAAATGTCATCAAGGTTTTAATTACATTAGCCTAAAGAAACATTGTGTGACTCATAGACACCTGTATTCTAGATTTCCTGGCAAAAATCCCTCGGGCTAAGGTAAGCATTTCACATAAATCCCAATCAACCGTGGGACTAGTTATCCTTACATGGGGATTTCCAGGATGAGTGATAAACTATGGTCAATATACAAAAGTTCCTAAGGCAAATTGGAATTAAGTCACCTTGACGTGTCAATGTATCCTATTGGTTATGTGTTACCAAATGGAATCATTCTGTGTGTGTTTCATAAGTCCTGAATAATTCTTGCTTGATATACTATCTTTACCTCAAAATTTCCATGTCTAACTTATTCTATATCCAGAATGTCTCGTCATCATGGAAAGTGTGGTAGCTCCGACTGTAAAATAGCCACTATGATCGCGCGACAAATGGCAGTCGTCCTCCCGACTATGGTCGCTGAACTGAATGGCTCTATAATGGCAAATTCTAGTAATAACTCCAATGGCAATAATGGGCAAGGGCAAAATAGTGGAAATCAAGGAAGGAACAACCAAACCTGCACGTTTAAGCATTTCAATTCTTGAAAACCCACCGGTTTTAGTGGAAAAGAAAGAGCCACTGGGCTTTTGGAGTGGTTTGAGAGCATGGAGAACACCTTCATCAATAGTGAGTGTCCCGAGGAACTCAAAGTCCGTTATGCCACAAGTGTTAATCAACAAAGGGCACTTACGTGGTGGTATATCGAAAAGAGGAATCGAGGTGCTGATGCTGTGTTGGCACAGTCTTGGGATGAGTTCAAGAACATTGCAATCCAAAAGTTTTTCCCAAAGAATGCTCATCAAAAGCTTGAGGAGAAATTCTGGAACCTTAAGCAGGATGGTGGGGTTCATTTGGCCTAGTCAACTAGGCATCATGAGTTGAGTATCCTTTTGCCTCCTATGGTCGATACCGTTCCCCGTAATACCGAGAAGTTCATCAAGGAGGTACAACCCAAAATTCAAGATGATATGGTGAGAAGTAGACCCACAATTTTGGACGAAGCAATTACCATCACCCCTCAACTCACTGAAAACCACATTAGAGCGGGCACCTTGTCTTTTAAAGGTGCTAAAAAGACTGAAAAGGTGGTTCTTGAAGCAACCAAGAGGTCAAGAATGAACCGTCCTACAACAATAAGAAGTGAAAGTTTTCTCCTGCACGAAACTATGTCGTGGCTACACCTAAAGTACCCCAAAGGCAACCCGTTCCTGTTGCACAAGCTCCTACTGCTAGATCCAATGCTGGCCCTCAGCCGTTGTGTAACATTTGCAAGTATCACTATGCGGGAAACAACCCAGGTCGCGTCTGCTCACTTTGCGGGAAATATGGGCACCTGGTTGCTACCTGTCATCATGCACCCAACAATAATGCGTTAGTTGCTAACCATGCTTACTACAACTGTGGGGAAACTGGTAATTTTCGCCTATAATACCCTCGTCTCATGGGTAATGTTCCACAAGCTCGAGGTCGTGCTTTCAACATTAACGCAAACCAAGCACAAGCAAATAACGACGTGGTGAACGGTATGTCGAATCCAACCTTAACCTATGTACTCTAAGTTTTCTGTTGCTTTACCTGTATCGTTAAACGTCTTTAAAACTGAAAAAGTATGTTTTCTTGTCAATAATTCCTATGCTTACATCTTGTTTGATTCGGGAGCCGATAAGAGTTTTGTCTCTTTTGAATTCGAACCGATACTTGCTAAGTCGCATACGAAATTAGAAAAGCCTCTAATCGTTGAAGTCGACGATGGAGAACCCATCACCGTAGACGTCATTATTCGTGATTGTATCTTGAACCTAAGTCGACGAGGTCGTGCTTTCAACATTATTCTATCGATCTTATTCCTATGAAACTTGGAAGTTTTGACGTCACTATCGGCATGGATTGGCTAACCAAACATCATGCGGAAATCATTTGTTTTGGGAAGTGCATTCGAATTCCTTTACCTTCGGGGGATACATTGAAAGTGTTCGTTGAAAAATCCTCCAAATGACTCAAGCTTATGTCGTGTACTCAAGCCCAAAATGTCTAAGTAAGAATTACATGGCCTTCTTGGCCTATGTAGTCATCACGTAAGTCAAAGGGAAAGACCTTAAAGATGTCCCGATTGTACGAGACTTTCCGGAAGTGTTTCCCGATGACCTTAGTGGTCTACCTCCCATGCGTGAAGTCAAATTTAAGATTGAGTTGATTCCAGGAGCGAACCCTTTGGCTAAGTCACCTTATTGACTCGCACCATCGGAAATACAAGAGTTAGCTAGTCAACTTCAAGAACTGTCTTATAAGGGTTTTATCCGTCCTAGCTCTTTGCCATGGGGTGAACCTGTGTTGTTAGTGAAGAAGAAAGATGGATCGTTCCGTATGTGCATCGATTACTTTGAGCTCAACAAACTTACTCAAGAACCGATACCCCTCTTCCTCGTATTAATGATCTTTTTAACCAACTTCAAGGAGCTGCCATATTCTCAAAAATCGATTTACGTTCTCGCTATCATCAAGTGCGAGGTCACAATGATGATATCCCAAAAACTATGTTTCGTACTCGATATGGACACTACGAGTTTATGGTTATGCCGTTAGGTTTAACAAATGCTCCTGCTCTCTTTATGGATCTCATGAATCAAGCATGCAAACCGTATCTGGACAAGTTTGTGATTGCGTTCATAGACGACATACTTATCTATTCAAAGTCTAAAACCGATCATGAACTTCACCTGTGACAAGTTCTCGAGTCGTTAAAGAAGAACAACTATATGCAAAGTTTTCAAAGTGCGAATTCTGGCTTGAGGAGGTCCAATTTTTAGGAGATGTGGTGAATAGCCAAGGAATTCACGTTGACCCTGCAAAGGTGGAAGCTATGAAAAATTGGTGTGTTCCCAAAACCCCAACTGTAGTTCGTTCTTTTCTTGGTTTAGCGGCCTATTATCGGCGTTTCATTGCCAATTTCTCTAGAATTGTGAAGCCGCTTACTTCCTTAACTCAAAAGAATAAACCATTCGAGTGGGGGTGTGAACAGGAAGAAGCCTTTGAAGCATTAAAACACAAGCTGTGTTATGCTCCTATCTTAACCCTTCCCGATGGAAATGATGATTTCACCGTATATTATGATGCATCTAGGAAAGGTCTTGATTGTGTTCTTATGCAACGAGGAAAGGTCATAGCATATGTATCGAGCCAACTGAAGGTCCATGAGGTGAATTACACGACCCATGATCTTGAACTTAGTGCTGTGGTTTTTGCCTTAAAGATTAGGAGGCATTACCTTTATGGAACGCAATGAATAGTCTACACTGATCACAAAATCCTCCAACACGTTTTAAGCAAAAGGATCTAAACATGAGACAACGTCGTTGGGTCGAGTTGATTAGTGATTATGACTGTGATATTCGTTACCAACCTAGAAAGGCAAATGTCGTAGCCGATGCACTAAGTCGTAAGATTCATAACAAGATGGTCTCATTTCAAGAAATTCGCGATCGATAACAATGGTTTGATACCTTAGGAGAATTCGATACGGAGAATCGTCTAGATATTAATGAGACTACGGTGTGCTACAAAATTTGAGGATTGAGAATGACATAGAGACTTGTGTCTTGGAGGCTCAACAAGCGGTTCAAGCGGAAGAGAAAATGGGAGAAGAATTAGAGTATAATCTTCGAGCTCAATTGGAAACTAAGCTCAATGGATTGTTGTACTTCTTAAATCGAATTTGGGTTCCAAATCGTGATAATCTTTGTACCTTCATCATGAATGAAGCTCATCAAACTCGCTACTCTATTCACCTTGGTTCCGAAAAGATGTATATGGATTTGCGTGGCAGTATTGGTGGCTTGGAATGAAGAAAGACATCGCGACTTACGTAGCCAAATGTCTTACGTGTACAAAGGTTAAAGAAGAACATCAACGTCCTAGTGGATTGCTTGTACAACCCGAGATTCTTATGTGGAAATAGGAACATATATCCATGGATTTCATAACCAAACTACCTCGCACTTCCCGTGGTCATGATAGTATATGGGTGATTGTAGATCATTTGACCAAATCAGCGCATTTCATACCCATATGTGACACTTACAAAACATCAAGGTTGGCTCGTATATACATTGATGAGATTGTGAGTCATCACGGCGTACCTTTGCACATCATATCCGATCGAGATGCACGTTTCACTTCGCACTTTTGGGTGCTATGCAAGAACTCTTGGGTACTCAACTGGATTTAAGCACGTCTTACCATCCTCAAACGGAGGGTCAAACTAACAATTCAGACCCTGGAGGATTTGCTACACTTTTGTGTCTTTTACTTTGGTGGTGATTGGGATACGCATTAACCTCTCGCGGAATTCTCTTATAAATATAATTACCACTCGAGTATCAAGATGGCACCTTTCGAAGCACTTTACGGTCGCAAATGTCGATTTGTTGGACAAACATTGGTGAAAATTTCATCTCTAGCCCTGAACTCATACGAGAAACAACCGATAAAGTCTCCGCAATTCATAAAAATCTTGAAGTGGCTAGAAGTCGACAAAAACGTTATGCGGATAAAAGACGCAAGCTGTTGGAATTCCAAGTTGGGGATATGGTTCTTCTTAAAGTCTCACCATGAAAGGGAGTCATTCGCTTTAGAAAGAAGGGTAAATTAGCTCCACGGTTTGTAGGACCTTTCAAGATTCTGAAAAGGGTCGGGAAAGTGGCTTATAAACTGGAACTACCTTCCGATCTTAGGGGGGTTCATCCTATTTTTCATGTGTTGAATTTGAGGAAATGTTTGGCTGACGAAAGTCTGCATGTCCCTTTGGATGGCATCTAGATCGACGAGTCCTTATATTTTGTTGAGAAACCCATTGAGGTCATGGATCGCATCATGAAGAAGACTAGAACCACTACCACCCCAATCGTCAAGGTTCGTTGGGAGAATAAGCGCGGACCCGAATTTACCTGGGAACGCGAGGACCATATGAAGAAGAAATACCCGCAATTGTTCACTTGATTCTATTTCTAATTTCGGGAAGAAATTCTTAAAAGTTGGGGAGACTGTAACATTTCGTGTTTTCGTTAATTAAATTTTAGCTTCGTTATGTTCTTGTAAGGGCCTTTTTGTCATTATCGAAACTATGTGGGTTATTTATGATTGTTTCTTTGTTAATTTAAAAGTTAATGACTTAATTTATTAAATGATAATAATAATAATTAATCATAATAATAATAATAATAATAATAATAATAATAATAATAATAATAATAATAATAATAATAATAATGATACTAATAAATACATTTATAAACTTTGAATATTAACTATGAACTTTAACATGGGTAATAATAATAATAATAATAATAATAATAATAATAATAATAATAATAATAAATAATAATAATAATAATAATAATAATAATAATAATAATAATAATAATAATAATAATAATAAATAATAATAATAATAATAATAATAATAATAATAATAATAATAATAATAATAATAATAATAATAATAATAATGATATTAATAATAATAATAATAATAATAATAATAATAATAATAATAATAATGATGATGATGATGATGATGATACAAATAATAATGTTGTATTATAAGTGGTTATAAAAATCATGCAAGAACTCTTGGGTACTCAACTGGATTTACGCACGTCTTACCATCCTCAAACGGAGGGTCAAACTAACAATTCAGACCCTGGAGGATTTGCTACCCTTTTGTGTCTTTTACTTTGGTGGTGATTGAGATACGCATTAACCTCTCGCGGAATTCTCTTATAAATATAATTACCACTCGAGTATCAAGATGGCACCTTTCGAAGCATTTTACGGTCGCAAATGTCGATTTGTTGGACAAACATTGGTGAAAATTTCGTCTCTAGCCCTGAACTCATACGAGAAACAACCGATAAAGTCTCCGCAATTCATAAAAATCTTGAAGTGGCTAGAAGTCGACAAAAACGTTATGCGGATAAAAGACGCAAGCTGTTGGAATTCCAAGTTGGGGATATGGTTCTTCTTAAAGTCTCACCATGAAAGGGAGTCATTCGCTTTAGAAAGAAGGGTAAATTAGCTCCACGGTTTGTAGGACCTTTCAAGATTCTGAAAAGGGTCGGGAAAGTGGCTTATAAACTGGAACTACCTTCCGATCTTAGGGGGGTTCATCCTATTTTTCATGTGTTGAATTTGAGGAAATGTTTGGCTGACGAAAGTCTGCATGTCCCTTTGGATGGCATCTAGATCGACGAGTCCTTACATTTTGTTGAGAAACCCATTGAGGTCATGGATCGCATCATGAAGAAGACTAGAACCACTACCACCCCAATCGTCAAGGTTCGTTGGGAGAATAAGCGCGGACCCGAATTTACCTGGGAACGCGAGGACCATATGAAGAAGAAATACCCGCAATTGTTCACTTGATTCTATTTCTAATTTTGGGAAGAAATTCTTAAAAGTTGGGGAGACTGTAACATTTCGTGTTTTTGTTAATTATATGTTAGCTTCGTTATGTTCTTGTAAGGGCCTTTTTGTCATTATCCAAACTATGTGGGTTATTTATGATTGTTTCTTTGTTAATTCAAAAGTTAATAACTTAATTTATTAAATGATAATAATAATAATTAATCATAATAATAATAATAATAATAATAATAATAATAATAATAATAATAATAATAATGATACCAAGAAATACATTTATAAACTTTGAATATTAACAATGAACTTTAACATGGGTAATAATAATAATAATAATAATAATAATAATAATAATAATAATAATAATAATAATAATAATAATAATAATAATAATAATAATAATAATAATAATAATAGTAATAATAATAATAATAATAATAATAATAATAATAATAATAATAATAATAATAATAATAATAATAATAATAATAATAATAATAATAATAATAATAATAATACTAATAATAATGTTGTATTATAAGTGGTTATAAAAATCTATTCAAACTTTATATTTAAACCTTATTAATCAATTATTATAAATGATTATCATTCTCTATATTAAATTTCTTAAATGGTTTATTTCTTTGAATCAAAATATGAGTGATTCCATTATTCAATTTTCAAATCCTAAATTCCAATTGAAACCCTAGTTCACATTTGGTCTTTATCATGTTCATAACTTAATCTTGGAACTTATACGTTTAGGTATTCTGTAAAAGAAATCGTTGGAGCAAAACTTAATTGCTTGTTATTAATCTTAAGATCATCTTATATACCAAGTGAGTTGTCATGCCCCTTTTACCTTATTTCACGCCTTTTGGGGTGAAACATGTTAACTTTATAAACTTACACTTGCAAACATCTTGATACTTGTAAATGCACTAGCAATTCGTATATATTCTTGTCATGGTTATTTGTAATATTGTGAGCCTTATATGACAGACATTTTGTGTAAACAATCATTAACTATTGCTAGCCTAGCGACGTCATAGATCTATGGGCTTGACAACCCTATTTTGGTTCTAAAGCCGAGGTTATTGTTGGCTCCTGATGACGTATGCTTGTTCATTATGGGAACCAAGTACACTTAGCTAATCGTTATAACTTATTGTTGCCATCTTTGTTAAGGTTTGATTGTATCATTATATTATATATAACCTTGCATTATTCGTAACCGATGACATGAATTGCTACTTTTATTCTTTTATATGTATGTATGTATAACCCATGGAAACTCACCAACATTCAATTGTTGACATTATTTTTAACATGTTTCAGGAAATTCCCAAGGTTGATGTTTGATTTTGAAGTATGGACACATCTAGGGTTGGACCTAGAAAATAAAAGACATGTTCTAAATCTTGGAATTGTTGAACTTAAGTTATGTTTTTGTTTTGTTTGAGACGTCTTGGTTGTGACTTCCCTTTAAAACTTATGCATAATTATATTACATTTGTTGGTAGTGTTATGTGGCTATGAACAATCTTAACCCTTACATCTCAATGTTTCTGCCGTTAAGGTTGGGTTGTGACATGAATTGTAAGAAATGTAGAATGAGAATGAATGGACGATAGCAAATGAATGAATGTCAAGAATGATGATAAAAGTTAATAATGAGATTATCTATTTGTACGTATGATGCATGATCGCGAACGAAGTAAAGTATTGTTTTAAACGAATGTAAAGTATTTTTTATTTATAAAACTAGAAATCACTCAGCAACGCTGACTTTTTATGTGTTTTCCAGTTGGGAGGTAAAAGTTGTTGAGGATAGCACGACGCAGCTACTTGGAAAGTTTTGGGGATGGCATCCATTTTGTGTAGCAATGACGTTTTTGTGATGTAATGCAAACAAATGAGATTTTGTAATGGTTAACAATGTAGTATTATTTTACAAAAGTTGTCATTAATATAATGAAATGGTTTATTAAGTATTCCGCTGCGATGTTTTAGCAAATTTAAATGTGTCTTTTATATTTTATGTGCGATGAATGACCAACTATGACTGTCCCGGGGACGGGGCCTTACAAAGCAGATATTTTTTTTTTTGTATTTTTTATCATTTGTGAGTGTTTTTGAGATAGTTTGTTTAAATTTTTAATACTCCCCCTAAAGTTTATATCACACAAAGATAAAAACTTAAATTTTTAAAAATAAGAAAATAGTAATGACACCATAAAAAACATAAGATGAAATCTAATAAAAATTTTGTATTTTGCATATATTTGTACATGAGTATATAATAATACCTTTAGTGAGATCATAACAGTCCAACCTTCATAGTGTAGATATTGTAAGAAACGTAGACAAAATCCCACACATATTGATTGCTGGTATATATTACCTCTTAAACTCAAGCAATGGTTTATATATTGTTTATACTTTGTGATGCTTCACATGTTTTATGTTTCTTGATCATTCTCTATATTCCTTACACTCTAAAGTATAGAGAGATCAACCACCCGCATGAAATGCATGGTAGAACTTCATGACAACTTATATGATTATGTCATTTAAGTTATAAGATCTCATGTATTATAGGTGAGGGGGGTTAATTTGAAATTCTTATGATTGTAATCAAAGATGGACTTTATTGTTCATTCACTGTGAAATGTGTTCCATATTGTAATCTTTTTGGATCATGTGCATGAGCACTTTGTGCTTTGTTTACTCCAGTTCTTTGCATTGGAAAACATAGCTTTACTATGGGTGAATGAGATTCATAAAGTATCATTACCTAGTGTATTTAAATTATCACAAACACATCCGATTCAATGAGTTAATGCTTACCTATACCCTAAGGTGATAGCTTTATAGTGAAAAGAGACACTTGATAGCTTTATAGTGGAAATAGACTCTTTAGTTTGTCACAAAAGCATATATCTTCAATTCCAAGCTAAGCCTATCCATATATCAAATAAGGTACGTAAGTCTTTGATAGCTTATAAGTTGAATTGCTAATAATATACCGACTGTAGTTATATCCTTTCTCATGGTTTATTCTATTCTATTAAATTTTAAGGACATATATTTGATATTTTTTTATGGATTTTCATTTTTTATGTCTTTTTGATATTATCAAATGAAATAGAAATATTTTTTTATTTTTCTGTTTTAAAATGTTTTTTGTCTTTATAAATAATTAAAAGCAAGATGGATCATTAACTAAAGTAAAGTGATATGGTATTTATATTTTATTCAAGGTTAATCATGCCTATTGCTTGAACAAAGAAATCAAACCAATTACGTTCAAATGCCTTAGTAAACAAGTTAGCAAGTTGATTATCTATGTGTACTTGTATCAACTTGATTAACCTTTTTTCAGCATAGTCTCTCAACCGGGGCAGTCTCGTTAACTGGGTGAGCTGGCGCCTTTCGCTTCTTGCCCATAGTCTCAAATATCTTGTAAATTCATCATGAGTAATTTGGTTTCTCATAGCTCATTATAATAATATTACAAGTAATAGTAGTAGTGCTTATAGTAGTGATGGCAGTAGTATCAGGAATTCAGTAGTATCATCAAGCGATAGCGGACAAGATAGTTTATTTTAAGAAAACCTTCAGACCACACCAAGAAAATTTTCTGGAACCATAAATTTTAAAAGAAAGGTTTCAATCACCACATAAAGGTTCATGTTGGAATTTACGCATTCGATAAATTCAGGATTACGTAGATCAAGTGTAATCATCAATTTACCCAACTCGATCATCCCGACATGTTCCCACAAGGACAGTCCTAGGGTCTACTAAGGTATTCCCGGCTTCTCTACAACCTTAGGCTTTGATACCAATCTGTCACACCCCGGGCCCACGGTGGGTGGATGTCACAGACTGGTAATAAACATGGAAGCGGAAACTAACCATCAAGAGAGCACAAAAGGGAGAGAATATCACATGGCATTACATTACAAATTATAGCCGGGCTATAAAGGCCGGGCCCAATCTCAAAAACAGAAATAATTCAGTACAATAGTTCATAATTAAAACATACAACAAGCTTAAATTGTTTCAATTATTGAAAACCAGTCAAGCAATGGCAAGGGTCACGGTGCTAGGTCATCCATAAGTCCTCTACACAAGTTAGACCTCCATCAAGGATTACCTGAAACATGCTCAAAAAGAATTTGTGTCAACTAAAAAGTTAATGATTTCAAATGCTTAAAGTTTAAAAACAAAAGGATTCTTTGGAATCCATACTTGATTTAGAAAATCATGGTATCATTGTTGTGGGGATCACAATCAACCCTGCAACCAGCCCCGACTAGCCTCTTCAAGAATTGTGTTCCTTGTTAACTCACATAGGGAAACTGAGTCTCAAATCACTGCACCATACCTACCAGATGGTTCATCATGGTATCTTATTAAAACCTGTTACATGCCACAAACGACCTGTGAATCCATGGATCGTCAACAGGAATTATCAGTGTGAATCGATGTCAAGTCAACGTTAGCGGAATTAACGTTGATTTGGTTTAATTGTATTTAAGCAACTTTAAATATCAATGAAATATCAAGAACACACGAAACAAAACACAATTAATGATTAATCAATATTTTATTATAATGTGTTGGTGATTACAAAAGAATGAATGTACGATATCAATGAATGCTATGATGTTGTATATGTTTTTGATGATCGAAAGACTTTTGATGATTGTTGTATTGCTATTGCTGTTCTCAATCAATCAATCGTCTAACTCAATCGTCCTTGAATCGAAACCTAGGATCCATATTTATAGACAATGATGTTTCAGTTATAGGAAACACCGGATCTCTTGGGATTTGATTTGTTTCTGATAAGGAATCATCGGATTTCTCGGGATTCGTATAACCGCCTTGTTGACTTGTTGACTTGTAACACTTGTTTTATACAAGTGTTTGGACTCCGCAGAAATATTGTCTTCCGTAGATGTTTTGTTCTTCCGCAGATGTTTTGTTCTTCCGCAGTATTCTTGTAATTCACTTGGAACTCCAGTTGATTTGTTCATCCGTAGATGATCTTCGGATGTTTTGTTACTTGTAAAATATATATCTACGGAAGAACGAAATGTTCATCCGTAGATGTTTCTTACACTTGGTCAATTTCAGTAATTGACCAAGTATTATGTTTGTACCTGCAGCCATACATAAATCAACACAATAATGAAGTACAAAAGTTCATTACAGATTAATTCAAGTACTAAGCCTATACATAATGACTAGATCTACTGATTCTAGACCTAACAATACTCCCCCTTAGCTTAGCTACTTGCAATCAGTCCTTCAAAACTGCAAGATCCTTGATTCTGGCAATCATCTTGTTGTAGAAGTAGGAAACAGCAGTCTTCTGATCATCATACTTATAGTTGATCTTCATCTTGCTGATCTTCTTCAGAGTCTCATAACTGATTCCCAGAACATCTTCCTCTGTAGTGAGTGTGTCTAACACCTTGTTGTTATTCACCACTTCTAGCTCATCTTGTTCTGTTATTCTGAGTTCTGTTACTTCATCAAAGGTTGTTCCCTTCAGTAGTCCAGCATTAAATCTCCTTCTTTTATATGCTTTGGCATGTAGTTTGTCTATTACTTGAATCACATGACATGTAGGAACAGATCATTTTGTGCTTTTTCATCAGACAGCTTGGGAAAGAATTTGTCATTAAGATATGAGGTGTAGCTGGGATGGAGCAGTTTGATTTCCACAGGATCAAAGATTCTGATCTTTTCAGCTTTCTTGTTCTCAGCATTTCTCAGTAGGACCAACTCTTTTGTCTTCTCAACATATCCCCATTCAGTGATTGGGTATGTGAATTGAGTCCCTTCAATGCATTTAAGTGCTGCTTTGTTTCTGTTGTTGTAGCCAATCCTCTTCAAGAATTCATCATCTACATGTTCTGAGGCATTGGTCTTGAATCTCTTTAGCCCTTTGATTCTCTTTTGATGTTCTACATCTTCTCTTTTGGCTTCTATAAGCACATCATCTTTAAATTTTGTTTTCAACTTTCCCACTAGGGTTGAGAAATCTCTTCCTCTAGGGTGAATTGGATAATTGCTGATGATTAAACTTTGAAGATCTTTGATGTCATTTTCTGGCAGACTCAACACTGAGAGTACATCATGGAAGTATTCAACTCTTCCAGATGTTCTTTTAATAACAGCACAATCCCAGTCTGGATCATATTTCCAGGCCATGATCTTGTTTTCTTCCGCAGAGCTGGGAGTTGTGAGATGATCTATCAGTTGTATTAGAGTGGACTTTTGCTCAGTTATCTCTCTAACTGCAGTCCCAAGTGGCCATACTTTTCCGGGGATAACTTCTCTTGGCTCTCTAATCAATTTCTCTTTTCCTTTGTGCTGATCTTTAGGTTCAACTGTTATAGGTTCAGCAGGAAGTTTGCTTTGTTGTTCATAAGATGGATGTGGAGCTTCAGTTCTGAATTTTACTCCAGTATCTAGCTCAACTTTCATCACATGCTCCATCATCCTTCTGAGTTCCCCTACTGATCTTCCTTTAAGCTCATGAGGTTTGTAGTTATGTCCTTGTAACCAGCAAGTCATGTTGTATTTGCTCAGCTTGGCTGTGTCACAATGTCCCAACTCCTTCTTTGTGTTTTGAATTGATTGAAAGGTGCTGAAGGCTTCATAATCACAATTTGGAATCATAAAGCATGCAAGCTCAAATTCTTTTAACAGGTTCTTCATCTCTGTCATGTTTAGTCTTTCAACCATGTCATAAGGGAAACCATGGTTTATAAGTGTCATGAACATGGTTGATTCAGGCCTCTCTTCAAATATGTCACTTGTAGTCAGAAGATCATCAGCCTTTGAGACTTCTTGTTTTGGAGGAGAGTCTTCTTTGATTAATTCTTCCCACTCTTTATCACTTTCATCTTTCTTTTCAGAGATAGGCTTCTCAGTAGATAAGTCTATTGAGGGGGTGTGTTCAGGAGAAGTCAGCTTTTGTTTCTTTGAAATACTTTCATAAGTAGTTGGCTTCTTCTCAGCAGTACCAAGGTACTTTCTTTTCCTTGAGTACAAGATCATTTCTTTTGATGCCTCAGACTTTGTTTTGTTTGAGCAGTTGAAGCCTTAGCATGAGATTCCAATGAACTGATCTTCAGTTTAAGTTGCTCAATTTCTTCTTCTTTGCTCTTTATAATGTTTGACTGAGCAGTCATAGTGCCAGATGCTTGTTCAAGTCTCTTCATGATCTTTTCTTTATCTTTCTTATCAGACTCTGCTGACTCTTTAAGCTCAGCTTCCTTGTCTAGCAGAGCATCAATGACTTCTTTATCACTTTGAGCATCTTCTCTCAGTCTCTTTATTCTTGCTTGCTGTGTTATCAATTCTTCATCCTTTTCTTTTATTATGCCCTTCAGCTCTTGTATTCTTGCCTTTCTTTTATTTGATTTGAGCACAAGCTTGTTGTACTCAGCCACCAGATAACTTTTGCTCACAGGAATGTCATCATCACTCAGATCATCTTCATTATAAGCAATCACATCAACCTGATCTGCTTCTGTGTCTATTTCCTGATGCTGAGACTCAATCTCATCTTCTTTTACTTCCTCATGATCAACACTTGCTGAGCTTGACTTTGGTTCAGTGGCTTGATCTTCATGCTCTTGAAGAGTTTGTTGTTGTTGCTGGTCAGTCACTGGAGAAACTTGTTCAGTTTCATTTGAATGCACAGGGGATTCAGTCTTGGATAATGACAGTTTAACTGTACTTGCTTCTGAGACTAATTCTGTCTCTCCAGTGTAGATGCTCTCAGTATCTGAATTTGGAAGTTGTTGGTAAAGTTGTATCTGAAGCTGAATTGGTGATTGGGGTTGAATGGGAGAGATAGGTTCTGTATTTTGGCTGGCTGGTGATTGTGTTGGGGTATTTGTTTTGTTGTGGTGATAGATGGAAGGATTGGAGAGATAGGTTCTGTATTTTGGCTGTGAGGGGATGGTGGTTGATGTGGTTGTTGTTGTTGAGGTGATGCTTCTGGTGATGGAGTGTCTTGAGCAGAGCTGGTAGCAGAGCTCTCTTCATCAATTTCCCAAACAAGCTCTTGAGGTATGTCTGCATTAGCATCAATCACATGAGCAAACATGTCTATGTCACCTCCTTCATATTTCCCTGAGATTTTGTTCAGCACAGATCTGCCAAGGTGTGCTTGGATAAACACACCACCCTCCACAGATGTTCCAGGCAGGTCTGCATTAATGATGAGCTGAATGAACCTTGGAAACATATACATCTTATCAGCCTTCTGTACTCGAATGTGATCACACAAACAATTAAAGATGTACTTTGAATAGTTGTAGGTCCTTCCCTCAAAGATGCCAATGATACCAGATGATATATGTCTTGAAAATCTGTCAAGCCCAGATTTTCTGTTTGACATACACTTCAGATAAGTGTGACACAAAAATCTGTATGGCTTACAGAGTCTTCCCTTCTTGATTTCTCCCTTTTCAAAGTCTCCATCATACCCCATTAGGAGAAAAACCTTTTCTATGTATTCATTATCAAATACATCAGGGTGTCCAACTTCAACATCTCCCAGTTCTAGTACCCTTCTTATTGTTTGTTCGTCTATTCTCAGCCTTCGATTCTTTACTTCTGCAATAATTCCTTCATCATCTTCTTCTATATGTGCAGAATTCCAGAAATCACTGATATGCGAGCGATAAATCGTTGGCTCTGCAGATAGTGCATAGAATATCCTTGATCTTCTCAAATATCTCATAATTTCTTGACATCCTTCTGACACAGGATCGTCAGGGTTCAAGAAAGCACACACATTATGCTCTTTTGCAAATCGTTGATCCATCTGTTCATAAGAAAAGACTTCGTTAGAATCACATTATTGATATAAGAATACGAACAGTTGTGAGATAAAACAAGAATCAACTTGTTCATTCTTGATGATTACGACATGTTTTACCTTAATAAACGCTGATTAAGAACACAGATATATGTTTGCTTAAGGTTTGATTTGGTAAATTTTGAATGTTGAGAAAGTGGGAAAAATTTGTTGAGTGAGATTTTCTAGGTCTGAAAAAGTGAGCTGAAAAAGTGAATAATGCATTTGACAAGTCAAATCTCTTTATTTATACCCTCAGACATATTAATTTTCTCGGATTTATTCAGTGGGTCCCACATTGTAATCTTCCGTAGAAGTAATTTCTCATTAATTGTGTGATCCACAATTTACTCTTCCGTAGTACATCTACGGATCAACAACTTCTACTGGTGAAATTTTAATCATTAAATTATTGATCTTTATTCATCCGTAGTTTACCAATCTACGGATAAACATTAATATACTAATATTGATTTACACACAGTTTTATGTATGGCCCAACTCCATTGGTTGAACCAATTATTGCTATAGGACCTCGTTGGCTTTGTATACATGACAATTTAGTACAAGAAAATTTAAAATAGAGATTTAAAAAAAAATTTCATGTAACCAACGGCTAAGGTGATGCTCAGATTTCAATTTCTTCAAATTGATAAAGATATAGACATTGCTGCTGCTGATTTAGATGCTATTTCATGAATTCTACTCCCCCTAAATTTGTGATTAATGATGAACTTAAGCATTTATCATAAATTTCTTTAAGAGGAATAACATAAACTTTAAATATATGATAATGATCAGATACACATAAGATGGGATCATACTATAATGCTAAGCCTCTTCCTGATTAGTTATGTTGTATAGTTGATACTAGAACAAGTTCTGATTGCAAGTATATTGTCCTTATAAATCCATACAAGAGCTCATGTATCAACTAGGCATGCTGTTTATCATGTTTTATTGTTTTAGAAATAACTGTCATGGGCTTCACATTTGATTCACAAAGGTGTTGTCCTCCCTTTGCAAGTCAAATCATCACTTTTTCACACTTAAGACTATGTACTTTAAATTATAATAGCTATCTTGAGATGTATTTGGCATCTCATTGATGCGATGTTGATAAAGCTCAAGATAATATACAGTTGATCACTTAGGATTCTTTTGAGAGCTTTAGATATGATCATCATCAGGTCACCAGGTCTTTACTCACGTAAAACAGAGGTGCCTTTAACCCAGGTCTTTGTTCACACAAAACAGAGGGATGATGATGAGCATGATCTTTTCACCTTTGATACTGATATTCAGTATGGTGATCATACACCCAGGTCTTTGTTCACACAAAACAGAGGGAGTATGATTTGCAAAGATAGATAGTATAAAGTGTTTTACATAGTGTGTTCAGATGAATGATTTGATCACATTAGGATAAGACTCA
Organism: Flaveria ramosissima; assembly: GCA_025215565.1. Taxonomy (NCBI): domain Eukaryota; kingdom Viridiplantae; phylum Streptophyta; class Magnoliopsida; order Asterales; family Asteraceae; genus Flaveria; species Flaveria ramosissima. Next base: position 17,447,077 of record CM046029.1, on the reverse strand, counting down.
CTTTGTTTTCTCAAAATGAAGTTTCCCACAGACAATTATGACAATATTATGTTTTGCAAGCACTAAGTTTTGTTTCCACTCAAGATGAACCTACTCACATATCAAGAAACTTGTTGAGATATATTGTTATTTGTTTATGCAGAAATAGGCAAAGCTATAGTTTACTATCATTTCCATGCATAAGTCATACTGATGCATTATTGCACACAGCATGTTGTTTGTTTGGACTTGATTTAATCTAAGTTAATCATACCTAGAGACTCAATCAGAAAATTAAATCTGACTGAATCAAAGGCTTTAGTGAATAAATCAGCAAGCTGATTTGATGTATCCACTTTGACTAACTTAATCAATCCCTTTTCTGAGCAATCTCTCAGAAAATGATACCTAATCTCTATATGTTTTGTTTTACTATGTTGCACAGGATTAGCAGTGATAAACATAGCAGCAGAATTGTCTATATAGATTGAAGTTTGAAGAAAGTTGTAACCATAGTCAAGCAATTGGTTTTGTAACCAAAGTACTTGAGAACACCCAGCTGAAGCAGCAATGTACTCAGCCTCAGCTGTGGATACAGAAACATTTGTTTGTTTCTTGCACTGCCATGACACTAGCCTAGGTCCAATGAGTTGACATCCACCGGTTGTTGATTTTCTATTGCTGTTACATCCACCATAGTCACTATCTGAGTATGAGTAGAGTGTAAAGTCTCCATCCTTGGGATACCATAGACCAAGTCCTGGTTTTCCCTTGAGGTATCTGAAAATTCTTTTGATAGCATTGAGATGAGACTCCTTTGGATCAGATTGGTACCTAGCACAAACACACACAGCAAACATAATATCAGGTCTACTGGCAGTTAAGTACATAAGTGAACCTATCATGGATCTAAATAATTTTTGATCAATAGATTTTCCAGTGGGATCAGGAGCAATTTTATCAATTGTTGATGCTGGTGTTTTGCATGAGGATACTTCAGCAAGATTGTATTTCTTCAGTATTTGATGTATGTATTTTTCTTGATTGATGAATATCCCGTCTGCTCTTTGATGAACTTGAAGGCCAAGGAAGAATGTTAATTCACCCATTGAGCTCATCTGAAATTCAGATTTCATCAGTTCTTCAAAATTCACACACAATCTCTTATTTGTTGATCCAAATATAATGTCATCAACATATACTTGAACTACTAAGAGATCTTGATGTTCTTGTTTGAGAAAGAGTGTCTGATCAATAGTTCCTCTTTTGTAGCCATGCTTGAGTAAGAAAGATGATAGTGTTTCATACCATTTTCTTGGTGCTTGATGAAGACCATATAAGGCTTTATCTAGTTTGTATACCCTGTGAGGATAATGAGGATCTTCAAATCCGGGGGGTTGAGACACATAAACTTCCTCATCAATTTTCCCATATAAGAATGCACACTTGACATCCATTTGATACACAGTGAATTTCTTGTATGATGCATATGCCAAGAACACTCTTATTGCCTCAATTCTTGCAACTGGTGCAAAAACTTCATCATAATCTATGCCTTCTTCTTGAGTGTATCCTTGTGCTATCAACCTTGCTTTGTTTCGGACAATAATCCCTCTATCATCCAGTTTGTTTTTGTATAGCCATCTAGTTCCAATAGGATGTTGACCTTCAGGTAAATCAACAAGATACCATACTTTTTGCTTTCTGAACTGTTGAAGCTCTTCTTGCATAGCTTCAATCCAGCTATTGTCTTTTAAAGCAGCTGTAATGTTAGGAGGCACCACTTGAGAAAGAAAACAGTTGAAAAGACAAAGGTTGGCTGTACCACTTTGGCTCCTTGTAGTTCTCTTGTCAGGATTTCCAATGATATTGTTAAGTGGATGAGTCTTATGAATTCTCATAGATGGAGTTGACTCAACTGGAATGGATGATTCCAGATTAGTCATTTCCATTGCCTCTGACTGATTCATCTCAATTTGAGAATTCAAGAAATAATCAAATTGAGCTACAGTAGTATCTGCAGTTGGATTTTGCTCTTCCGCAGTAACTTCTGCGGAAGTAGTTTGTTCTTCCGTAGGAGCTGCTCCGGATACATTTTGGTCTTCCGAAGGAAGTTCTCCGGATACATGCTGATCTTCCGAAGGAACTCCGGATGCATTTTGTTCTTCCGAATGAATTTCTCCTGATGCATGTTGTTCTTCCGAAGGAACTCCTGATGCATTTTGTTCTTCCGCAGGAATTTCTCCGGATGCATGTTGTTCTTCCGAAGGAACTCCTGATGCATTTTGTTCTTCCGAAGGAATTTCTGATGCATTTTGTTCTTCTGAAGGAATTTCTCCGGATATATTTTGTTCAGTTCCACATGTAATATCTGCTTCTGCTGAAGTATTGTCACTTGAAGATGGATGTATCCTTGGGGGATCAGCAGATAAAGTTACTTCAGTCATAACAGGTGGAACAAATGGATAGCATACTTCATCAGATCCTGCATTTGTCAAATGATCATAGTTAAAAGATTTAGACAAAGCATCTATGTCAAATAACCATGATGAACCTTTAACTGACTTAGTGAACACATTTTCATCAAAAGATACATTAGGGGTCTCTTCCACAATGTTATGCTGTGGAATATACACTCTATATGATTTTGATGTTGAAGAATATCCAACAAAGAAACCATCATATGCTTTTTCTGAAAATTTTCCTAATGACTCTTTTATGTTCAAAACAGTTACTTGACATCCAAATACTCTTAGATATCCTATGTAAGGTTTTCTTTTATATAGGAGCTCATAAGGAGTTTTGTTATGTTCTTTGACAATTAATGTTCTATTTTGAACATTGCATGCAGTATTCACAGCCTCAGCCCAAAAGGTAATAGGTAGTTGTGAATCAGCTAGCATTGTTCTTGCTGCTTCAATGAGAGTTCTGTTTCTCGTTCAGCAACTCCATTTTGTTGTGGAGTCCTTGGTGCACTGAATTGTCTTGCAATACCTTTGCTCCTACAAAAAGAATCTAGTTCAAAGTTAACAAATTCAGTACCATTATCACTCCTGAAAATTTTGACTTTTGTATCAAGTTGATTCTCAATCTTGATAACAAAGTCCATTAATGTTTCTGATGTTTCACTCTTTTGTTTTAAGAAAAAGACCCATGTAAATCTAGTGAAATCATCAACTATCACCAAACAATATTGCCTTTTTCCAATGCTCATGACATTGGTTGGACCAAAAAGATCCATGTGAAGCAATTTGAGTGGTGTAGTATTAGTATTGATTGTTTTTGGTTTATGTGACACTCTGTGTTGTTTTCCTTTGTAACAAGAAGAGCAATGAGTTGAGCAATGGAACTCTTTATTTGGTAATCCAATGACCAGGTCATGTTTCACCAATTTATTCATGTTTTTCATGTTAGAATGAACAAGCCTTCTATGCCATAATTGTGACAAATCTTCTGAAAGTTTAGTTATAAGACAAGTTTCATGTTTTGTGAGAGAAGTGTTGTTCATATCCAAGACATAAGTGTTTCCTTTTCTTGCTGCTTTGAGGAGAATCCAATCTTCTGGGACAATAAATCCTGGCTTAAGAATGTAACAGTTAGTGTCATCAAACAATGTAGTGTAGTTTTGATCACAGATTTGAGATACACTAAGTAAATTATACTGTAAGTTTTTACAGTAATTTACTTTATCAAATTTAAGTACACCATTGGTTATCATTCCTTCACCAACAATTTTACCTCCCTTTTTATCCCCACCAAATGCCACATAAGAAGCATTTTTATGTTTGAAATCATGGAGAAGAGAACAGTTTCCTGTCATATGGCTGGAACAACCACTGTCAACATACCACATGTTGTCAGCTCTCCAATATTGTTCCTGCAATCAGAAAAGAAAATCAGTTAGAAGTGACAACCCAAGTCTTAGTGATCTTGGGTTTGTCAACAGGATCTAAAACAGTTACTCTTTCATGAATATTTTTTGAAGTTTCAGTTTCAGATTTGATTGATTCATTCTGATTTGATTTAGATGAGGATGATTCTGCTGAATGGGATGTTGATGAAGTAGATTCATGATTCATATTTTCTGCTTTACTTAGATCAACTTCATTTGCTTGAGTCTTTTGTTTTGATAATGAACCTTTAAATGTCTCACTATCTTTTGTTTTTGAAAGAGGTATATGAATGCCTTTTTCAAATTTATCAAAGAATGAATCATCATCCTTTGATTCCTTGTCTGACAAATCCACTCTTTTGTGTGGTGTTTTTGACTGCTGGAAAGATGGTCTTTTCCTCAGTATATGAACACTTGATGATGATTTGTCCTTTGGTTTTGCCTTTGATTTTTGTTCATGCTTCTTCAGTTTTGAACCCTTTGCAGAATCCGTAGATTGGGAATCTGATTCAGATTTGTCTGATTCTTTCTTCTTTGAGCCTTTTGTCTTGTTCTTTTTGTTGAAATAACATTCCTGTGTGGAATGATTATTTTTGTTGCAGATAGAACAATGTTTGTTGAAGTAACAATCAGCAGTCATATGATTGTTCATATTGCAAATAGAACAGTAGCTGCTGAAGTAACAATCTTCAGTGTTGTGATTTTTCATGTCACACCATTTGCAATACTTTTCTTCTGATTCTTTCTCAGAATCATTCCTTTTGTTTGCTGATCTTTGTTGTGGCTCTTTCTTCTTTAGCTTTGAATGTGCTTCACCTTTGTCAATTTTGTGCACATTTTGATCGTTTGGGGCTGAATTTCTCTTCCGTAGATCAGCAGCTGAAGTTTTCTTGTTCAGTTGATGATCTGCTGATGCCTTTTTCTTTCTTTGAGTTTTCCTCTTTCCTCAGTGATGACAGATTCATCAGCCAATTTCTTGGAGGATTCTTGCATACTTAGTTCTTGAAGACCTTCATTCAATTGAGCTATCCTCTTGCAGATGGTCTTCAACATGTTTCTTTGTTTAGGAGGGTATGGCAAGTTTGTTTCTTCAAGCACTTTTGGAATATGGGCTTTCAGTTGAAAATTTTTACCAGTGCTTGTTTGATCAACATCATGTTCATCAGAATCATCCAACTCATCACACTTATCATAATCAAATTCTGAATCATTTTGATCTAATGATTCTGATTCAGATGATTCAGTTTCACTCACCTCAGCTTTATCTTTAATTTTAGTTTTAGTTGAATCTTTTTCAAACTTAGTGCTAGGCACAAAATGATTTGACAGAGTGTTTGTCATTGTTGTAGGTAAGGATGTGTAATTATCATTTATAGGTGGTGCAACCGCATTATAACCCAACCCAGACCTTTTCTTTGATTCAATATGAGAATTTAGTAATTTCTCATATTGCTGAGATGATAATTGAAACTTCTGAAGTTTCACTTCAGTTGATGCATGATCAGCCATGGATTTTGTTAAGGAAGTGGTCAAATGCTCAACTTGGGCTTTTAGGCTATAATTTTCAGAAACAAATTTTTCTAAATCCTTTTGCAAAGAATTAATTTTTATTTGATATAATTTATGTTCTCTAACATGAGATTCATTCAAAATCATTGTTTCTTTTACTTTATCAGCCAACTGTTGAGCATGGACTCTATATCGTTCAACTTCCTCAACACAAGTTGATGAACACAATCTTTCTTTTACCTCTTTTGCCATTGGTGGAACTGTTTGATCCATATGGGCCATCAATGCTTGATTTTCTTCCAAAACTTCCTTCTCATACAAACTCCAGTCACACGTTCCATCTTGAAGTATGATCAGTCCTGACTCCTTTGAGTTACTTGGTCCTGCTGATTCTTTGGTGGCTGGTGGGGAAGCATTGATCAGTTGAGATTGCTTGTGCAGAGGTCTTTGAGAAGATTGTTGATTTGCTTGAATCTGATGTTGTTGATGCTGCTGATGTTGTCTCATCTCTGGATAAGACTGTTGATTGCATTCTCTTGAGAAATGTCCATAGAGATTGCATTTGTAGCATCTCACTTTTGATTTGTCAACACCAATCTTTGATGTTTTGCTTGCTGAAGCCAAGTTCTTATTTCTCCTGAGATATTGCTTAGCTCTATAAGCAATAATGGCCATCTGCCATTGTAGATCCATCTCTTCCACTACATCTGGAGGTAGTTCTTAAAAGTCTTGTTGGCAGATATTGACTGATGTTAGAGAGCTTCCCAGATATGCTTGAAAACTTGAGCTAAAAGCTGTAAAGGCTGCTCTTTGTTCTTCAGAGTCCAATATCACAGTTATTGGTTCTGACTGATTTGCTGAAAAGGAAGACTTAGTTGTTGCTGCAGTTGTATCTTGTCTATCAGTAGTTCTTCCTTTATTCTTCTGCTGTTTGTCTTGAGATGATTTCTTTGAAGGTTTTGAAACATAGAAGCTAACTTCCTCCTCATCATCACTCCTAGCACAAGAGTTATCACTTTCATTGTTTGAAATAAAAGCACTTCCTACATTATTTGTTTCTTTGAAGTGATAGGGTGAGACATGAGTTCTCACACTCTTGTTTCTTGATTTTTCGTCCATTTCAAGAGCTTCCACTTTTGCAACCAGAGTATCTAATCCAGTAGCTTTCAGATCTATAGTGTTCTTGAACATGGACACAGTATGCTTCCAACTTTCTGGCAAAGTGTGGAGCATTTTCTTGTTTAATTCCTCACTAGTATACTTCAGCTCTAGAATATTCATCTCAGTGACTAACTGCATGAATCTATGAAGTTGCTGAGGAATTGATTCACCCTCAATATGATGAAAAGTTTCATATTGTGATCTGAGGGTGTCTCTCCTTATACTTCTTATCTCATCACTCCCTTCGCAGAGAGTGTGAAGAATCTTCCATAAGGAGTGAGCTGTTTTATAGTTCTCACACCTGATTAATATCTCTTCAGGTAAAGCCATACTAAGCAGACTGTATGCTTTTATATCGACTTTAACCTTTTTGACATCATCAGGTGATAGATCTTTTGTACTGATTGGTTGATTTTTGTCATTATAATCCGGCCCAAGAGTGGGAGGAATATAAGGACCTTCAGTGATGGAAATCCACAAGTCAGAATCAGTATAGTTTACATGATTCCTGAACTTGATTTTCCACGACTTGAAATCTGCTTTTGTTTCCAACTTCGGGGGTTGGTAAGATGAACCACTGAAGTTGCTCATGATGTTAACAAGATCTACTATTCAATTGATTTGAATATAGAAACAAGTTAATTAAAAAGATTGCTGTTAAGCGAAATCAAACACAATTAAAACACGACTAACACTGATAGATCAATTGATCTAAATCAATGAGCACTTGGCTCTGATACCACCTGTGAATCCAAGGATCGTCAACAGGAATTATCAGTGTGAATCGATGTCAAGTCAACGTTAGCGGAATTAACGTTGATTTGGTTTAATTGTATTTAAGCAACTTTAAATATCAATGAAATATCAAGAACACACGAAACAAAACACAATTAATGATTAATCAATATTTTATTATAATGTGTTGGTGATTACAAAAGAATGAATGTACGATATCAATGAATGCTATGATGTTGTATATGTTTTTGATGATCGAAAGACTTTTGATGATTTTTGTATTGCTATTGCTGTTCTCAATCAATCAATCGTCTGACTCAATCGTCCTTGAATCGAAACCTAGGATCCATATTTATAGACAAAGATGTTTCAGTTATAGGAAACACCGGATCTCTTGGGATTTGATTTGTTTCTGATAAGGAATCATCGGATTTCTCGGGATTCGTATAACCGCCTTGTTGACTTGTTGACTTGTAACACTTGTATTATACAAGTGTTTGGACTCCGCAGAAATATTGTCTTCCGTAGATGTTTTGTTCTTCCGCAGATGTTTTGTTCTTCCGCAGTATTCTTGTTCTTCCGCAGCATTTCTTGAAATTCACTTGGAACTCGTTGATTTGTTCATCCGTAGATGATCTTCGGATGTTTTGTTGCTTGTAAAATATATATCTACGGAAGAACGAAATGTTCATCCGTAGATGTTTCTTACACTTGGTCAATTTCAGTAATTGACCAAGTATTATGTTTGTACCTGCAGCCATACATAAATCAACACATATATAAATGGGTTAACCTATATATTTAATGCATACACAATAATGAAGTACAAAAGTTCATTACAGATTAATTCAAGTACTAAGCCTATACATAATGACTAGATCTACTGATTCTAGACCTAACAATACTCCCCCTTAGGCTTAGCTACTTGCAATCAGTCCTTCAAAACTGCAAGATCCTTGATTCTGGCAATCATCTTGTTGTAGAAGTAGGAAACAGCAGTCTTCTGATCATCATACTTATAGTTGATCTTCATCTTGCTGATCTTCTTCAGAGTCTCATAACTGATTCCCAGAACATCTTCCTCTGTAGTGAGTCTCATAACTGATTCCCAGAACATCTTTCCAACGCCTACCATATTGATATACTTTTCTAAAAAAATCATACATCCGTTGTTTACATATATGTAAATCTAGTTATACACATGTGTAGTACTCGATTTACACATGTGTAAATCCGATATTACACATGTGTAAAACGAAATTCGTTAAAAAAAGGATTTTTTATTTTTTATAAATTTGTTTTTATTTTGTTTATGAAAGAGGGAAAGTAGGAGAAAATTTTTGTGTTTTTATTTTTTTTATTTTTATGTTATTTTTTGATTTATAAAATTTTTAAATATGTTTTTGTTAATTATAATTTTGCCATTGAGAACTAGTGGTTGAGATTGGTTCCTAGAGTTCTCACAAAAAAAACTAGTTCTCATTTAAATTGGTCCATATATATATATATATATATATATATATATATATATATATATATATATATATATATATATATATACATATATATATATACAGATATATATATATATATATATACACATATATATACATATATATATATACATATACATATATATACACATATATATATATATACATATATATATACACACACACACACACACACACACACATATATATATATATATATATATATATATATATATATATATATATATATATATATATATATACATATATATATTGTTGATGCATGTATGTCCCTAGATCATGATTTGTAATGTAATAGATCTTGTCTGTCTGATTATGATGTAATATGAGTTGATTAATGAAATGATATGGATTGTTTGTGATTTGTAATGTTTAATATTTCATTAATGAGTCGTTATTGAATTGATTGGGTTTATGATTGTTTGAATGGTTACATATAATGTTATATTAATTAAAACATTCAAACTTAACTTAATGAAGTTCTCATGCGAATGGCCCATGCGAATGGACCATACGCATGAATAACTTCATACGATTGACTCAGTCGCACGACTGAACCAGGAGACTGGATCAGTCGTATGATTGACACATAGGATTGGCTCAGTCGCACGACTGAACACTCAGTCGTGCGGATGAATCAACCGCATGGTTCAATCGCACGACTGAACCATACTTATGGTCCAGTCGCACGATTGAACAATACTAACCTATAAATAGACCCAATTCGTGGAAAAACGTAAGCATTCATACCATTACGACTCCAGACGTACCCTAGACGTCCAGAAACCTCCCAAATCGTTCTCCAAGTTCACAGAACACATTAGATCGATTCCCAATCGACTTCTAACGTTAGATTCAATTCTTGATTGATTCTTCGTGTGTTCTCACCGATTGGATCGCCAATCAAATAGGATTCCGCACTATTTGATTTGGTTAACACGCTAATCACTAGGTATTTCGTTCAAATACCAGGTCCTAACAAGTGGTATCAGAGCTTTGGCTCTTGATTACGTGTTGATTCAATCAAGATTGCATAAAAGTTTGTGTTTTTGCACTAAAAACGCAATCTTTGGTGTCAAAACTGATCTTGGACGTTCCCTGCTCATCAAAGTTTGGTTTCTACGGACTTAGGCGATTAGACATTGCGAAATTTCCAATTTTTACGGCTGAAACACGTCAAACCTAGAAAATTTCGCAAAATAGCAGCTTCAGTCGCACGAGTGACCCATTCGCACGACTGGACTCCATTCGCGTGACCCATTCGCACGATTGGACCTAGTCGCACCTTCATTCGGCCGACTAAACCGTTCGTTCGCATAGCTCATATGCACCAGATTCATTCGCACGACTGAACTAATCTCCCAGTTCAGCCGCACGATTGAACCAGTCGCAGAGTTCATACGCACGACTAGACCATATGCATCCTTCAGTCGCATCAGTGAAAGTTTGTTTGATTAGACTTAAAGTTATTCGCCATGGAAGATCAGATGTCAGCCTTTACTGCTGGGAAGGACTATAGGATACAGAATCTGCTGTTGCTTGAGAGTGAGGTGGGTAATCATAATAAACCACCAAATCTCTTGACTTTAGATGAGTTTCCCCACTGGAAACAACGTTTTGATATCTACCTCAATGGAGTGGATCCTAATCTGTGGGAAGCCATCGAGATTGGTTATAGTACACCGGTGGGAGCTGATGGAGTTAAGCTAACGTTAGGTGGGATGACGGACGCACAGAAAGTTAAGTACAATGCAGAGAAAAGGGTTTATGCATTGATTACACAGTCTATCCCCAAAGACATATTCCACCAGTACTCAGAGAATAAGCAGTCCAAGAAACTATGGGATGAGCTAGAGAAGAGGTATGATGGGAATGCTTCGTTGAAGGCAATCAAGGCCAAGGAGTTAAAGAAGGAATTCGATAACTTCTCATCGATTGGTAACGAGAGTTTAGACGACGTCATAGATAGATTCTACCATTTGATGAGCGAACTGCATACACATGGGGTGGAAACGACCATGGAAGAGAAAGTTAGTAACTTTGCAGACGGATTGCCTGATAAGTGGGCTTCATTCGTGTCTAACCTGAGACACAATGGAATGCTTGCAAAACTGGATATTAATGACTTCATTCTTAAGTTGCGAGAAGAATCACTTAGGATGAAGTACAGAGCTCAGAAGTCTTCGTACACACAGAATCCAGCTTTGTACAACGCCACGCCTCAAGCTAAGACATCTGGAGCACCTCTCCAGACTGCATTTGTGTCTAGCTCGTCGGGTCCTTCACATGCTTCTCCTTCAGGATCAGACACGTCAGGGTCTTCTTGTACCCACTATATTGGATCTGAAGCAAGTGCTACTAAACTGAAGACCGAGAACCTCGGTAATGTGACTGTGGAAGTAGCTCGAGAGCATATGGATCTTTTAGCTGCAGTGGTTCATTCATATGATGGACTTGTTGCAGGGAAGATAGGAAACTGCCATCTGGCAGACGAGGACTACGAGAAAGTGGACGAAATGGAGCTTGAGAGGATGGACATAATGTGGGCCTTAGCTAGTGCTGTCCGGAGGGCGAAGAAGTTTGTTAAAAAGATCGGATAGACTTTGGTAGCTACTAAGGATACCACATTTGGTTTTGACAAGAGCAAAGTGACCTGCTTCAACTGTGGAGAGAAGGGGCACTTCAAGAGAGAATGTGTCAAGCCAAAGAAGACGGGTAATTGGAACCCGTTCTCATCCTTTACTCGCCAAGACAAGCAAGCTTCCAGTTCTACTTCATCAAGCAAGGATCCAAAAGCCTTGACTGCTCATGATGATGAAGGACAGGATTGGAGCTTTAGGTTTGTCTCACCAGGGGAATCAAACATTGCAAGTGTAGAAGATATTGATGATGATTCTGCGAGTGAAGGTGATCTAGCAGTTGAGATAGCGATGTCACACAACGAAGAAGCAACTGCAACCGAGGTCAGTTACAAGCCTAAAGAGGAGACTTCCACGTCAGAGACAGAAAAGACAGAATCACCAGAACCAGAGACATCTGATGCTGCGTTGATGACTAGCTCTTCTGAACCAACTCAGGTAAGTACTACTGACCAAATGTTTGATAATCATGCTTGTTCTGCTTGTGATACTTTTAGGAATAGCATAGATGAAAAATTTGCTAGGTTATTAGATCATAATGATAACTTAGTAAAAGATTTGCAACTGTGCACTGAGGCTAATAGAGTATTAAAACAAAATGAGCATAGTTATAAAGAAAAGATAGACCTATTGACTAAACAGCTTAGGGAAACCGAAGTAGTTGCCTTTAACCAAGCTAATGACATTAGGTACTATCTAAACTCCCTAGAAGACACTAAGAAGCAAAAGGCAGTTCTAGAAGTAGAAGTAAATTCATTAAAACATAAACTGCATAGTTGGACTAGTTCTTCACACATAGTTCAACACATAGTGAGAGAAAGGAATAACGGGGAGGGATTGGGTTACAAAGTGGTTCCACCACCACCTGAGACCTTGATGAACACTAAGACTAGACCAGTAAATAATAACCCCATCAAGGATCACGTGGTGTCTACTCCTCTTGTTAGTGATCCAGATACCTCATGTTCATCTATTGAATCTGGACACAAACAAAAGGAGGCCACTTCAAAGGCAAAGGGTAAATTGCCTTGTGCTAATCTGGAAAAGGAATTTGAAAAAATTAACTTAAAGTCAGGGTCAAACAGAGTCAAATCAGAACCTAAAAAGACTTCTAATGTTAATTTTTCACATGCTTTGAGTCAAAAATCAATTAACCAAAAAGAGAAAGATGTTAAACAGGTTAAAACAGTTAATTTTGTTAAACCAGAGAAAACATCAAAAGAACCAGAGTTAAAACCTAAAGTTATTGATGTTACTAGAGTGTCACACACCTCTCCACAGAGAAAGTTTAATTATAAAGTTGATAGCAGGTTGTGCTACAACTGTGGAGAATGTGGACACATTGCTTCCTATTGTCCTTTTTATCAGACAACTAGGAAGAAGATTGAACTTCAGGACTCTACGCCTAGGTCTTCTAAGAGGAGCTCTCTGACTCCACCTAGAAGAACTAGTGAACCTAAAGTTCAACCTGTAAGCTAGTCGACTGTTTATCATAAACAGGCTTTGCATAAATCTGGCTTATGGAAAGAAAAGTCATCCTGTGTGTCTAATATTGATGACAAGAAGGAACCTGAGCTACCCTCACCCTCTAAGGGTCAATGGGTGGAGTTTATGATGTGTGATGCCTCTGGGAAACCCAAGCCAGTAAAGGCTTGGGTTCCTAACCTAAACTAATTATTTACTTTGTATGTGCAGGGTGTTCGATACAGTGCTGAGACTAACACGTGGATAGTAGACAGCGGAGCATCCAGGCACATGACAGGAAATAGGGCCCTTTTATCAAACGTCAAGCAAATAAAAGGAGGGCATGTTTCCTTTGCTGGAAACAAGGGAGGCTATATCACAGCTCAGGGAGAAGTGGGAAATCAGAAAGTTAAGTTTGATAAGGTGAACTACGTTCAACAACTTCAAAATAACTTACTTTCTGTTTCCCAAATCTGTGATAAAGGATTTAAGGTCAACCATCTGATCGGGGTCAAGAGGATTTTTCGTTATCTGAAGGGTACACCCACACTTGGATTGTGGTACCCTCATGATGATGACTTTGAGCTTACCGCGTATAGTGACTCGGATTACGGGGGCTGCAAGATGAATTACAAGTCTACATCAGCAGGGTGTCAATTCCTTGGGAGAAGATTAGTTACCTGGCAGTGTAAGAAGCAGACATCGGTTGCATTGTCAACCTGTGAAGCTGAGTATGTTGCTGCTGCAAGTTGCTGTTCACAAATCATCTGGATTCAACAGCAAATGCGGGATTACGGTTTAAAGTTTTCTTCTACTCCTATTTTTGTTGATAACTCTGCTGCAATTGCAGTAACTAAATATCCGGTCCAACATCCTAAGACTAAACATATCGGTATTAAATACCATTTCATAAGAGACTGTTTTCAAAAGAACTTAATTGATGTGGTAAAAATTAATACTGATTTTCAACGCGCTGACCTCTATACTAAAGCCTTTGATAAACCACGTTTTCAATATTTGCTAGAGGTCAACGGTGTTAAAAAGAAAAGTGAGGTTATTCCTGATGATGATAATGTGTAGTCCGATGTAGTTTAGTTAAAGTTTTCCTTTTTTTTATTTTATTTTATCTGTTTATTTTCGTATGTTTAATTTACACTCATGTTATTTTGTTGTTTATTAAAATCCTAAAATAATTAAACCAGTAATGATTTTAGTATTTTAGGGGGAGAATATGTCAGCAAGTTAACATTAAAAAAAAAACGAGGGAGAAGGAGTGGATAGCTGATATAAGGTAGATCGTATCTGTGATACCGATTCAAAACCTTTGGAAAATGATAGTACACAGGAACAAATCAAGAGGGACTTTAAAAGTTTAAGTTTTGAAAAGATGCAAAAATTTAAAGTATAAGTCTGTGTAGTCTAGGCAATACAAAAGGGAAGATGATAGAAAACTGGTAACTCCTAAGGTAACACAAAGAAAGTAGACCTAGAGGTTGCTAGACCACAAATGATATGTCGGTAGATTCAACACAATAGACGATTAGACCTGCCTGGTGATCTCAAGATCAAACAAAGTTGTTCAACTGACTGTGGGCTTCCATCTTATCACTGGTTAACACAATCAACAATATTTCAATAAGGGGTAATGAGCATGTAAACGTCATAAATGCGTGCGGATGACCATAATTACAGCAAAGCAAGAAAAAATGAAAGACAAATGCTATAAAGCTAATGACTTATGTTGTTGGTGCATTTTGAAATAAGCTGCTCTAACAAGGAGATAGGTTGTGTGCCACTCTGCTGTGCGATGGCACTGACCTGAGGATAAGCATAACCTAGATATTCTAGAATTCATTGTTGTTTGCCGCCTCTCTGCTGTGCGATGGCACTGACCTGAGGACTGGCTTCTCTTTGAAAGCTCTAAGAATAGTCTCTTCTTGTAATAATACCCGTAAACCGCTCAAAAGCTCCTGAGGAATGTTGATTACCATATAAGTGGGGGATCCACAAATGTTAGTTGAAATAATTAAACCTAAATCAATCACCAGTCTGTGTCAAAAGTCTGTGTATGGATTTAAGTGGACAAACATATTGACAATCATTGTGGCTGCAATTCTCAAAAGTTCAAATCAATGTGAAAATCTAAGAGTTCCAGTATGATTTCCTTAAGTTGCTAATGACTCTGGATGAGCACCAAGAATGGAGCATCAAAAGATTTTGATAACAAGTCCCAAATGATTTGACTTGCCTGTATGATTCCAAAATTGAATTGGTCCAGGTGTGGTCAATCCAAGTTGAAGCTGTCTATTCCAGAACCAAATCCCGTAGATGTCCATCTTAGGATTTATCTCTCACAAAAAGCCAAAAAAAACAAGTCTTGTTTTTAGTATTTAGTTTAAATTTTCTAAGTTAGTTAGTTGTTTTAGTTTGTTAGTTCGTCGGACTACATCAGGAAAATCAGTAAGGAATCAACTCACTAAAAGGGTCATGTCTGAGATGACCACATGCATTTTAAAAGGTTTAAAAAAAATCACATCTGAGGTGACAAAGTGTTTAAAAGGGTCACGTCTGAGGTGACTAAATTGTTTAAAAGGATCACGTCTGAGGTGATCATAAAGTTTTCAAGTTAAAATGATCATGTCTGAGATGATCAAAAGCTCATAATGTCAATTTCAATAATTAAAAGGGGTTTTAAATGTTAATATTCAAATTGGCAGAAAAATTTAATAAGTGTGACCCATTCGCACGAATGGACCATACGTATGGACTAACCATACGAATGGAAGCCATTTGTACGAATTGACCATGAGTATGGACCATCCAACCGAATGGCCCATACGATTGGCCCAGTCGGATGCTTAAGGGCGAACGAGTGAGTCAGTCGCACGACTGAGATCCAGTCGGACGACTGAAGAAGGGCGACTGTCCCAATCGCACGACTGAGTCCCACTCGCACGATTGAAAGGGCGTATGATCTCAGTCGCACGATTGAATCTAGGGTTAGTATAAATAGAGGGGGAGTCGGTCGCAGAGACTCACCACCCTCAAAGAAACCCTAAATCGCACGACTTAACTCCACTCTGCCAAAATTTCATTTGATTCCTAAAACCCCCGTGTCTTGATTACTGATCATTTCCATCGACTTTACAGGTAATTTGCAGTGGAGAGAAACCAAAATAGCGTTCAATTTGACTCCAGATCTGTAAAATTTGAACCGAAAACGAACTGAGACTTAAGTGGCTTAATAACCTAACTAAACGACTCAACCAGATGAAATTGAAGATGTTAGGTGTTATAAGAACTTATTGCGAGTCAAATGAACCAGATAACGATGTCTAAAACTCAAAAATGGTGAAAAAGTGAATTTGAATTGAACAGTCAGTACATCATGCGATTGGACATGCTGATGAACTTCAGTCGCACGACTGAAGGGTGCGATTTGCCTAACCGCACGACTGAACCATGCGTATGAAGCTCAGTCGCACGACTGGGGTAACCGCATGAGGTTATATGCGCATGAGTCCAGTCGCACACTCAGTCGTACGCATGAGATCATTCGCACGTCTGAATCTCAATTTCACTATTCAGTCGCATGACTGATCTCAGTCGCACAACCTCAATCGCATGACAGAAACATTTTCTTCAAGTTTAAGTGTTTCATGATGTTCTTAGCCAAAGGTACTAATGTTTATTTTGATTTATGTTACAGATGGCGAGTCGATGGACTATGAGCACGAAGCATAACATATGTGCTCATCTGGATTTGACATCCAGAAACGCTGCTGATTTCTCAGGCATCATCACATTTCTGCTGAGATCGAGGATTGCACATGCCATCTCTACTCCGTGTACTCCTTATAGATCAGTTCAGCAGGCCTTCTGGGAAGGCGCTACCGTTGATAGATCCTCTGAGCCTCACTGCATCAGGAGTACGATCTTTGGTGAGGCTATTACCATCTCAAAGGAGGATCTAAGGATCGTTCTACAGTTAGGGGATGACGCTGATTGTCCTACTCGTCTACACCCCCTCACAGTCAGAGGATGTTTTCTGAGAGCCAAGTACTCTGGGGACATCAATGCTGGGGTACTCAACAAGAGTAACCTCTGTCCCCAGTTCAAGTATCTTGCGCATGTTCTACTCAAGTGCATAGCTTCCAGGAAGGGAGGTTTTGACGAGCTATCTGATCAGATACAGAACGCGTATGCTGCGTTGGTGCTGAACCACCCGTTCAGCTTCTCCAAAATGATCTTCACCTATCTGGTGGAGCACATTGAGGGGAAAGGGAAGGAGGGCTTCTGCATGTATCCGAGGTTTATGCAGATAATTATCGATCAGAAGCTTCCCTCCCTGCCGAAAGAGAAGGAGGATGCAGTAGTGCTCGAGGTCATGGATGACACTACTTTGGGGAGGATGAAGGTGTACAGGGGGAAGCAGGTGAAACCCCCTGTCAGGAGGTTGTTTGGGCATCTGGCCCGTGCAGACTACGTGGTGCCAGCCAAGAGAAAGTGGCGCCACGATGATAGTGATTCCGATGTGGAGCAGATTGCTCTACTAGCTCATGACTCGGATGATGATGATAGTGGAGACGCCAGGGACGATATGCCTGCTCCACCGAGAGGCACTGTGTCTGATGTTATTCCCCCGGTGTCTGCCCCAGCTGGAGATATTGCTGAGACAACCGGATTTCATCAGGAGTTTGTTGTTGGTGCTGAGGAGGAGGAGGAGTCTGATGAGGAGCCCCTCACGCGAACTGTGGGAAGCAAGGTTGTTCCCACAGAACACAGGCTACGGGTGGTTGGTGAACACCCGAGAGACTCCAGACAAACTGAGACTGACCCGAGTTATGCTCCGGGTTCAGCAGGCAGGGTTGTAGGGGGAGCATCCACCTCCACAGGGACGAGGAGGAAGAGGATGGCTCAGCCCCATGGACTGAAGAAGAAGAAGCGTCGGCTAACCTTCGTTACTACCGCAGCCTCTACATCCACCACCACAGACACCACTACCACCTCCACAGCTATACCATCCACCACCACTGCTACCACAGCCACCACATCCACCACTACTACCACACCCACCACCCTACCTACCACCACTGTACATATTCCATCCACCACCATACCATTTACACCCACATCACCTCCACCATTTTACCGACCCATCTTCACTACAGCCACCACCACCACCACCTCACACCATGCAGGACCGTCAGCCCAGTCCTCACACACGAATGGATCACCTCTACCTCCAATCGGGGTAGAGGAACAGCTGTCAGCGCTAAACCGTGTGGTGATGCGCTTACTAGCTGCCAACGAGGAGAAAGCTGCTCAAATACGCCAGCTTACCGACCTGACTGCTGCCCAATCTCAACAGATGGCAGAGCAGGCTCGTGTTATAGAGCAGCAGGCTCAGCTGATGGATGCACAGCGGGTAGAGATGTCCCAACTCCAGGAGCAGCATGCCCAATCAGCCAAAAGGATAGAGGAGTTGGAGACCACCAACAAGACCATCATGCTGCGGCTAAAGGGATCAAAGGATGAGCCCTTAAAGATCAAGGAAGGGGATGGAGATGATGGTGATGATGATGATGAAGATGATGATGAAGATGAAGAGGATGATACTGAGGATGAGGAGGAAACAGACGAGGAGAGGACAGAGGGAAAGCACGATGATGACGAAGCAGAAGGAGGGGATGCGGCTGCATCGGCCTCTGCTTCAGGTCAAGAAAGAAGGTCTAAGAACAGACAGGACCAGTCAGCGACCACCTCTGCTCCTCCGAGCGATGAGACTTTGATTCAAGATAAAAGTAAAGACTAGATGTTTTATGTATTTATTTACTGTTGTGTTTGAATTCTGTATTGAAAAACAATGTATTGAATGTTTATATATTAAGTTAATGTATTTCTATTTGATTACTTACTAATGATGTATGTGTTGAATGTTTAAATCAAACAGATCCAAATTATCAAAGAGATGAGTTTGATGTTGCTCCCCTTCAACAGGTCAAGACTCAACTAACCATGATTCTTGATCTGCAAGGGATCATAAGGAGGTCTGTGAGTTATACCCCTGAAGAAGGGGAAATAATTCATGACCTATCTAACGAGCAACTTGCAGAGATCTTCAAGCTCAATCCGGATGAAATAGTTAAAGATGCTCCAACAGTTGATTCGACTAGTGATGAAGAGCTCAACGATGTTGATGAAGTCGAGGTCGAAGATATCACCGCAGAGGAGTACCCTCAGTACGCTAACAATGAGGGTAATGTGGTCCCCAATTTGGGTGAGTCCCTCGTCAGTGATACTTTTGAGGTGCTGAACAAGATGGAGCAGGAAACTGAGAAGGCAGAAGGAACAGCCCAAGCCTCAAATGATGATGTTGACATTCGAAAGGCTGAGTGGGCTGCGTGTTTTGAAGAAGTTAGAGCCCAACGTGTTGCACCGAAGAAAGATGCCTACACCAAGCTCTACAGAGTCAAGAAACACCACAAGGTGTCTGGCAGGATTATAGCATGGGCGTATTTTGATGATCTTAATGCATATGCAGTTAAGAGAGAACAGGGCCTAGAGTACTTCAGATTCCCACATGATCTAAAGACTCTACCAGGTTTTGAGCTCAACTAGCTGGCTAAGCTAAAGCTTTTGTATGCTGACCCGAGGAAGATGTCAGGCTGGTTCGAGGCTGCTCTTAAGAAGGAGTACCACACCAGATGGGTTAACTTCAGACCCCAGCAGCCTACTAGGTACATAAGAAGGTCTGAGGTTGATGCCATTACTGGCAAACCCAAGATAGTGTTGAAGTGGAGTCCTGCGCGCACAATGTCAAGAATCCCACTCAGGGAAATGCCACAGGACTTCACTCCACACTTTAAGTGGTGGTACTATGATTGGAGAACAGCTGAAGCGGTCATAGTCCTAAGCAAAGAGGGACAAATGGATACGATCAGGGTATTCGACCCGATGTGGCTTACTAACTTGTCGGCTAATAATGTCGATACATTATACAAGTGGCCACTGTTCTATGACACGCAAGATATTGTACAAGCCCTCCAGTT